>JACEFZ010028336.1:0-147500 GCA_014155875.1 Cepaea nemoralis
TTTTTGGGCATTACCTGGAGGCACAGGTACATTTTTAAAGATTCCAATCCTCCACTATGGGGATCAAATCTATGACCACGGGATCGGCAGGTGGGTCTTCTAGCCACTACGCTATGATCCTCCTGTATTTGTAAACATCGGTCTGTTTCTTCTACACTCCGAATATGCTAGGGCAGTGGTTCACAAGCTTTTTTGGCCCGTACCCCCTTCACCATATTTTCAGAACTTCGTTCCTCCCCCTCCCCAACTTTAGTATTTCCTACCTAAAAATCCCGCCCCCCCCGCCCCATCACAGTATACGTAATAATGGAAGCTAAATTTAATAGCACATACTAAAACAAGTCTATACGTCCACATAAAACGTGATTTGTGAGTCTACTTACTTTATAAAATGAATTTTAGAAGGGTGAGACGTACAGAACCCTAAAGTATGAAGGGGAAAACAATATCAAGTAATTGATTCTTGTACTAACGCGATCTTAAAATAATCTTAAAATCCTTCCCCCCCCCATCCCCACGGAAGCCCTAAAATTCCCCCCTGGGAGGGGGTGGGAAATCCCCGGTAGTGCATAGTTCGTTGTTAATGTTAATGTCGGGGGGGGGGGGGGGGAGAACTAAGTGGTCTCGAGGTATGGTGTCCGCCTCGAGTGTTCGAGGTTCCGGGTTCAAGCCCCGGTGAGGACGGGATTTATTTTCACGTGGACTTCTAGTAACAAAAAGTCCCCTGGTCTCTGGGTAATGAGATTGAACGCACATGTGTATTGTTGCGCACGTGAAAAATCACGTGGGAATTGGAAATCGAAAACGAGTACCTTAACGGTGCTGCCCGGCAAAATTTCAAGTTAGAAATTTAACCAAAGTATTTCAGGACCCTCACAGGTGCTATAGAGTTCGTGCACTGAGCTGAGATTCTCCAGACTCAGGTTTGAGTTAGGAGTAGAAGGGAGCACTTATGGGTTACACCCGTGTGCATGATGTTGATCCGTCGACTAAACTAAACTCATTGTTAATATATGTTAGCAGGATATGCATGCCGTGTTCCAAGTTTAAAAATACTACATTGGTTAAACTTTCATACACCACAAACCGAGCACCGATTGTTGAATATAAGTATGGATCTGGCACCATTTGTCAAATGCACATTAAGGCAATCACAAAGGACATTGACTTACTTATTACAAACACTATGATTAGCTAAATTGGAACACGCGTTCCAAGATCCATAGCCGCGAGACAAAGATACGAGGAAACGAGACATGTGAACTCTGACATGGTAGATATTTGGTATCAACCAAATATGTGATGGTCAGACGTTGATATATTTATCTAATAGACAGTAGACCTAGAGACTGGTATAAGATACTCGTGGAAGATAATGGGGAGAAGCAGAAATGAGAGACACTCATTAGAAAACATAAAATTCAAAGCATTAAGTAACATCACAGCCAACATGGGCAAACTAAATGTTGTAATGGAAGCTACGACACCAAGACAGCATTTATACAAACATTCAAAAGAGGTAATCATAATTTGTCTTCTCACAATGTGTATTTGGCCACAGTATAAGAAGACAACAACTAGAAATATTGTGACAAATGTAATGATATGTGGAAAGAGAGGACGACACCGCGATAAAATTCTGGACCGTATTGTGTCACAAGCACAGAAGAGAGTCAGCACAAGAACCGAGAAATGCCGTTGGAGATCATAAGATGTGGAGAAGCATGATTGCCCACATCAGTCGGAAAGACACTTGAAGATGACGATTGACAGAAGCCAAGTTAGGCTCATGTTAGCTTTGAGCGAATCTGGCGCATGTATTAAACGTGACCCACAAGAATCACTCTTCTGTGCGTGGCCGGGACCCCAAGGGGAAGCAAAGAATAACAACACTGTAACCAACCATGCATGTCGTTAGAAGAAACTACAGGTGGGAGTCTCCGTGGCGAAGTAGTCAATCCGTTTGACTCGGGCTCCGAAGATTGTGGGTTCGATTCCCGGCCGCGTCTTTTTTGCTCACGAGTGAAATTTTTCGGAGACTCCTGTGGGTTGTCGCTAAAAGCTACGGAGTTCGTGCTTTGTGCGACTCCGCGCTGAGGAAAGAGATCGAGCCGTATGGGATAAAACCCGGTGCACTGAAGTCGACCCTGTCGACGTTTAAGCGACTTTTTAAGCAAATAAAGAGAATTCCGTCCGTGTGTCAGGGCCATTAATGGAAGCAAGAATTGTTGCGAAATTTAAACTCGCATACATGTCGTGAAAGTGTGAACTTATATAAGCGTGATGTTTGTAGCGTGAACTGCATGTTCAGAGAAATAACAACCGGCCGGTCGTTGAACTAACTGGGCTGCCTTATGCAGTAATGTGTGGCTGCTGGTTTTCAAGTGACTATCACTTCCATCGTCGATGGACTGTATATCTCGTAGCGGACTTTTGTGTTGGCATTCTGGCAGCGGCATCATGCATTATATACATGTGCGGGCTGTTGGTTTTTTCGAGACTCCTGTCTGTTCCGCTTTTCACATGTGTGAAGCATTTTGTGTGATATTCACTGGCACAGGGACGGAGCATAATGAAGCGACCCTTTGCCGTGATGTTGGAACAGCGACTAACTAACATATCATAACAGGCAATGAAGGAATGAAGGAAGGTTAGGCGTAGGACTGGCTTCCTCAATCCGTGGAAACACTAGCTACAAATCACAACCAACCATAGACAAATCAATATAATAGTATAACTAGAAAAGGTTTATCTGAATTTCAGAGGGCAAATTAATTTGAGGAAAAGTTGAACATATATGGAGAAGAGAAATAGAAACAAAAGAATAATTTGGGGATTACATGGACAGGACTGCATGGAATAATTAAAGACAGAACGGCTTGGGTTTAGTTGGTGAAGGGTCTATGACCCAAATTGGGATAACAGAAAAACAAAAACAATGAATATCCTCACACGCTAATTTCTACAAGATAACAGAGGGAAATATTGTTTCAGCAGAACCGCCATGTGACAAGATACAGAATTTATCTATGCTGCAGCCTCTCCAAGTTTGCAGTCACATAAAATTGGCTTCTGTCAAGGGGGGCTGCGTGGTCTCGAGGTATGGTGTCCGCCTCGAGAGGTGGTGGTCCCGTGTAAAAGCCCCCGTGAGGACCGGGACCTTTTTTCACGTGGACTTCTAGTAATAAAATGTCCCATGGTCTCTGGGTAGTGAGATCGGACGCCCGTGTGTATTGTTGCGCACGTAAAAACTCTCTTGGCAGTTGGAAATCGAAAAACAGTAGCCTAACAGCGCTGCTCGGGCAAAATTACGAGTTAAAAATCTACCCAAAGTATTTTCAGGATCATCGCCGGTGCTACGGAGTACGTGCACTGAGCTGAGTTTCTCCATACTCAGGTTTGCGTTAGGAGGAGAACGGAGGCACTTATGGGTTACACCCGTGTGCCGTGATGTTGATCCATCGACTAAACTATAATAAACATCATATAATAGATTGTACATGCTGGTGTTTAATATAGAAGTTTTTGTCATCACATAATAAATTGTACATCTCATCTCATCTCATCAGTGTTCCTCTTGTACCTTGCGGTGTCGAGGTGAAGTATAAACATCGTGAGAGTGCCCGATTATGGGCTTCATGTATCGATATTCCCATGGACTCTGCTATTCCCTCCGTCCAACGTTTACGTGGTCGGCCTCTTCCTCTGTTTCCATCTGGTCTGTACATCATTGCTTGTTGTGGTATGCTGTTGAATGGTAATCCTACTTGCATGGCCAAACCATTTGACTTGATGCTTTCTAATAAAATCTAGTGCTGCTATAACCCCACTTTAGTCCTGATTTCTTCATTTCTGATCTTATCTCTTCTTGATACGTTGAGTATTCTTCTCAGGAATCTCATTTCTGTTGTTATGATTTTTCTTTTCTCTTTTTCATGTCATTGTCCAGGTTTGGCATTGGTAGCATAGAGTTGGTAGGAAGATTGTGTTGTGAAGTGCTTTCTTAGTAGTTATTGATATATGTTTGTTCTTTAGTATTGGTGCCATTTGTCCAATGAGTTGGTTTGCCTTATTGCATCTATTTTCAATCTCGTCTTCTGATGTTCGTTTAGATGAATTGTTATTGTTTGTTCTTCTTTAGTTATAGTCATTACCTCTGTTTTGCTTGTGCTAATTTTCATGATATGTTCCCTACACATTTCGTTTAGACAATTCATGTGGTCTTGTAATTCAGCTTCTGATTTTGCTATTAGTGCTTGGTCGTCCGCAAACAGGAGTTCTCTAATGGTAGATTTGCAGATGGTTCTTCTTCTGTGTTCTCGTCATGCGGTATTCTTGCTGTCTCTGTTTGGCTGGTATCTTTACATATGTTGTCTATATATGTTATGAACAAGAGAGGGGACAGGACACAACCCTGTCGTACTCCGGATCTTATGGTGAAGGGTTCTGAGTGTCCTCCAGTTGCTCTCACTATGCATTCACTGTTGTTGTATAAGCTTCTACATAGGTTTGTTAGATGTGTACTCACTTCATATTGTTTAAGGATTTCCCACAACTTGTTTCTATCTACTCTGTCAAATGCCTTTTCTTGGTCGACAAAGGCTAAGTAGAGTGTTTCATTGAATTCGATTGATTTTTCTATAAGTTGTCTAAGATCAAAAATGGCATCTGTGCATCCTTTGTTTTTCCTAAATCCAAATTGTGTTTCGCTTAGCTGGGGTTCTATAATAGGTCTAATCTCTTCTCAAGAATTTTGCAAAATATTTTCCCAGTATGACTCAACAGTGAAATGCCTCTGTATTGTGTGCAATCTTTTTTGCTGCCTTTTTTTTCCAAATTTGGATAATTATGGCGTTTCCCCAGTCACGTGGTATCTGTTGTTCTATCCAAACATGGTTGAATAGCCATGCTGCTCCTACTTCGCTTGCTGCTTTAATTAGTTCATTTGGTATTTCATCTTGTCCCGGTGATTTGTTCTTTGGGGCAAATCTGTTGGCTTCTATAATTTCTTCTTTTAGTATGTCTGGTTCTAGTTCTTCGGTGGCATCTGTGTAGGTTTCTTGAATTCTTGTGACATCTGATGGGATGTTGAGAAATTATTCGAAATACTGCTTCCATTTGATTAGGATTTGTTTTTGTTCACTTATTGGTTCTCCATTTTCGCTGATAATTATTTCAGTTGGGTAGGGTTCTCCTCTGGTTAGCATTGCACTTATATTTTTGTAGAAGTTTCTAGTTGCCTCCTTGTAGTTTTTATTTAGGGTTTCTCCATACTCTTCCCAGTCTTTTTGTTTTTCCCTCTTTACTATTCTACTCACATGTCTTCTAGCTATTCTATATTCTATGTAATCACATTCCTGTTTGCTCTTCAACCACTTTTTATATTTTTCCTCTTTTGTCGTTTATCGCTGTCTTTACCTCTGTGTTCCACAAACTTGTTATTTTCTGTATCCGTGTTTTGCATTTTTTCGTGGTTCCACATGTTACTGTTGCATTATTTAAGATTCTTGATTTGAACATCTCCCATTATTCTTCTACTGGTTTTCTTTCTATAGGTAATTTTACAAAGATATCATTTAGTTCTTTCTCGTAATTTTCCCTTACTGCCTCGTCTTTAAGGTTTTTTAAGTTTACTGATTCGCATGGCATGTATTTTCCTGCTCTTTGCTTTCTTCTTCTGATGGTTCTTATTGTAGCAACGACTGCTTTATGATCGGTGTTTATCCTTAAATTGGGCACTGCCCTTGCATCTAATATATTTCTCTTTCTGTTATGTCTTGTTAATATAAAATCGATTTTGCTTTTAGTATCTAGATCGTTCCATTTATACCAGGTGTATGCTTGTGAATCTTTATGTTTATAGAATGTGTTTGTTATATAGATATTGTACATGCTGGTGTTTAATATATAATGTTTTGTCATCACATAATAGATTGTACATGATGGTGTTTAATAAAGAAGGTTTTTGTCATCACATAATAGATTGTACATGCTGGTGTTTAATATAGAAGTTTTTTTCATCACATAATAGATTGTACATGAATGGTGTTTAATATGTAATTTTTTGTCATCACATAATAGATTGTACATAAATGGTGTTTAATATAGAAGTTTTTGTCATCACATAATAGATTGTACATGATGGTGTTTAATATAGAAGTTTTTGTCATCACATAATAGATTGTACATAAATGGTGTTTAATATAGAAGTTTTTGTCATCAACATAAAAGTTTGTACAATTGTTTAAATAAAAGTTTTTTAATAAAAATTTGTACATAATGTTTAAATGGTTTTGTTAATAATAGATTTCATATTGTTTAATAAGGTTTTTATAAAATTTTTGTACATAATGGTTTTAATAAGAGGTTTTTTTAAAAAATAAAAGTTTGTTTTAATAAAAGTTTTGTCATATTGTTTAATAAGGTTTTTATAATAAAGTTTTTCATAAATTGTTTAATAAAGGTTTTAATATAAAGTTTTGTACAATATGTTTAATATGGTTTTATATAAATTTTTGTACAATATGTTTTAATAAAGGTTTTTAATAAAATTTTGTACAATTGTTTTAATGAAGGGTTTGTTTAATATAGAAGTTTTGTCATAAAATGTTTAATGATGTTTTAATAAAAGTTTTGTCATAATTGATTTAAAAAAGGTTTTTTATAAAATTTTTGTACACATATGGTTTAATAAAGGTTTTTAATATAAAGTTTTGTCACCCTTGATTTAAAAAAGGTTTTTAATAAAAAGGTTTTGTCATAATTGTTTTAAAAAAGGTTTTAATAAAATTTTTGTACCAATAATGGTTTTAAGGGTTTTAATAAAAAGTTTTGTCATCCTTGTTTTAAAAAAGGTTTTAATAAAAATTTTTGTACAATATGTTTTAAAGATTTTTAATAAAAATTTTTGTCATAATTGTTTTAATGGGTTTTTAAAAAGGTTTTGTCATAATTGTTTAAAAAAGGTTTTAATAAAAAAATTTTGTAAAATAATGGTTTTTAAAAAGGTTTTTATATAAAATTTTTGTACAATATGTTTAAAAAAGGTTTTTATAAAAAGGTTTGTCATAATTGTTTAATATGGTTTTTAATAAAAAGGTTTTGTAAAATAATGGTTGTTAAATGAGGTTTTTTAATAAAAAATTTTTTTTGGTTAAAAATAGAGTTGTGTTTTAATATAAAATTTTGTAAAATAATGTTTTAATATTTTAAAGGGTTTTTGTCATCACATAATAGATTGTACATGATGGTGTTAATAAAGAAGGTTTTTTCACAAAAATTTGTTATGGTTTTTAATAAAGAAGGTTTTGTCATCACATAATAGATTGTACATGATGGTGTTAATAAAAAAGGGTTTTTGTCATCACATAATAGATTGTACATGATGGTGTTTAATAAAAAGGGTTTTTTGTCATCACATAATAGATTGTACATGATGGTTTTTAATAAAGAAGGTTTTGTCATCACATAATAGATTGTACATGATGGTTTTAAAAAAGAAGGTTTTGTCATCACATAATAGATTGTACATGATGGTGTTTAATAAAGAAGGTTTTTGTCATCACATAATAGATTGTACATGCTGGTGTTTAATAAAGAAGGTTTTTGTCATCACATAATAGATTGTACATGATGGTGTTTAATAAAGAAGGTTTTTGTCATCACATAATAGATTGTACATAAATGGTGTTTAATATAGAAGTTTTTGTCATCACATAATAGATTGTACATGATGGTGTTTAATAAAGAAGGTTTTTGTCATCACATAATAGATTGTACATGATGGTGTTTAATAAAGAAGGTTTTTGTCATCACATAATAGATTGTACATGCTGGTGTTTAATAAAAAAGGGGACATGATGGTTTTAATTTAAAATTTTTTTATAAATAATTTGACAAAATGTTTTAAAAAAAGGTTTTTGTATAAAATAATTGTACAGGGTTTTAAATTTAAGAAGTTTTTGTAACATAATAATTTAATAATGGGTTTTAATAAGAAGTTTTTGTCATCACATAATAGATTTTACATATGGTGTTTTAATAAGAAGGTTTTTGTCATCACATAATAGATTGTACATGATGGTGTTTAATATAGAAGTTTGTCATCACATAATAGATTGTACATGATGGTGTTTAATAAAAAGGTTTTTGTCATCACATAATAGATTGTACATGATGGTGTTTAATATAGAAGTTTTTGTCATCACATAATAGATTGTACATGATGGTGTTTAATATAGAAGTTTTTGTCATCACATAATAGATTGTACATAAATGGTGTTTAATATAGAAGTTTTTGTCATCACATAATAGATTGTACATGATGGTGTTTAATAAAGAAGGTTTTTGTCATCACATAATAGATTGTACATGATGGTTTTTAATAAAGAAGGTTTTTGTCATCACATAATAGATTGTACATGATGGTGTTTAATATAGAAGTTTTTGTCATCACATAATAGATTGTACATGATGGTGTTTAATAAAGAAGGTTTTTGTCATCACATAATAGATTGTACATGATGGTGTTTAATATAGAAGTTTTTGTCATCACATAATAGATTGTACATGATGGTGTTTAATATAGAAGTTTTTGTCATCACATAATAGATTGTACATGATGGTGTTTAATAAAGAAGGTTTTTGTCATCACATAATAGATTGTACATGATGGTGTTAATAAGAAGGTTTTTGTCATCACATAATAGATTGTACATGATGGTGTTTAATATATAATGTTTTGTCATCACATAATAGATTGTACATGATGGTGTTTAATAGAAGTTTTTGTCATCACATAATAGATTGTACATAAATGGTGTTTAATATAGAAGTTTTTGTCATCACATAATAGATTGTACATGATGGTGTTTAATAAAGAAGGTTTTTGTCATCACATAATAGATTGTACATGATGGTTTTAATAAAAAGGGGTTTTTGTCATCACATAATAGATTGTACATGATGGGTTTAATATAGAAGTTTTTGTCATCACATAATAGATTGTACATGATGGTGTTTAATATAGAATATATTGTCATCACATAATATATTGTTATATGATAGTGTTTAATATATACTTTTTTTTCATCACATAATATATTGTATATGATAGTGTTTAATATAGAATATTTGTCATCACGTAATATATTGTATATGATATTGTTTAATATAGAATATTTGTCATCACATAATATATTGTATATGATAGTGTTTAATATAGAATATATGTCATCACATAATATATTGTATATGATAGTGTTTAATATATACTTTTTTGTCATCACATAATATATTGTATATGATAGTGTTTAATATAGAATATTTGTCATCACATAATATATTGTATATGATAGTGTATAATATAGAATATTTGTCATCACATAATATATTGTATATGATAGTGTTTAATATAGAATATATGTCATCACATAATATATTGTATATGATAGTGTTTAATATATACTTTTTTGTCATCACATAATATATTGTATATGATAGTGTTTAATATAGAATATTTGTCATAACATAATATATTGTATATGATAGTGTATAATATAGAATATTTGTCATCACATAATATATTGTATATGATAGTGTTTAATATATACTTTTTTGTCATCACATAATATATTGTATATGATAGTGTTTAATATATAATGTTTTGTCATCACATAATATATTGTATATGATAGTATTTAATATAGATTATTTGTCATCACATAATATATTGTATATGATAGTGTTTAATATATAATTTTTTGTCATCACATAATATATTGTATATGATAGTGTTTAATATAGAATATATGTCATCACATAATATATTGTATATGATAGTGTTTAATATAGAATATTTGTCATCACATAATATATTGTATATGATAGTGTTTAATATATACTTTTTTGTCATCACATAATATATTGTATATGATAGTGTTTAATATAGATTATATGTCATCACATAATATATTGTATATGATAGTGTTTAATATAGAATATATGTTTAATATATACTTTTTTGTCATCACATAATATATTGTATATGATAGTGTTTAATATATAATTTTTTGTCATCACATAATATATTGTATATGATAGTGTTTAATATAGAATATATGTCATCACATAATATATTGTATATGATAGTGTTTAATATATAATTTTTTGTCATCACATAATATATTGTATATGATAGTGTTTAATATAGAATATATGTCATCACATAATATATTGTATATGATAGTGTTTAATATAGAATATATGGCATCACATAATATATTGTATATGATAGTGTTTAATATAGAATATTTGTCATCACATAATATATTGTATATGATAGTGTTTAATATATACTTTTTTGTCATCACATAATATATTGTATATGATAGTGTTTAATATAGATTATATGTCATCACATAATATATTGTATATGATAGTGTTTAATATAGAATATATGTCATCACATAATATATTGTATATGATAGTGTTTAATATAGAATATATGTCATCACATAATATATTGTATAGGATAGTGTTTAATATAATTGTTTTTGTCATCACATAATAGATTGTACATGATGGTGTTTAACATAGAATATTTGCATGTTACATAGCACCAGTTTTTACGGCTGCAAATCCTGGACAATTAGTAAACAGATGAAATAACCCATAGAAGACTTGGAGATGTGGTTTTATAGAAGAATGCTGAACATTCTTTGGACAGCCAAAATGAGCAATCTGGGCATATTGTTGGAGGCTAAGTCACAAAGACAACTTATAACAACCACCAGAAAGAGGTAATCAAATGTTTGGGCCACATCATGAGAAGACAAACGCTTGAATGTATAGTGACAACCGGAAATATTCGTGGAAGAGAGAAAAGTGAAGACAGCGAGAGAACATTCTGGACAGATTTGTGTTATGGCACGGAATAAATCAACATTTGAATTGATCCATGCCGCCGGAGATCGCAATTTGTGGAGAAGCATGATCACCCAAGCCAGTCGCAATACAATTGATGATAATGATACTTTTAACACATTTAATTTGTACTGGTTCATGTTGATCCAATCATACTATTATGTGACAAGATGCAAACGTTACACGACCTTTACACGACAAGAGGCGTATACAATATCTGATGCTGGCCCCATATTTTATGCCATCAAGCACTCGATGGGTGATGTGAAACCATTATATGACAAAATACAAAAGGCATCTATGCTACAAATTCTGTATGCAGCAAGTAAATTACTCATGATTCTGCTCACGTAATAGTTTATACAAGAGAAAAGCAGTTGACATTCTTTCAACGTAACTACTATGCCATGAGATGGAGATGTCATCTGTGCTGCAGTGTCTGGATGAAGTAATTAGGTATGCTTGATACACTCAGCCAATGATTTTCCCGTAGACCGGGTCTAGGTAGAGGATCCCTGATGGTGGAAGTGGTGGTGATCGTGGACGTGGCGTTTGGGGGGTTTCCCTGATCCTGGCTCCGGGTTGATCCAGTCCAAGACTTTACCGGTTAGAAAGCCCACAATAAATCCTGGGGAAATATTTAGTTCAGCATGATTAACTCACTATCAGAAGAAGACATTCGATAATCTTTGGACAAGTTATAAGAAATAGACAATACACCGTCTCTGGACAAGTCATGAGAAATAGACATTGCACAATCCCTGGACAAGACATGAGAAATAGACAATCCACAATCATTGGACAAGTGATGATAACCAGGCTGCCCATTATCTTTGGACAAGACTTACGAAGTATAAATTTCACAATTTATGGTCAAGTCATGAGAAGCAGACAAATGAAAATCTCTGTGGAAACCATAAGAAGTACACAGTTCACAATTTCTGGACAAATGGTGAGAAGTAGACAATCCATTAGTTTTGGACGTGTCCTGAGAAGTAAATATCTTTGGAAAGTTGTGAGAATTAAATAATTCACAATCTTCTGACATGTCACGAAAAAGTAAATAACCTGAAAAACCCCATGGCAACTGTGAAGTAGAAAGGGGAAAGAGACAAGTATAGAAATAAAGATAATAGACCGCGTGACATCGTAACAAGGAGAAACACCTGTAACGCGAATGATGAACAACAGGAAACTATGAATAAACATGATGACACATGGCAAGCAATATCAACTATGAGAAGAGAACAGGAGGAAGTGAACACATATGACGACTACTACAATATTGCTGCGGATGATAGACTGGAAACAAGAGGCCGTGGACAAACATCGTTACTAGTATAATACGGAAGGAATTATCGGACGAAATAGAGACTGTTGAGAAATGTGAAGACCAACAATATATGGACTAAGAATACGATACATTTATTATGCACCAAGCAAATGACCATAAAATAAAGTCTATTGCAATCAGGTATTGCATTTTGTCTTGCACCTCTTATCCCCAATAGACCCTCAACCTACTTACCCCAAGCCCCCCTAGTCTCAGCCATGCCAAGTAACTGTCCATGTGCTCCCCAAACTATTAATTTCTGTGTCTACTTCATTTCCACGTGTGTTTTTAGATATTCATCTATTTATTTTGCCCCGTGGATTTCAAAGACCTGTCTAGTCATTCTTTTATCAGGATTTCTCAATGTATGTCTTATCCAACACTAGCATAATTTTTCCACCTCTTGGTTCAATGGTATGTGTCTAGTTCTGTCGATGAGCTCCACGTTGGTGTTTCTGTTATATCATTTTATTCCTTCCATTTTTCGCAGACACCAGTTAGTATATGTGTATCTTATTTGTAATTGTTTTTGTTTTTCTCCATGTTTATGATCCGTACACTAGAACTGATTTAACTTTGTGACTGCATATTGTAAGTTGATGCTAAGTGTAATTTCTTTTGACTTCCAAAAATTGCACAGTGCTATAAAAACTCATCTAGCCTTCTGTATTCTTGTTCTGATATCTTTATCAGTTCCACCCTCTTTGCCTACATTGTTACCTATATAGGTATATAATTACATCTCTTAAAGTGAGGTTTCACCATGGGAGTTCGGGTTATCATTTGCTTGATTTATTCTCATTATCTTTATCTCTCCGCTATGGATTTTACAACTTATTGTTGTAGTCTCCCATCCAGTGTTGCTAGTTTATCCTACATCTGATCTCGAGTGTCAGACAGGAGGGCAATGTCAAATGTTTTTTTCCAGAGAATCTAAAAGTTATCTGCTTACGTGTATTGTAATGTATTCATGTCGCTCCTAACCTAATGATGCACTTAGATAAATTGAGTTATCCTTCGCTCCTAACCTAATGATGCATGTAGATAAATTAAGTTATCTTTACTATAAACTGTAATACCAGTCAATTGGAGTGGGGTTAAATATTAAATAACAGCACTCTTATATCCGTAGGTTACGATTGGCACTCTTATAATACAATTGACAGAAGTAGAAATCATCATCATCATCATGTATTAGATTCTTTACACACCATCGCTCTCATCACGGCCTGCAGAAACGATTCTCGATCCTTTACCAGTTCTCTCCGCCTACTGCATTTTCACGTCCAAGACATCTGCGATATCCCGTGTCCATCTTCGCGCTTGTCTACCCCAGCCTCCTCTACAATGAACTGTGCTTTGTATCAGTGTTCTCTCGAAAGGACTTCTGTTGTTATTGATTATGGAGTCTAGATATTCAAAGGAGTGGGAATCATAGGATATATTACACAAAACAACTTCCAAACTATAGGTACGCCATTATCAAAGCCTGCCATCTCGATATGAGAACACGGCTCGTGTGTTTAAGCACAATTACTCCTTTAATTAGGTGACGTCGGTATATTACAATGGAGACTTTTGTTGATGACAAGGATGCTGTTGTTATTGTTGCTCTCATTTGATTGGACGTTTTGAAAGAGTGTTGTGTCGAGCTATTGGGTCCTGAAGCAGAATCTTGAAGCCGACTTTATCCATTCAAACTCGTGAGTATGAGAATGGAGGTGGAGGCGGTTACTGCAGATTTCCGCTGGTTGGAGAACAAACTTTATACGCATGTTGTGATTGTAACTGATTCACAACGCATGCTGGCAAAGTTGAAGACTGGCATGCTTCGTGCAGAATGTCATGCATCGATTCAGAGGTCGCGGGTTGTGAGAATTCGTTGGATCTTTGGTGTGGTTGGAAATTAACAGGCGGACAGATTGGCTGGTGCCGCATCATTGAGGGGGTGATTTGATGCATGATAAGGCAGATGTGGTGAAGGCTCTCTGGGGGTATGTAAATAATGCAGAAAAACAGATAGAATATTATGGTCTAAAGATAATGTAGCAGCAGGGGTGGTCAGGGGAACTGACTGACAGTCGTCACCCAGAGGTAAAGGAAGACGGACATATAATCAGATTGCAACGGTACCATTAATATTGGAACTCTTCGCTGGCTGTTGAAGATGAGGAATGAGCGCCTATGGGAGTGCCCTGAGTGCAATGATGTCGGTTCTTGACTAAACTGAACTCGTGAGCTGTACAAGTAGCGCATGCATAACATTGGTTAGTTAATTAGTTAGGTAGTTAGTTAATTAGATAGGTAATTAGTTAATTACTTATTTAATTAGTTAGTTAATCGATAAGTTAGTTAATTAGTTAGTCAGTTAGTTAATTAGTTAGTTAGTTAATTAATTAGTTAGTTAGATAGTTGAGAGGAAGAGAACAAGGGGAAGGCGGAGAAGTAAATACATGGATGGCTTGGCCATGTTGTATGGTCGTGATAAGAACACAGAGCTGATCTACGACTCTGGTGATCGTGTGACATGGCGAAACATGACCACCCACGCTTATCGGCATGGCACATGGTGATGAGTTAGTTATTTAGTTAGACGATTAGTTAGTTAGTTACTTAATTAGTCAGTTAATTTGTTATTCAATTAGTCAGTTAATTAGTTATTTACTTAGCTATTTAATTAATTATTTAGTTAATCAATTAGTTAATTAGATAATTTTTTTTTCGTCGCTAGTCAGACAATTAACTAGTTAGTTAGTTAGTTAGTTAGTTAATTAGTTAGTTAGTTAGTTAGTTAGTTAGTTAGTTAGTTAGTTAGTTAGTTAGTTAGTTAGTTAGTTAATCAGATTATCTTATTGAACACCGGCTTATTCAGTCCGTAAGTGTTCGTATTCCCTAATCAGTATCTTCCTCAGCCTGTAGGGGTCGACGACACCAATTCTGTGTTGGTTGATTATTCTTCTTTGGCTCCCTGCATTAGCACTCCTTGTCTGGCTCCAAACCCTTTTCACTTGATGTTCTTTCAGTCTGGTTGAGCAGTGGTCTTTCGATTTATTTAACCGCCCCGCCTCTCTGACGTCATTAGAATACATCATCCGGACCATTACCGCTGGAAATCTTGACAGAGAACCCACCCAATAAGTTAACGCTACCGACGGACTCGCTATCCGAAATACAAGCACTAGGAAACTTCTCAAAGGGAAACAGACCGGAATTGAAAGAAGAAATACTTACACAGACAACAAATGTAAGAAACATGGAATGCCAGGTCACCATAGCCTGGATACCAGCGCACAGAGGCATAACTCGAAATGACAGAGCAGACAAAGCAGCAAAACGCGGGACAATCAACCAAAACATAGTAAATACTGGGCTAGGCGTAATGGAGGCAAAAAGCATGATTAAACAACACGTACTCGGTAAATGGAAACAAGAATGGAGAGACAGCAATAAAGGTAGACACGCGTAACACATCCTCGGAGAGCTCAACATGAAAACTCAAGTAAAGGACAACACAAAAATACCAACCTACACGAAACTATTGAGACTGAGAATCAAGTACTGGAAATACTAAATGAATAGACCACTTTGCGTAGAATGCCTGGAAGAAAGCAGTATAGAACACTACCTACTGTCGTCCAGAACTTATGATCGGGAATGTGGGGACCTAGTAGAGCACTTCCAAACAAGAAATACTACAATGGCAATGAAGGATTGACTGCAGGTGAAGGGCGACAAAGAATAGCAGAAAGTGGTAAAACAGTTCATCGCAAGAACAGGAAAAGAAATATGACCAACCTAAAGTGAAGACAACACAAACAGAAAACAAATCTAATACGGTCGGAAGAGATCGTTCACAAGAAAATTCGACAACATAGGACACAAGAAAGTGTGGGAAAACCCCCAAACGATGGATTAGAGAGAAGTGGAAGAACCCTCTCCCAAGCAGGAAATGAGGAGAAGGGGGGAAACCGCCCCAACGATGGATAAGAGATACGCACAGAAAACCTCAGTGGCGATGGATATGAGGAGACAATAGGAAAGTTCCTCACCGATTGATAAGAGGAGGTGATAGGAAAGTTCTCCAACGCTGGATAAGAGGAAACGATAGGAAAGTTCCCCAACGATGGATAAGAGAGACATGCAGGAAACTTCTCCAGCGCTGGATAAGAGGAGACGGGTGGAAATCTCACCAACGATGGATAAGAGGGACACACAAGAAACCCATCCGGCCTGGATATGAGAAGACGGTAGGAAACCTCCCCAACGATGGATAACAGAGATTCCATAATCCCTCTCCTCCACTGGACAAAAATCCCGATAAACTAAGACCCAAGAAAATGATAACAGATGATGAAATGCGGGCCCTTCTTGAGGTCAACGCAAGAAAAACGTAAGTAACAAAATGTCAAGCAATAATGGGAACCAATGATAATAAACCCCAGTCTGGTGGGTCCACTTTAGGATCAGTTCTCCTAAGGGCCATTCAAGGAATCGCCAAACGAGGGGGGGGGGGGGGGGGTGGGCTGTAACAGTGATATTGACAACAGAACAGGGAGAACAAGAACGTATGGAGTACAAGAGGAATGGAGGATAATGGAATAAAGGAACTCTGCCAGGCATGCATCTGTGGAAGACGTCTAATGCGCAAAGGATCAGGACATTTTAAACCACACTATGAACCACCGCAATTCGAACCAAGCTGGTTGAACGAGGTGGAAAGATTTTGTGGTTTTTTACAAAACGTAACGGAACGGAACAGTCCCTGTTTAAAGTATCCAGGCCCGCAAATTTATCAGCTTGTTCATTGTCCCCTTACACCGCGTGTCCTGGCGCACGAACAACTTGACATTGGTACGTTGGTACCGCTGAGGTTGTGGCGAAGGGCTTACTAACGCATTTTGTAATTCCGCTTACCGCGTTCAAAACACAACTGTGGGGGATTTGGAAGCAGGCCGCATTGTGCTAGTTTTCATTCAATGGTATGAGTGCCCATCGTTCATAAAGCAGTGGTAAACTATTGAACGTAAACTCACCAAGAAATCACGAACTGTCAAAAAATTATGGGGTTAGCTGCGACGTCCTGTAAAGGATATACAACCAACTGACCATATGCAACCATCATGCAGAATAGCTTAATTTTCAAATTCGCAGCGTGCAAAGTACATAGTCTGAGCCATGCTTCACCACAGCAGAGCAGATTGGCGATGCACTCTTCTTTAGCCAGGCTAGTTTAGATGACCGCACGTAGGAAGGCGAAGTCAGGCATTAGTCTGAATCCTGGTCCTGGCGCATTCTGCTTCTGTAGTCCGGGGCTGGTAAGATGTCATCATGAGTATGGCAGAGAAAACCAAGTTTCTTTAGCGAATTACTGATAGGTTTTGATCAGAAACAATTCATTTCTCCTGAACCGGTGCACACAGATTGTAAAGATAGCGATGTTGTTGTCACATCTCATCTTATGGTCTTACGTACCACACCCCACCCTTCCTCTGACACCGCTTACAAAATACTTTAATTGAAGCTTCTCCCCCAAAGCTCTCTAAGATCCACGTACCTCCTATGGCAGTACATATGAACACCAAAGCCGTATGCTTGGGAGCCACGCTGTATGGCAAGACGACATCTGCAGGGACATGTACAGAACTTCCAATGTCTGTAATGGCAAGATCACTCATTGTAACGATGTCTTCATGTGCGACTTGGCTGCCAAACACAAGATCCTGTCTCGGAAGACAAAAGTACAATTAATACTAAATGTAAATTAGAGACGATAAATCACACATCAGATACTACCAAGAATGTGGAGGCCTTCACATAAATTAGTAACGGTATTATGAGCTAACAAAAACGAATCTGGTAGGCGTTTAATAGTCCCAACGCCGTGTTACCGATGTCAGTGATGGACAGCCCTAGAAACACAGAGGTGTAAAATCACACCATGTGAGATGAGTTATATAAGAAACTTAGACGGAAAAACAAGAGGAAATAGAGAGATAAATGAGAACCTTAGAAAAAGTGCAGAGATAACACAGATTACTGACTTTATAGAATATAAAATAATTAAATGTTCCGGAAATTTAGTTAGAATCGAACAAGATCAACCAGCAGCTAGAACGTTTTATGTGAGAACATCGGGATACAAGGCTAGAGGTCGACCCAGGAAGAGTTGGCTAGATGGAGTAAAAGAGACATTGAAGAAATCAAACATGCCGTTTGTACAAGCAACAAGATGAGCGAGACAGCAAATTACACCCGTCTCCTCTTTGCCACGCTTCACTGCAAAAGAAGAAGAAACATATGACAAAGAAGAAATTACAATATGGGATGACTAGGTCACTTCCTCACAGCCTCTACATGTTAGATGAATCTGCACACCCTATATCGTGCGGCAGTTTCTCAGTATGATGCGAGTCGTCGAAATGCCTCCCCTTACATATTTTGTTTTCCCTGTAGGTTGGCCTGATGGCGAGGGACACTGGTAATACAGAAAGCTAATCCACACGCAAAATTTAATTCAGTGCTTCTAGAAGTAGTGCGTATGGATTACGCTTGTGTTCAAAGCGAGCGAGCGCAAACAATAAATAATATACAATTACAAAAAAGAGAGGGTGTGCTTAATGAAAAGAGTGGCATTAGAGAACATTGTGACGACAGGGATGATCAGTGATAGAAGAAACAGCGACAAGCCGAGATAATGTTTAATGAAACAAAACCAAGGCATGGAGGAATATAATTAGTAGAACTTTAAAAATGTCATTAAAGTCGACCGGATCGAATTCATTGCACCTGGTTTTATCCCACATGGATCGATCTCTTTCCACAGGGTGGCCTCCCGAAAGCGTCGCACAAAGCACGAACTCCGTAGCTCCGGCGATGACCCCCAGGAGTCTCCGAGAAAAATGCACTTGTGAACCGAACGACGTAACCCGAAATCGAACCCACAACCTCCGGAGCGCCAGGCAGACAGCTTGATTACTTCACAACGGAGACTCCCTTAGTAGAACAGATCGATACACCACGGACCGAGATCTACGCGGAGATGTGAACACCCCTGCCGCTCGGCAGGGCTCATTTCGATAATGATGAATCAAATGAAACAGAAAAAGGTAACGAAATAAGGAAAACATTGGATAAACAACTTCACACAACATCGGAGGCTCACCTGTCAGATTTGGAGAACAATCTAGAGGAGGTGAAATTTTGGCTTCGGCTTCGCTATCTCAAGGTAAGCAATTAACCAATGTCATGTGTCTGCACAGATCCTTGTATTTACCAGCCGTTTGTCTGGCCAATATTGGTAGTCGCCAGGTCGTTGTGGTATTTTCACAGGCTTGTAGTAGTTTTGGGCGGCATGTATCACTAGATATGTCAATAGCGCTTGACAGATGTCTATATTACTTGTTAAATAACCGTAGTACTGTGTAGATTCTTACAGTACTTGCAATGTATCTATGTCATTTGTTGAATATTTATATTTGCAAATGTTTGTAACACTTGTCAGATGTATGCTGAATGTTGTACATTCCAGATGTAATATGTTTAAAAATGTTATAACATTCAACACACCGTGGATAAAACCGCTCAAGAGGCGATCGATTCAGCAAAACGGCCGAGAAACGCTAACCACGGTTTCGGTGGACAAATCCAGCGCAATATAACACACTTATGTCATAATCGGTACTATAGCGCTTGTGACATCTCGACTTCCCTTACATGGCTGACTAATTCTCAATGACAACATCGTTGCCAAAGATTCACTCGCACCGTGCCACACAAGTCCATATAAGTGTGCATACATGAACTTGAAATGCGCATCTCATGGTCATGTGCCATGCCGATAAACGTGGACTACCATCGTTCATTATCTCATTCAATCACCAGTCTAGAATCAAGTGGTTGCTCGTATCCTGATTATCTCATGTGGTCAAGTTAACCGAGTAGTTATCTATTTGTTCTTTTCTTGCTCTTTACCCATCTAATGTGGCAGCTGTCACAACGTTTCAAGTCCATTTTCCCTCTTGTCTACTCAAAACATCTTTACTGCTTACCTATAATTTCCCTAATCAATTTAGGGTGTCATTTGCTTCTTGAAGAACTACTGCTTTCATTTTCCTCTTTTCTTCCATGGAATTCTTTGAATTTTTGTTTCAGAAACCACATTTCTGCAAGGACAGACACAGCCCATTGACAGATACTTTCTTTTCGAGATCGCAAGATGTAGATAGACATGATCTTCCATGCCAGTCGGCAAGGCACGTAATGGTAATGTGTTTTTTTTTCCGCATTTCCCTTACAGTTTTCCGGTACAGTGCTGTCAACATCAACATCTTTCAGCTGATTGTTGATTTCTTGGCAAGATTACGCTCAGTAGTTTGCCATTGCTTTCTGAGCGACCAGCTCACATATTAGATTAGCACATAATGAGCAAATGATCATCTAGACCAGTGTTTCCCAACCTTTTTTGTGCTATGCCCCACCCAAGCCTTTCTAAACTTCTTATCCCTTCCCCCCCCCCCCCCCCCCCCAACATATACATTATTTTTAATATTAAAAAATTGAAATGTTCACTAAAGAAACTTGAATGATAGGTTTTAGGAAGAAATCACTAGGACATTATTGAGCAAACACAGTAAGTAAATTTTCAAAACATATAATGGAGAACTACAATATACAAAACACTGATTAGACCAGTTGTGCTGAATGGCTCTGAAACCTGGAGTACAACTAAAGGAGATGAAACCTTGTTACAAACCTTTGAGAACACAGTCTTAAGACGCATCTTTGGGCCCAATAGGGATACACAAAGTGGAGAGTGGAGAAGAAGAAGCAACAAAGACATTTATGATCTGTTTAAGTCCCCGCTAATCACTGGTATCATGAAGGCTAATAGACTGCAATGGCTGGGGCATATAGAAAGAATGGAAGATAATAGGGAAACAAAACACGCTTACACTAAAAAAAAAATGACCGTAGACCCCGAGGTAGACCAAGAAGACGGTGGAGAGATAATATACATACAGACCTACAAGCACTTGGAATCAGCGACTGGCAAGAGAAGGTCAACCAGAGAGACGAATGGAGACGGATTGTATCCGCAGCAAAGAACCTCAATGGCTCGGAATGCTGAAGATGAAGAAGATAATGGAGAACTTAAATTCAAGTCCACAATAATTTTAATGAAAGATTTTTTCTATATTATTTTAATTATTAGTAATTATTTATTATTTAAATTTAGTGAGATCCTTGCGCTTGATGTTTGCTGCAAAGAGATTTTATGTCAGGTTCCAATTTAGTTAACTTCAGTCTCAAGTCTCCCCGTTTTGTTATATCCAGCCGATTTCTTCCATTTTCGAATTGCCCCCCCCCCCCCCCCTTAACAATCGAATTTCCCCCACTCTGGCAGGAGGGGGGGGGGGCGTGGGCCCCACGTTGGGAAACACTGATATAGACAATGTATATAAATACATAATCATCACGTGCTGTGTGAAGCGATGCTGACCATTATATACGAGTGGTGTTGACAGAAATTACAATAACCATGCCGTTATCTTGTAACCTGACAATATTGTTGTTAAGGATGTCAAGGGTGTTAAGCACGTGACATCACCATGCAGACAGTTTAAAGATGCCTGCCCCACTTTTGACATGCACCAACCGTTTTTTGTTTTTTTAAATCAGTGAAATTGTGAAGCCTATAGAAATTCATCAGATAATGAATGTCCTGTATGGTGATGCATGCCTGTCAGTCCAGCAAGTGCATGCGTGGAGTAGGACTTCTGTGACACATTTTTTTCGGTCCGATGAAGCGGTACAGTAAGTGTTGCATGAGTGGTTACATACACGACCAAGATAATATTTTTCTTCAGCAATACAAACACGTCTTCAGCGCTGGAGGTCTTGCATTTAATGCAGCAGTGATTACATCGGAAAATGATATATTTGCTCTGTACAGTTTCGTAATATATTCACATAGGTAACAAACAAACATTTAAGGATTTCATTTAAAGCGCCCTCGTACATTCATAGCCAGCTGTCCCCGGTGTTCTTGAATACGTTCCCTGCTAACTGTCTTCAGTGCTACACTGTCAACCCATCCAGCATGTCCTCCCTCCTTTGGAGCCACGGTAGCGCTGTGGCAAGCACACGTGTCTGCCGGACCTGTGATCAAATGTTTGAATCCCCATTGAAGCCAAGCGTGTTAAACATTGACTTGGATATTCAAAATTGTTTGCACATTTTATAAGAAGCAATAAATTAGAGAACTCGGTGACAACTGGAAAGATCGAGTGGAAGAGATCAAGAGGAAGACAGAGAAGTAATTACCTGGATGGCCGAGGGGTTACACGACTTTCCCCGTAATCCCGTTTATCCACGCAGGGTCTCGCAGCGCGCGAGAATTGGATGCTATGCCCCACCCAAGCCTTTCTAAACTTCTTATGCCCCCCCCCCCCCCCCCCACCAAACATATACAAAGTCTTAAGACAAGACGCGTCTTTGGGCCCAATAGGGATACACAAAGTGGAGAGTGGAGAAGAAGAAGCAACAAAGACATTTATGATCTGTTTAAGTCCCCGCTAATCACTGGTATCATGAAGGCTAATAGACTGCAATGGCTGCGGCATATAGAAAGAATGGAAGATAATAGTGAAACAAAACACGCTTACACTCAAAAAATAAATGACCGTAGACCCCGAGGTAGACCAAGAAGACGGCGGAGAGATAATATATATACAGACCTACAAGCACTTGGAATCAACGACTGGCAAGAGAAGGTCAACCAGAGAGACGAATGGAGACGGATTGTATCCGCAGCAAAGAACCTCAATGGCTCGGAATGCTGAAGATGAAGACGATAATGGAGAACTGAAATTCAAGTACACAATAATTTTAATAAAAGATCTTTCTATATTATTTTAATTATTAGTAATTATTTATTATTTAAATTTAGTGAGATCCTTGCGCTTGATGTTTGCTGCAAAGAGATTTTATGTCAGGTTCCAATTTAGTTAACTTCAGTCTCAAGTCTCCACGTTTTGTTATATCCAGCCGATTTCTTCCATTTTCGAATTGCCACCCCCCCCCCCTCTTTAACAATCGAATTGCCCCCGTGGGGGGCTTGGGCCCCACGTTGGGAAACACTGATCTAGACAATGTATATAAATACATTATCATCACGTGCTGTGTGAAGCGATGCTGATCATCACATGCGAGTGGTGTTGACAGAAATTACAATAACCATGCCATTATCTTGTAACCTGTCAATATTGTTGTTAAGGATGTCAAGGGTGTTAACCACGTGACATCACCGTGCAGACAGTTTAAAGATGGCCTGCCCCACTTTTGACATGCACCAACCGTTTTTTGGTTTTTTAAATCAGTGAAATTGTGAAGCCTATAGAAATTCATCAGATAATGAATGTTCTGTATGGTGATGCATGCCTGTCAGTTCAGCAAGTGTATGAGTGGAGTAGGAAGGTCCTGTATGGTGATACATGCCTGTCAGTCCAGCAAGTGTGTGGAGTAGGAAGGTCCAGTATGGTGAAGCATGCCTGTCAGTCCAGCAAGTGTATGAGTGGAGTAGGAAGGTCCAGTATGGTGAAGCATGCCTGTCAGTCCAGCAAGTGTATGAGTGGAGTAGGAAGGTCTTGTATGGTGATACATGCCTGTCAGTCCAGCAAGTGTATGAGTGGAGTAGGAAGGTCCTGTATGGTGATGCATGCCTGTCAGTCCAGCAAATGTATGAGTGGAGTAGGAAGGTCCTGTATGGTGATGCATGCCTGTCAGTCCAGCAAGTGTATGAGTGGAGTAGGAAGGTCCTGTATGGTGATGCATGCCTGTCAGTCCAGCAAGTGTATGAGTGGAGTAGGAAGGTCCTGTATGGTGATTGCATGCCTGTCAGTCCAGCAAGTGTATGAGTGGAGTAGGAAGTTTCAGTATGGTGATGCATGCCTGTCAGTCCAGCAAGTGTATGAGTGGAGTAGGAAGGTCCTGTATGGTGATGCATGCCTGTCAGTCCAGCAAGTGTATGAGTGGAGTAGGAAGGTCCTGTATGGTGATGCATGCCTGTCAGTCCAGCAAGTGTATGAGTGGAGTAGGAAGGTCCTGTATGGTGATGCATCCATGCCTGTCAGTCCAGCAAGTGTATGAGTGGAGTAGGAAGGTCCTGTATGGTGATGCATCCATGCCTGTCAGTCCAGCAAGTGTATGAGTGGAGTAGGAAGTTTAAAAACGGCGTGACGTCCGTAAAACAGTAGGTGTTGCATGAGTGGTTACATACACGACCAAGATAATATATTTCTTAATTAAGCAATACAAACACTTCAGCGGCTCTGGAGGTCTTGCATTTAATGCAGCGGTGACTACATCGGAAAATGATATATTTGTTCCCTACTTTTTCGTAATATATTCACCTAAGTAACAAACACACATTTAAGGATTTCATTTAAAGCGCCGTCGTACATTCATAGCCAGCTGTCCCCGGTGTTCTTGAATACGTTCCCTGCTAATTGTCTTCAGTGCTATACTGTAAACCCATCCAACATGTCCTCTCTCCTTTGTAGCCACGGTAGCGCTGTGGCTAGCACACGTATCTATTGGACCTGTGATCAAATTTTTGAATCCCCATTGAAGCCAAGCGTGTTAAAAATTGACTTTGATATTCAAAATTGTTTGCACATGTTATAAGAAGAAATAAATTGGAGAACTCGGTGACAACTGGCAAGATCGAGTGGAAGAGAACAAGAGGAAGACAGAGAAGTAATTACCTGGATGGCTTGACCACGTGACATGGTTGAGATAGGAACACTGAGCGGATCCACGACTCTGGTGATCGAGTGAAATGGCGAATCATGACCGCCTACGCTTACCGGCATGGCACATGATGGATGGATGGATTCAGGACGACACAGCCTACACTGGGTATCAGGAAATTATGAGCGAAGTCAAGACATGATATTGACAACATCATCAATCAAGTGTCGTTTGGTCAATACAAAAATTGACCTGGCACTATATACCAAATGCCGGTCTCTATGGCCGAGGGGTTACACGACTTTCCCCGTAATCCCGTTTATCCACGCAGGGTCTCGCAGCGCGCGTGAATTGGAAGCGGTTCTACCCGCGCTGGTGACTTGCGGCATAAATGAGCCGGCCGCTCAGAAAGCAATGGCAAACTACTGAGCGTAATCTTGCCAAGAAATCAACAATCAGCTGAAAGATGCTGATGTTGACAGCGATGTCCTGTAAAGGATAAGCAAAACATAAATTTATTTACTATATACCAAATGCGGCTCAAGACAGGGAAAACAACATGAACAAGTCCATAAGGAGGAAACTGCCTGACGTTTGTGCTCTGATAGTCAGTTTTTTTTTTCTCAGTTAGCTAAAGACGAATACAGGCATCGGATACTCGTTCAGCCGTATCTTGACAAGTGTCTGATCTTGACAAGTGTCTGATCTTGACAAGTGTCTGATCTTGATAAGTCGTCTGATCTTGACAAGTCGTCTGATCATAGTCATGACACTATCAGCTTATGATACTATCAGCTCATGATACTATCAGCTCATGACACTATCAGATCATGACACTATCAGCTCATGACACTATCAGCTCATGACACTATCAGTTCATGACACTATCAGGTCATGACAGTATCAGCTCATGACTCTATCAGCCCATGACACTATCAGGTCATGACACTATCAGCTCATGACACTATCAGCTCATGACACTATCAGCTCATGATACTATCAGCTCATGACACTATCAGATCATGACACTATCAGGTCATGACACTATCGTGCAGGAAAGAATAGGTGCCCAGACTGTACTTCCCGTGGCGAACGGCGACTGCAGGCATAAAATCCTCATCCGACCACGATTATGCCATTACCATCAGAACTTCTTAACCGTTACACAAACGTACCATCTGAAAGACATGCATAGGCAATGATTAATTTATTGAATAGATCAGTCAGCCAGGAGACTGACTCTGAAGTCGTCTGATCATGCCCCTCCATTGTCTTTGACTCTGAAAAACTCTCTTCAACTCAGCATATGTCTGTGCATCAAGGTCCTTGCATGCTAGTGGAGTGGAAGTGATAGACTCATAGAAGATACGATTTTTTCCCCCGCGTTTCCATCCTGTTTCAGGATATTGCGGTCAACATCATCATCTTTCAGCTGTATGTTGATTCCTAAGCTAGATTACGCTCATCAGCACGCCACGACTTTCTGAGCGACCGGCTCCATACTCTCATAAGTCACTGGTGCGACTTGAACCGCTTCCAATTCTCGTGCACTCACGTCAACCACGAGAGTATTCGGGATTACGGAGAAAGCTGCTAACTCCTCGGCCAGGGAGCAGGCTCATAGAAGATACGATGGCATATTTAAATATCAGAGAACTCATTAGACAGCAACAAAAAAAAAAAATTAAAACTGAAAGCTACTGCCACGCGGCGAAGCCATCCAGGAATTTACTTCTCTGCCTTCCCATTGTTCTCTTCCCCTCGATCTTGCCAGTCGTCACCAAGTTCTCCAATTTATTCTTCTCATACCGTGACCAAACAATTTTGACTATCTACGTCTAATTTCTCTAATCAGTTTACGATTTTCATTTGTTTCTTGTATTACACAGGAAATCAATTCACTTAGAGATGACAGGTTCGAATCTCTGTTGATAACTATAGCTTTCAAATTTTATGTTGTCTAGTGCGTCCTCTAGTCTCTATTTCCTTTTGCTCCTTCCGTGAGCGCCAAATAATACTATGCGTGTTTATTTATGTATTTGTTTCTTTTAGGACGTGGTCATTAATTTTTCTGTCTGTCCATGGAATTCTTTGTATTTTCCCCAGAAACCACATTTCCACAGCCATCAGATGTTTTTCAGGCTGTTTGATCATTGTCCACGCTTTACGTCCATACAAAAGTTCAGATTCCATATAGCACCTCAAGACTCTTTTTCTCGTTGTAAATGACATCATTTTACTGTTCAGTATGTTTTCCATCTTGCAAAAGGTTACCTTCGCCATGGCGATTCTTGTTCTAATCTCTTCAAGGCATCTCCCATCAGATATTATGACTGTTCCGAGATAATTGTACCAGTTCACCTGTTTAAGAATATTCCCATATACGTGTATATATATATATATATTTTTTTTTAGCATATCCTTTACAGGACTTAGCTGTCAACACCAGCATCTTTCAGCTGTATGTTGATCTCTTGGCAAGATTACGCTCAGTAGTTTGCCATTGCTTTCTGAGCGGCCGGCTCAGTATCCCGCAAGTCACGAGCGGGGGTTCGCCTCAGCTCTCGCTCCGCTACGAGACTCTGCGTGATAAACGGGATTACAGAGAGAAAGTGTTGTAATCCCACAGCCAGAGAGACCGGCCACGTGTATATTGCATTGTGATATTTCCTTCTTCCTAGTGACGACCATAATCTGTCTTCTCACAATTTAATTCTAACCCTAATTGTTTACTGTCTGCAACAACCGCATCTACTAAATGTTGCAGATCATGCTGATCGTCATTATATAGTATAGCTGGATGTTAGCTCGCGCTATACTTACTTGTTTTCGTTGTGACTATATATGTCACCCCGCACTCTTATTATCTTCACCATCATCATCACTGTCATGTGCCCTCGTCAACTGGCGTAGGTATCCAGCGTACTATATATTATTATTTATAAAATTTCGTCAAATTATTTATGACAAGATGGATAATTTCATGACACTCAATGAAAGGATAGCAGGTAACGGGACTTCAATCAATCAATCAATCATGTGCCATGCCGGAAAGCGTGGGCGGTCATGACTCGCCATTTCACTCGATCACCAGTGTCGTGGATCAGCTCAGTGTTCCTGTCTCGTCCATGCCATGTGGCCAAGCCATCCAGGTATTTTCCTCTCGGTCTTCCTCTTGGTCTGTTCCCCTCGATCTTGCCAGTTGTCACTAAGTTCTCCAATCCATTTCTTCTCATAACATGTCCAAAAAATTTTGACTGTCTACGTCTAATTTCTCTAATCAGTTTACGATGTTCATTTGTCTCCTGTAGTACTTGGTCATTGGTTTTTCTGTCTGTCCATGGTATTCTTTGCATTTTCCTCAGAAACCACATTTCTGCAGCCATCAGATGCTTTTCAGCTTGACTGCTCATTGTCCAAGTTTCACATCCATACTAAAGAACAGGCTCTATGTATCCCCTCAACACTCTTTTTCTCGTTTCAATTGACATCTTTTCATTGGTCAGAATGTTTTTCATCTTGCTAAAGGCTACTTTCGCCATGGCGATTCTTGTTCTAATCTCTTCAAGGCATCTCCCATCAGATGTTATGACTGTTCCAAGATAATTGTACCGATTCACTTGTTGAAGAATATTTCCATTTACTTGTATATTACATTGTGGCACTTCTTCCTTCCTAGTGACGACCATAACCTGAGTCTTTTTACAATGTAATTCTAACCCCCGTTGCTCACTGTGTACAACAACCGCATCTACTAATTGTTGCAGGTCCTGCGCATTGTCTGCAATTAATACTGTATCATCTGCATATCTAATGTTATTGATGTTTCGTCCTCCAATGCTGATTCCATTTATATCCTCTACATTTCTGAAAATATTTTCACTGTATGGGAAAAAAGATCTGGAGACATCACACATCCCTGCCTAACACCTCTCTTAATTGGCTGATACTGTCCCACTTCATTATCAATCCTTATTGCAGCTTGTTGTTTCCAATATATGTTTTTTATAAGTCTAATGTCTTTCCCATCAATTTGTAGATCTGCAAGCATATCCACCATGTTGACATGTCTAACTCTATCAAAAGCCTTTGTATAGTCAATAAAGCAAAGATGTATATCCTTGTTTACTTCTATAGCACGTTCAATAACTGTTCGCAGCATATACACAGCATTTACTGTACCCTTTCCTTTTACAAACCCACATTGTTCTTCCTCTATTTCAGGTTGTATCTTCTTCCTCACTCTTTGCATGATAATTCTTAGCAAAATCTTTGTGATGTGTCTCATTATACTAATTGTTCTATGTTGATCACATTCCAAGGTTCCTGATTTCTTTGGGATTGCAATAAATACAGAGTTACATAATTCAGGAGTTATATCTCCAGTATCATATAATGTGTTCATCAGTCTGGTGACTTGCTCTAGTCCAAATTCTTCTAAAGCTTTAATCATTTCTGTTGTGATGTTATCTGCACCGGGAGCCTTGCCAGCTTTCATATGCTTAAGAACATTTTGAACCTCCATCTCTAAAATTGGCGGTCCTTCATTAATAAATCTAATATCATACTGTTCGTCTCTGTTATCATCATAAAGGTGTTTCACATAATCTGTCCATACATGTAGAATCTGGTCTTTTTCTATTATGATTTTGCCATCTTCAGTTTTTAGACACCCTGTTGATGTACTTGTTCTTTTATTAGTAAGTTCCTGAATTCTTTTGTGCACTAATTTGGTATTTTGACTGTTGTGTTGGTTTTCAATTTCTAAGCACTTTTGCTCAAGCCATGCTTCTTTTGCCTCCTTACATAATATTCTGACTTGTCTGTGAAGTTCTTCATATTTGACAGAATTATTTTTGTTGAGTCTTCTTGTTTCCATGAGGTGTAAAATTTCTTCAGTCATCCATTTCTTACGACCCACCTTCTTTAATTTTGGAATAGTTGTTTCTGCAGCCACATTGATTGAATTCTTCAACGTTTCCCATTGATCATCCACATCCTGGAATAGGATCTCTAGATCAGACAAAATTTCAAATCTGTTCTGTACTTCTATGTTGAATTTGTTTTGTAAGCGAATCATGATATACTAGGCACTTTTAAAGAAGGTAGTTTGCCGTTGCTTTCCTCTATGGCACTGACCTTACTGGTCGGAGACCGCAGCCATTGATTCAAGAAGAGTTCCTCTGCCTGCCGTCGTGAAGCTCGAGGCCATGACCCACAATATCTGTCGGCTGCCCTCAAAATTTCATCCACCACCTGCCTTCCGTGGCTTCTTTTGAAAACTTCCAATAAAAGGAACACAAAATAACATCACATAATCCACAGGAAAACACTATTCACAGGAGATCCATAGGAAATCACACGAAATCCAAAGGATAACATTAAATAGCGTCCCTCCAAAAAGTAATGCTTCATTTTGGGACTTCACGTGAATACAAATAAAACAAAATAATATACACGTAATAACTTTAATAATTCACACCTTCTGTTATATCTGATACCTTCTTCGCGTGAAATGATGCGATTATGACTGATTATGTTTAAATTGATGATTACGAGTAAAACGAACGGCCAGATCACTCAGTGCTTAATCCAGAAGTATACCTATAAGGGTTTAGTCCCGAAGTACACAAGTAAGTGCTGAGTCCAAAAGTACACATATAAGTGCTTAGTCCAGAAGTACACTTACAAGTGCTGAGTCCAGAACCACACGTACAAGTGCTGAGTCCAGGTGTACACCCACAAGTGCTTAGTCTAGACGTACACCTATAAGCGCTAAGTCCGGAAGCACAAGGGTGTGGATGAGGATTGTGCCAACAGCTTGCTGATTAACTAGACTGTAGCTAACGTGGCCTGCGGTCATTGCGATCTGTTCCATATACAAATTCCTTTCCCATTCTTTCTCTTCCCCTCCCCCCTTTCCATTGGCTCCAAGAGTTATGCCTGCGGCAGCGCAGCTACTGGTACGGTGTACCACATCGGACAGGTCAATGGATACGAACCAGACGAAGGAAGGCACACACGTGGTGCCGTTTAGGTATTCTGGGGACAGTTAATTGTTTGGGAAAGAAAGGCCGAAAAAATGCATGTTGTACTGAGCCACAGACTTGACAAAACAATGCAACGCACTTAACTTGATGATGTCATATTCAGCTTCCACTCTATTAGCCACAGTTGAGAACTGTATTGATATCTGTGTCATTTGTTGTTCACAATATGTCCTGTACTATCTGTCTATCTGCAATGCGCCAGTGATAAGTGTATTGAAGTAGTATTTAATTTCGGTCGTTGTTTTCTTCTAGTCCAGGACAGTAAACAATTGGAACACAGTGTAGGTCAGTTTTACAAGATCACAGTTACTAAACCAACAGTGGACTTTGTGGCCGCACGCCTTCATCGGGAAACGACAAGAAACAAACCACACACACGCAGACACACACGCGCGCACACACACACACACACACACACACACACATACACACACACACACACACACACGGAAATGGAGTTAAAGTAACCTACAGTAAGGTATAATATTTATGGAATATTAAAAATAAGCAGGCAGAATGAACAAAACAATATGAGATACTTAATTCAGAGGTTTCCATTTTAACAAGGGGATAGAACCACGATGGAAACATGCAAGTTTCGACGATTTCAGGTCTCTGCAAGTGGCACCTACGCAAGCCTAATCCTTTCATTTGGGTTATTCTGAGGAAGTGACTGAAAGTCAGAGACAATATAACTTTGAATTATGAAGTCTTCGAATGCTGTCTCAGAGGCAATATCACTTTGATTGCTGAATGTTTGGAATGTCACCTCAGAGGCAATATCACCTTGATTACTGAAGTGTTGGAATGTCATCTCAGAGACAATATCACCATGATTACTGAATGTTTGGAATGTCACCTCAGAGACAATATCACCATGATTACTGAAGTGTTGGAATGTCATCTCAGAGACAATATCACCATGATTACTGAAGTGTTGGAATGTCATCTCAGAGACAATATCACCATGATGACTGAAGTGTTGGAATGTCATCTCAGAGACAATATCACCATGATTACTGAAGTGTTGGAATGTCATCTCAGAGACAATATCACCATGATTACTGAAGTGTTGGAATGTCATCTCAGAGACAATATCACCATGATGACTGAAGTGTTGGAATGTCATCTCAGAGACAATATCACATTGATCACTGAAGTGTTGGAATGTCACATCAGAGACAATATCACCATGATTACTGAAGTGTTGGAATGTCATCTCAGAGACAATATCACCATGATTACTGAAGTGTTGGAATGTCACCTCAGAGACAATATCACCATGATTACTGAAGTGTTGGAATGTCATCTCAGAGACAATATCACCATGATGACTGAAGTGTTGGAATGTCATCTCAGAGACAATATCACCATGATGACTGAAGTGTTGGAATGTCATCTCAGAGACAATATCACCATGATGACTGAAGTGTTGGAATGTCATCTCAGAGACAATATCACCATGATGACTGAAGTGTTGGAATGTCATCTCAGAGACAATATCACATTGATCACTGAAGATGCTGATTGTCATCTCATAGACAAATATGACTTTGATTACTGAAGTTTTAGAATGCCATATCAGAGATAATATCACCTATGATTACTGAAGTTTTGGAATGTAATCTTCAGAGACAATATCACTTTGATTACTGAAGTTTTAGAATGCCATATCAGAGATAATATCACCTATGATTACTGACGTTTTGGAATGTAATCTCAGAGACAATATCACTTTGATTACTGAAGTTTTGGAATGCCATCTCAGCAACGCAATGGTAGCCTCAACCTCTATTCTCATACTGAAGGATGTTAGATATGTTCTAAGAAGTGCTACGTACTGTTCTATGTCTAAAACTACCTGAAGAATCCCATCCTTATTCTTGACCTTCCAGTCTGTGTACACTCATGTTAATTCATATCCTCTAAACTTTAAAGTTACACTAATGTTAATTTATAGCTTGTAAACTTTAAAATCACTGATATGTTTACTAAACAACACAATTATCATGAAAATATGTTGTGCATCTGTTGGCATATCACAGGTGAATTTTTGTTGAATGGAAAGGTTTAACAGTTCTTTTCAAGCAAGAAAGAGAACATCACCATTATACACAGTATGAGAGTAATTGGGTATATGGTGCTTGCCTCGTAGTTTTATAGAGTAACCGGCACTCCATTAATGCATGTGGTCATTATCTCACCGGACTTGTTCACTTCCTAGAACATTTCCTGACACCCAATGTACACTGGGTCAACCTCTAAACCCGGGTCAATTTAAAAACAACAAAAAATTGCACCTGAAAAGGGATTCGAACTTAGACCATCGGGCCAACAGGCAAAGGTACTAGTTACTGCGTAATTGCAGGCTACCTACTTTGCAAGTTATCATCAATAGGCCCTTAGCAGAGCATCGCGCTCACTACGGCTTATCGAAACGTTTCTCGGCCTCTTGCCAGTTGCCCTGCTTCACGCAACTTCATGCCCCAGTGTCTGCGATGTCCAGTGTTCGTCTCCGTGATGGTTCCACCCTTGCTTCTTCCTCCAGGAACCATGATTTTCATTACTGTTGTTTCCAAGCCACTATGATGTTTAACCGATTCAGTGCCCAGCAAAAGGTAGGCTTAGTCCAAACATGGTTCCCAATCAGATGAACAAGTATTCTGTTCTTCTTCTTTCTTTTGCAGCATTCCGAGCCTTGCGGGTCTTTGCTGCAGATACAAGCCGTCTCCATTCGTCTCTCTGGTTGAACAAGTATTACAATGTACATTTCCGTTAATTAAGCATTGAAACTACGGAAGATACCATGAAACAAAACAAATAGCACGATGACACTGGTATGGCTCTATATCGCCCTTTGTACAAATTGGAGATCCCATTTGGCTTTATCTTCGGCGCTGAAACATTTAATATGGCCAAAGTATATTATATTTCGAATTCAGAGACATGCTGCCTTTTATGTTTCAGCATTCTTCGTCAGGGGGCTCGTTAACGGAATGGTTCGGACATTCCGCTGATAAAGGCATGATCGAGGTCGTAAGAGGGTTCTATTAGTGCCTCATCGCACGCCTCTCGCTTCGAGAGGACAGACTGACCACTTATTCCTCCCTGAACTCAGACGTACAAAAGATCACACGCCATAGACTAGGGTAGGTTAACATAATGGAGTTTTCAATGACTGTATATTACCTTTCAATGATACAACTGATCTGTTTTATCTGTGATTTATCTCGTGTACACACACAGAATATGGAGACTGTTATGCTAACTCGCTTGTTTATCCCCAATATGAACAATACATGAGAAGTAGAGATGGCATAGAAAACATAACATTAATACAGAAAACGTGATGCATAGGTTTGGATCTCCCACAATGCTAGACGTTTTAGCAAACGTGTTACCAAACATATCAGTCACGTTTTAAAATACACTTTAATAAAAAATGACACTGATGTTCTATGCATATATTTTTTTTTAAAACCAGAAATAAATTTCTAAAATATCCGTTCATCAGAAAATGTCAATGAAGCAATAGAGTATATTGTTGCCAGAAATGTAAATAGAGCTGTTCAGGATACATTTACAAGAAACGCCAATCTACAGCACATATGTTTATCAGAAATGTCAGTCTATATCCTATACAAATGCTAGAATTGTTAGTTAAGCTCCTGGGCATATTTGTTGCCAGAATTGTCAATCAAGATGCAGACATTACATTTACCCAAAATGCTAATTAAATTGTAGAGTATACATTTAACTTAATTGTCAATCAAATTGTAGAGTATACATTTACCAGAAACGTCACACAACACAGTCACTCTGTAAGGCTTATATTTACCAGATATGTCAATCACATTGTAAAGTATACATTTACCAGAAAAGTCAATCATGTTGTAAAACATGTTGTAAGACAGAAATGTCAATCACGTTTCAGAGTATGCATTTAACAGATATGTCTATCAAATTCTAAAGTATAAAATAACCAGAAAGGCCTGTCCAGCTCTTGACATATCTATATTTGTATTCCAATCAAGCTTCCTAAATTTTTTTTTTTTTTTTTTGCATATCCTTTACAGGACATCGCTGTCAACACCAGCATCTTTCAGCTGTATGTTGATTTCTTGGCAAGATTACGCTCAGTAGTTTGCCATTGCTTTCTGAGCGGCCGGCTCACATACCCCGTAAGTTACCGATGCGATTCGAACCAATGCTGATTCTCACCGTCATCACGTTACCGACGAGAGTATACGAGATTACGGAGAAAAGTCATAACCTCTAAACCACGAAGCCGGCTCCTAAAATCTTAAGCAGTTTAATAAAGAATCTACAGCACAGTTCCTTTTTGTAGTGATACAACCTTCCAGCCTTCGAAACTGCATTTTCGATTATTTTCAAAGTCCTTATTCACTCATATCCTTTTATATACCTCGTCTGTGTGTTCTGTGAAAACCTAGACAATTCTTAAAGACTGACCAGTTATATTTAGGAGTTTCGTCCTCTTAGAAAGGTAAGCATGTAATCTTTCATCCTAGATGGTTATCCAGATTTTACCTGTGCTTGAACAATTAAATGAAAATGCTGTCATTGAATTTGTGCTCTGGTAGGTCAGCCGTTAGTAGGCCGGGTAGAAAAAATAGCTAGCGATCTTTCAACATTCTGTTTTATTAGTTTTCTTGGGCTCTTTCGGATCCTTAAGCTTGTAAGAGGTAGACTATCGCAAGAAATCGTTTGAAATCTAACTCAGCAGGGGAATAGAAATCAATTGACTCCTTTCTCTGGGAGTTTAGTGAAATTCATCTTCTGATCAACCTGTGGCGTGCCATAACACGGGGCTTTCTATATACTCTATTTCCTTGAGTTAATTTTGTATCAATTATACGTATTCGGGTATAACAAACTATGAGGACTGGTTCTGAGAGGAGGATGAATTTGTTTCACTGTTTCGATTCTAGGTAGAATTCGTATTGAAGGCCAATGGTTCTTTGCCTTGGATCATTCTGGGAAAACCATCTCTTGTCAGGGAGTGGAGACCTACACGTTGACTCTGTTTTCAGTTACTGCAGAGCTCAAACACCTACACACATTAGCTGACAACATTCGGCTTGATCCACCCCCTAGTGATGACATTCACATCCAAACAACATCAATTCTAAATCAGACATATTCTTCCCAGGGACCAGTTAATTTATGCTCTTCACAGCTCTTCCAACACACGTCTAGTTATTTTTAATTAAAATTGTATAGTTATAATTTTAAAATACACTTTTGTTGATTCACTGAACGAGTGGGAATTTGAGTCATGATTCTTTTATCATAGTTTTCTGCCTAAATTATCTTCCTATTCCATACTTCTCTAATCAATGTGCAACATTCCTCTCGGTGTTGACATTTTGTAATCGTCTGTCTGAGAGTGTGTCGAATAGTTTGGGGTAATTATCTTTTAAGCTATGTATATGAAATCGCAAACTATCCTGGATTAGATCATATGACCTCTTGGGATCCTGTGACAGATAGTACTAGAAGTACCACATACACTTGTAACAACAATTTCAAACACAGTATGTTACAGTTCATCCTGTCGCAAATCATCATGATCATGTGTCATGCCGATAAACGTGGACGGTCATGGTTTGCCATGTTGTATGAATATCATACAAGAGACGGACTTATGTTCAACTGATCATTCAAAGTCAAGTCTTAGTTAGATATAACTGAGCTACTGTATGACAGTTTTAGTTTTAATTTTAGTCGTTGTATCAACATCACGACACACGGGTTTAATCCATCAATGCTCCGCTTTCCTCCTAACTCAAACCTAAGTCTGGAGAAACTCAGCTCAATGCACAAACTCCGTAGCATCGGAGAGGATGCTGAAATACAGTATGTTACAGTTCATCCTGTCGCAAATCATCATGATCATGTGTCATGCCGATAATCCGTGGACGAGCATGGTTTGCCATCTCACACGATCACCAGAGTCTTCAAATTAGGTCTATGTTCTTGCCTCGATCAAACCATGAGACTAAGCCATCTAGATATTTATCTGCCTGCCTCTCCCTTTCTCTTTACCCATAAATCTTGCTAGCTGTATAATTGATTTATACGTATATCCTTATAACATGCCCAAAACATTTCGACTGTTTACGTCTAATGTCTTGTATCAATTTACGGTTTTTATTGGTTTTTCTGTTCGTCATTAGTATTTTTTTTGGCATTTTCCTCAGAAACCATATTCCCACTGCCATTAGATGTTTCTTATCTTGTCTGCATATTATCGAATATTGTGTGTTGTAATATTTACCCTCTCACGTGATATCACTGTGTAAACCATTGTTACAATACATTTTCCACAAAAGCTTTCAAGTTGTTTTATTCATTTCCTTCAGTCAATCATGCCTCAAATATTCAGTAATATTCTTTCTACAAATATGTTATGGCACAAATAGCAGATATTATGTTTCATACTTCCTTACACTATGTTGTGACACATATATCGAACTTTCTGTTGTATATTTCTTTCGAACCGTTTATAACACAAATATCAAACAATCTGCTGTATACTTTCTCTCGATTTGTTATGCCACATATATCATACAATCTGTTATATACTTACTTCCAGTATGTTATGCCACATTTAGCATACAATATGTTATATACTTCCTTCCAGTATGTTGTGTCACATATATCATACAATCTGTTATATACTTCCTTACAGTATGTTGTGCCACATATATAATACAATCTGTTATATACTTCCTTCCAGTATGTTGTGTCACATATATCATACAATATGTTATATACTTCCTTCCAGTATGTTGTGTCACATATATCATACAATCTGTTATATACTTCCTTCCAGTATGTTATGCCACATATATCATACAATCTGTTATATACTTCCTTACAGTATGTTGTGCCTTAGTTGGATCGCTGCAGCCCTCTTCCAACGGAAAGTAGTTTTTAGATGTGGCAGTTGGACTTCGGAACCAACAACAATATATCCTGGCCTACCACAGGGATCACCATTATCTCCGGTACTGTTCAACGCCTACACAGTGAGAATCACCAGTGAGCAGATCACTGGACCTGGCAGGACATTGTCATATGCCGATGATGTTTTAGTGTATCGTCAGGGTAAGGATAGAGAGGAGGTTGCTGTGGAACTACAAACCGAACTCAATCGCATAAGTACTTGGTGTGATGAAGCTGGGGCAATGGTCAACCCAACAAAGGCAACAGTGACTTGGTTCTCGTTGAATAATCATATTGTCAACAATCCAACACCAACTGTAATGCTGTGTTCAGAGACGGTGGAAAGAACGCAGGCAATGAATTACCTGGGGATACGGTTTTGATCGAAGCCTTGCTAATAATGTGCACATAGACCAGGTGATAACAAAGGCCAAGCGGGGCTTGGCAGCGATGCGGGTGATGGCGGCAGCAAACTGTGAGCAGCGCCATCTATGTCTTCTGTACGAGGGGCTGGTCATGTCTGTTTTGGAGTATGCAATGGCAATCCTGACTCTCAGCCATAAGCAGATAGAAAGGATGGAAAGGATACAGAATGAAGCTATGCGCATTATTCTTGGATGTACAAGAGATACAGCATGCAGGGCGATGTGCTACCTTCTTGATTTTCCAACCATTGAAGAGAGAATGCAAGTTTGCAGGGCACGCGCCTACCTCAGAATTAACGCAAACACACAGCATCCACTGCATAGTGAAATTAGGAAGGTGAAGGGCAGCAGGTTAAAAAGAGGACGGTCGTGGATGGGTCAAGCCGAAGACATTCTTCAACAGGTGTGTTCACTTGAGGACTTAGAACCTGGCGAGGAGTGGGTGCAAGTGCCAACAGACTTCTGCACATCCTTTTCAGTTTGCATCCAACTAGATAGAAAATGCAGACAAGAAAATCCGGCTGCTGTGGAGGCTGAAGTACAAGCGTTGATTTTCGAGAATTCGCTAGACAGTGACGCGGTCATCTACACAGATGGGTCGGTCGTCCGACATGTGAGAAGCTCATGGGCCTTTACAGCTCGGGCCGGAGGGAGAATTGTGAAGGAGGACTCTGGTGCTTTCACTGAAACCACAAGTAGCCTGACCATGGAAGTCATGGCAGTAAGTAAAGCAATAACATGGCTCGAGACACAGACATTCACTAGGGCTTGTTTCCTTAGCGACTCAATGAACATGATCAAGAGGATAGAGGAGGGGTCGATCCGAAGAGAATGGTTGCTGCCTCTGGAGCGGTCTCGGCTGGCAAAGATTAGTTTCATCTTCGTGCCAGGTCATGCGGGAGTACAAGGAAATGAGCGGGCTGACAAGCTCGCAGGTGAGGCTACTGTGGAGGGCGGACGCGCCATGGACCAGGCTGACATTTTGAATGCTCTACGAGAAGTGAGACTTTTGCAAGAACCAAGTGATGACTGTGAATCTACAACAATGGCCAGACTGCGAGAGCAGCAAATTAAAAGAGGGGTGGCCAAACAAGAACACTACGCAGGAAGCCAAAGAAGATTGATAAACCAACACAGAACTGGCGTCGTTAGCCGCTACACGCTGCGGGATTTGCTGAGGAGGGGATCCGAGCACTTATGGACTGAATGGTCCGATGTGCAATGAGGATGATCTGTCGACTAACTAACTAACTAACTAACATGTTGTGCCACATATATAATACAATCTGTTATATACTTCCTTACAGTATGTTGTGTCACATATCAAACATTCTGTTGTGTACTTCCTGCCCATGTGCTATGTCACATATATCATACAGTCTGTTATATACTTTCTTCCAGTATGTTGTGTCACATATATCATACAATATGTTATATACTTCCTTCCAGTATGTTGTGTCACATATATCATACAATCTGTTATATACTTCCTTCCAGTATGTTATGCCACATATATCATACAATCTGTTATATACTTCCTTACAGTATGTTGTGCCACATATATAATACAATCTGTTATATACTTCCTTACAGTATGTTGTGCCACATATATAATACAATCTGTTATATACTTCTTTACAGTATGTTGTGTCACATATCAAACATTCTGTTGTGTACTTCCTGCCCATGTGCTATGTCACATATATCATACAGTCTGTTATATACTTCCTTCCAGTATGTTGTGTACTTCCTTCCAATGTGTTATGTAACATTTATCACCCATTCTATAGAATAACCCCCTCTTTTCAAAATTGTTAGAGGCATTTTTTCAGAAATGCTTTCACTTGCATTCTGCATGCTAAGGCAAATTTAACAAATGTTCTAGTATACACCCATTTGATTTGTCGGGAGCATATCACACAAGGTCCATTATATTTCCTACACCATACTGTAGTACTTAATTAATATTAATTATATTATATACTTCCTATATTATATTATGTCACATTCCTATACTACATTATGTCACTTATTACATAACATATTAAATGACTCCACATTCACTATATAAGTTCTTCGCATTTTAAAAATTACTATTATTATTGTTATTTCTAAAGTATACTTCATCCAGTAATGTCATTTCCAAAACTGACTAAAATATATGTTCTTTGTCCACGACACACAAACGTCCCTCTGGCATATTCTCTCCAGCTGTGATATCCAATAGGGATTTAGCAAACACTCTCCCCGGCTGTGTCACCAAGGTAGCCACTTTTCTTTCGCATCTGGACATTCATGATCCAAGCCACATAAGACATCAGTAGGTCGTCCATGTTATGACCCTGCAAACAGAAGGAATGAGACACTTAATTCTTTCTACGTCAAACGATATTGAAGCACATAAAATAAAAATCAAATCGCGAAACATAAACCTGTTATTGATACATGAAGTATTAGCACCATCACATGCTGTAGGCTTGAATGCACGTAGGGGCTGTAATTCCCTCTCTTAGCGAACGCTCGTCCCACCGCTCTCATTATATTAACAGCTTAACCTCCTTATAATTATAACAACACATCCTCTAGTACATTTGAAAGGCTGGCAATAAGTACAAAGTAAAATACACATGTGATGAATTTGTGTTGAAAGTTCAAACTATCTAATGTAACATATGAACAATTAAACTAAGTACATTTGAAAGGCTGGCAATAAGTACAAAGTAACATACACATGTGATGAATGTGTATTCAAAGTTCAAACCATCTAATGTAACAAATGAACAAGTAAACTACTCCTGTTCACAGCTCCCAAATGCTATGTATACGCAACACTTTTCTATGGACGGAAACATGGACAATGAAAAGACAGGCAGAAAGTGAGTTCAGGCGCTGGAAATAAAAACAAATAGGCTATATTTCATGGAAACAAACACAAACAATTATAGAAGACCTGGCAATGTGGGCACGACATGAGAGATGCAAAAAGACATAACAATGAGACAACTGAATTCACCTATTTCTGACATAATGTTTTAAGGCAGCACGTTGTTTCATACTTACATCCTGTCTTATGATTATATAAACATAATATTTTTTCTGCATAATAAATGCTACAAATTTGTTGGTTTTTCTTCTTTTCTTTTTAATTTTAAATGTTTCTCATGTTACACAGAAATCCATCCCCCGCCCCCTCCCCAACCCCAAATGTGCATTTCAGATGTGTGGGAACGAGAAAACAGCGTGAGAACCACTGCAGTCTAGACTTCATGTGCACTTACCACGGTGGTTTCCATGAGAAGTTTTGTGGTTTTCCCAGACTCTATCACAATAAGCGTGAAGGAATAGTCATCATACGCCCAGTTTGGGATGCTTTCAAACTTGTAAGTTTTTATGATTGTCTGAAAAAACAAAAAATAATGACAAATTAGAGACTTGTTGGCAGTTTACATTCATTTCTATGTGTAGCGAGAGCTTGAAATGTCAGCAAAGAATAGTAACTTTGAAATCCATTAAATGTGTTATCACTTAATGAACCAAGTACCGTTCCTATAATGAAAATGAAATTCAAGACAAGAGCGCCCAAGGCCAGAGACAATCATACTGGATTTCCCTGGATTCAGGACAAGGTTAAGAGAGAAGACAATAATAAATATCGCATTGTCTTAGGCGTTTTCTGTAAAGAACGGTGCACAAATCGGACAGAGAAGCTTAGACATTTGGAAGACATCGCCATGGTGAAATATGGTCTTGACAAATTTTGACAAGTTGAAAAATGTAATATAAAGTTACGATTGCTGATATGTTTATTCAAATTAAATACACAACTAAGGTCAGCCAAGCCGGTGAGATATGTACATTAATTGTATGGTCAATAGTTTTTGGAGGATAAAATTAAATATTATGATTTGTGAATACTCAAATTGAGATATTTACAATCGACAGAAAGACCTGTAATTTCATAATTTAAAAAAAAAAAAAAAAAAAAAAAAATTAAGTTGCATGTCCTTCACAGGACGTAGCAGCATTTATTTATCATCACAGCATGCTTACCCCAGATTTACGCTGTTCGTGATTCCTGGGCAAATTTTACGTTCAGTAGTTTGCCATTGCTTTCTGAACGACCGGCTCCTATACCTTTTTCGAAAAAAACCAGCACCGCCGTGTTTCGAACCCGGGTATACGAGATCACAAACCGCGTTAGCAAGCCTTTAGCCACAGAGACCGGTAAAAATATACCGTCATAATAGCTACAAATTAATTATGATCAAGATAGAAGCAGAGATATAATTTTAATGAACTGTTGCATTGTGAGTCTGTCCGCAATCGTTGGCTAATGTTAGGTAGTTAGTTAGTCGCGGTTTCAACTTCACGGCAACAGGTCGACCCCATTATGCTCCGTTCCTGTGTCAGTGAATATCACACAAAATGCTCCTCACTGCTCAATGTGAAAAGTGGAAAAGAGAGAAGTCTCGGCAAGCCAACAGCCCTCACAGGTACACTGTGCATAATGCAGGCGCCGCTGAATGGGAGGTGCCATAACTGATACACGATAACTCACGCCAAGAATAATCTATACAGATGTCTCTATACTAAAAGGCACAAATAGTGCTTGGGGGTTTATATCGAACATTAATGGACGGTGTTTAGTGGAGGCGAGCTTGGCGTATGATACCACAACATTTAGTATCACGATGGGAGTGAAGGCAGCCATTGCAACGTTCTGCTGCGTGGAAAATAAACACACAGACATGTGATGGTAACGGACTCACAGACTATGCTTGGAAGGGTAAAGACACGTATGCTTCGTGCAGAGTGGCATTTTTCAACTAAAACTTCAAAGATATGGAGCACCTGTTAAATCATTGCTACTCTATTTATGTCTATCTATTCTCTTGCTCTAACCTTTGTCTTTGCATTAATGATGTGAATGCCAGAATAGTTGATAGCCATCAAACAGCTCGTTGGCAGTGACTTCACTTGGCTTTGCTGTAGGCAGAATCAACACATATTTTTAAGAGAATGTAAATATTGAGTTTCGCTAAGTGAAGCAAAATCCACAAGACAATTAATGTGACATATTATTTGATCATAAACATTGCTGTAAAGATATAACGTGTAAGAATGTCACAATTTTGTAATTATATATATATATATATATATATATATAATATATATATATATATATATATATATATACATATATATATATACATATATATATATATATATATATATATATTATATATAATATATATATATATATATAGTTGTATAGATCTTAGATGTCGGCGTGTCACACATTATGCATGATAAATTTTAATGCAAAGATCTGAGGAATAAGAATGTCAAACGATCAAACATAATGTGATAATAGATGATCCTATAAAGATTTGAGGTGTAAGAATGTTAGACAATATTTGGTAATAAATATTGCTGAAAAGGTCTAAAGTAAAGAATATCAAACTTATGTGAGAATAAATATTTCTGCAAAGATCTAAAAGTGAAGAACTGATGTGGTAATACATATTACTTCTAGGATATTCATTCATTCATTCATTCATTCATTCATTCATTCATTCATTCATTCAGTAGCATGTCCTTTGCAGAACCTCACTCCCATAACAACCTTCCGGAAAACCTCTCGATCATAAGCAAGATGTCCCGCGTCCGATACACCCATCTAGGAGATGAGGTGTAAGAAAATCACGTTATAAAAATATCATTATCATTCTCTCGCCACACAAGGTCAGCTGTAATGAATATCCAATATCATCTGTTCTGCGTCTTCGAGATGCACCTCCCGTGAGGATGTCGGCCTGCATGTAGTATTGTCTTCTTTTTGTAGGCTTCCTCCATGAATCCATGAAGGCGAGTCACCTTTTAATGCAACTATATAACCTAAGTTTATTGACTAATCTTTCATTCCGTAATGTTTTCTATAATCCCAGTTTTGGTAATATACGCAAGCTTTTAAAAATCCTGCAATGATATTTTTCCTATTTATCTATGTATTATAAAAACTTTAATTTTACCCTCGTATTAATTATTTATTATCCACATTTCTGCATCAAATGATAATTGAGTGTGGTGTAAATAAACATAAATAAAAGAGTACCTAAATACCAGATCTGATGAGTTGTAATACACCTTTAAATAAAAGACTGTCTGAAGTGGATCTCCAAGCTTTTCCTCTCTTCCCGCTGTGGTACAATATGAAATATTATGTCTTGTCTTTAATACATTCATTCTATATATCATTTCTTTGCTACCTACACCCATATGGGATACTACTTGTAGTCCAAATTTACAGTTAAGCTTAAAAAGGCAGCGGTGCTAAAGCTGGTTTAATTTAATTTACATGATGAGTTTATCAATTTCTTTTGATTCGTGAAGTTCCTTTATGATCTATCGCTAAAGTTGTTATTTTGTCCTAGACTGTACTGGATTTATCTAACAATTTAATTATTGATGTTCCTCTAGGCCGAGTTCTTCAGGAGACCCGGGTTCGAATCCTCGGTAATGTGTTGACTTTTTTTCTGTGGGGCAACGCTGATCCTATTCCGACACACAAAATAAAATATTTACATCTCAAATCCCGAAACATCCACATAAATAAATTTGATTATTGCTCGCTGGACTTTAGACGCCTGGTGTGCCTTGCCAGACCGAGAAGACCTGATAATTCGGGGTCACATCGAATGACGGATGTCAGTCGCGGCGATCGGGCAAGTTTTGAGCTACGGTATACAATGTGTGACGTTGTGACATTCTGGTATGATAATTGGTCGCGTCTAGCTTGAGTCGCTTGATCAGTGGTTGCACACCAGCCTCACACGCTAGTGATCCGGAGTTTGATCCTGGGTCCAGTCAGGGATATGCACTACTGACGAGCTCAAACGAGAGCGAAAATAGTCTAGTGCTTCCAATCTGACGTGGACAAGGCTTAAGGTTCGTGCCGGAATACGATCAGAGTTGCCAGTAGTGGGTTGTGCTCAGTCTTTGAACTACTAAACGTAAAATTTGCAAAGAAATCAAAAACAGCCAACAAATGCTGGGGTTGAATGCGACGTCCTGTAAAGGATATGAAACTAAATTTATAATTTTCATGCAAGGAGTAATTCCTATGTCACTATTATAATCAATGTGCCTTTTTGTCTTCTGATAATTTTGACAGCATCTCTTAAACATTCATTTCTGTTGACGCATGACCTTCCTGTCTTGCAATTAAGACAGTCGAAATGTCTGATACAGGTACCAGAATAAAACAATAACGTCAAAACACATTACCATAACATAAATTAATATATATATATATATATATATATATATATATATATATATAGTATATATTGCTTGAAAACATGTCAATGAAAAGAAGCCATTTACCTTCGTTAAGACACTTCGGGAGAAGGAGAAGCAGCAATAGCACCACCAGATGAAGAGGAAACAGCAGGAGGAGGAATAGGAGGAGGAGGTGAAGAAGAAGAAGAAGAAGAAGAAGAAGAAGAAGAAGAAGAAGAAGAAGAAGAAGAAGAAGAAGAAGAAGAAGAAGAAGAAGACGAAGAAGAAGAAGAAGAAGAAGAAGAAGAAGAAGAAGAAGAAGAACGAACGAACGAACGAACGAACGGACTTTATTTTCAAAGGTTAACAAATTGGGCACGCAGGCCCGTCTTTACATTCGGCCCTTCCAATCACTCATCTTTCGTTCATAATAGTGCATAGGAAAAACATCGTCATATTAATTTTGTAAACATAAACGATGCATATTACCATGATATGTGACACATCCACCACTCACCCACACATCCCCCATTCACCCACACACCCCCACCCAACCACACACACACCCAGGCACACATACATTCCCCCACCCATCCACCACATCCCCACACATACACATCTTCCCACCCACACACTCTCACCAACCACACATCCCATCCACCCAAACCCACGCACACATACATTCCCCAACCCACACATCCTCCACCCATACACATCTCCCCACCCACTCACATATCCTCCACTCGTCCCATTACCCACCAACAATCACCCACCCATATATCCTCCTCGACCCATACACCTCCAACCACCCAGCCAAACACACATCCCTCAAGAAGAAGAAGAAGAAGAAGAAGAAGAAGAAGAAGAAGAAGAAGAAGAAGAAGAAGAAGAAGAAGAAGAAGAAGCACCAGCAGCAGAAGAAGCAGATTCTATGTACCTTGATTTCACAGAAGACAGCACCATATGTGGCCAATCGAGATAACTCTCGTATGAACACTGTCTTAGCCTCCAGCGCTGTTAAAGCTGTGTCTTGCTGGATCTCCTGAGGAGAGCCTATGAAGAATATATTTGGAGAGCTTGAACAGCCGGGTAACAAATTCTAATGAAACAGCGCAATCGTCTTTAAACTGTCAGAGAGAATTGGACTTCAGAGAGGTGTTAGTAAATGTCTACGCCAGACCAGACGCCAGAAGAAGAAGAAGACTACGACGACGAAGGAGGCGGAGGAGGAGGAAAAGAAGAAGAAGAAGCAGTATACAGAAAAGAAGAAGAAAAAGAAGAAGAAGAAGAAGAAGAAGAAGAAGAAGAAGAAGAAGAAGAAGAAGAAGAAGAAGAAGAAGAAGAAGAAGAAGAAGAAGAAGAAGAAGAAGAGGTATGCTAAACATGGCATGATAGCAGCTGAATAAGTCACAAACAGAGAGATCGTGTTTCTATGTGATTTTTTTATAAATGAAGATGTGGATAGACATATTTTTAAAATATTGCTGACATTTTGTTTCATTAAATATGACTATGTACACCAGATGTATATGAACTGACTAATGTCTGACACTGACAAAGACAGTGTTCTAATGAAAATTCAAATTCTAATGAACCAGCGTAAAAATGAAACTATTCTAATGAAATAGAGCGGTCTCGGTCGGCAAAGATTAGTTTTATTTTCGTGCCAGGGCATGCGGGTGTACAAGAAAATGAGGGGCTGACAAGCTCGCAGGCAAGGCTACTGTGGAAGGTGGACGCGCCATGGACCAAGCTGACATTACGAATGCTTTACGAGAAGTAAATCGTTCTCAAGAACCAAGTGATAACTGTGAATCTATAACCATGGTCAGGATGTGAGAACAGCAAATTAAAAGAGGGTGGCCAAACAAGAACACTACGCAGGAAGTCAAAGAAGACTGATAAACCAACACAGAACTGGCGTCGTTAGCCGCTACACGCTGCGGGATTTACTGAGGAAGGGATCCGAGCACTTATGGACTGAATGGTTCGATGTGCAATGAGGATGATCTGTTGACTGACTGACTGACTGACTGACTGACTGACTGACGGACTCACTGACGGACTGAATATGAACTAACCTAATAATACTAAACTAACTAACTAACTAACTAACTAACTAACTAACTAACTAACTAACTAACTAACTAGCCAGCCAGGCAGCTAGCTAGCTCACTCACTCACTCACTCACTCACCCACCCACCCACCAACCATCTAACTAACTAGCTAGCTAGCTAGCTGGCTGACTGACTGACTGACTGACTGACTGACTGACTGACTGACTGACTGACGAACGAACGAACAAACGAACGAACGAACGAACGAACGAACCAACCAACCAACCAACCAACCAACTAACTAACTAACTAACTAACTAACCAACCAATTAACTAACTAACTAACTAACTAACGAACTAACTAACTAACTAACTAACTAACTGACTAACTGACTAACGGACTAACGGACTAACTGACTAACTAACTAACTAACTAACTAACTAACTAACTAACTAATGAACGAACGAACGAACGAACGAACGAACCAACGAACTAACTAACTAACTAACTAACTAACTAACTAACTAACTAACTAACTAACTAACTAACTAACTGACAAGGACACCCGTCATATCAGTTACTTTCCTGTCTTCAACTACTGAGGTAAATATAAAGAATTTACCTTCTCAATCTCAGAAACCTTCTTGCCGTCCATGTAACCTTTAGGCACAATCATGGGGATCACATCCCTGACAAATACAAACAGTTTGGAAGAAACAACTTATTTCGAACTGTGTCCATGCATAATCATAATCTCATTAAAACATTAATTCTAACAGAGCTGTCGTGACGCAAATGAAACAATGTCAGCACACAATCATTAAGTTTCATATTGTTTATCTAAACTATTCACATGCATCTATTCATTACTGTCCTTACCAGGTTTTATCACTTGTTAATATTTAATTGATACATTCTGGTAAGGTAATTACTTTAGTCAACTCTATATTATCAGTTACTTTATTCAACTCTATATCAGTACTTACTTTAATCAACTCTATATGAGTACTTACTTCAATAACCTTTGTAGCATTACTTTCTTTAATCACTTTTGTAGCAATACTTTCTTTAAAAAGCCCTGTAGCAGTGCTTACTTTCATAAACTCTACATTAGTAGTTACTTTAATCAACGCTATATCAGTAGTAGTTAATTTAATCAATTCTATATCAATAGCTACTTTAATCATCCTAATAATAGTACTTCATTCATTCATTCATTCATTCAGTAGCATGTCCTTTGCAGAACCTCACTCCCATAACAACCTTCCGGAAAACCTCTCCATCATAAGCAAGATGTCCCGCGTCCGATACGCCCATCTGGAGATCATCCGCCACATCCTGCAACCCATCTTCTCTTTGGCCTTCCTCTTCCTCTCTTCCCAGGCATATACCCCTCCATTATTGTTCTCTCCAAACTTTCGTGACGTTTCAAGTGACCAAAATATTTCAATTTTCTTTGTTTTATCGTCTTTAATAGCCAACATTCTTCAATATACCGCTCTTGAAATATTGATGCATTTGTTCTTTTCTTTAACCAAGATATTCTTAGAACCCGCCTATAACATTTATATTCAAAGGCATTTATGCGCTGTTCAGCTAATATTTGCACTTACTTTAACGAAATCTTTATCAGTAGTTACTTTAATGAACTATATATCGTTAGTTACTTTAATCAACTCTGTGTAAGTAGTTACATTAATCAGCTCTATATAATTAGTTACTTTAACTGATATTGTCCCAAAATAGTTGCAACTTTGATCAATGGTCTCTTTTTTTGTTACATTAACTCACCCTGCCCTAACTAGCTGCAACTTTGACCAGCGGTCTCTTTCTTTATGTTATTTTAACTCATCCTGTGCCAGACGGTTGCAACTTTAACCAACTTTATCTTATGGTTACGTTAACTCATACTGTCTCTGACATTTTTCTTTGACTAACTCTCTCTCGGTCTGACATAGAGTGTTGCTTCTTTAGCCAGTTCTTACTCATTCGTTACTTTAATCCATTATATCCTAGATATTTGTTACATTAATCAACTGCTTTGTTACTTCTACTGACTCTGTCGCATACAGTAACTAACCCCATCTCATTAGTTACTTTAGCTCATTATGTTCCTAGATAGTTGCAACTTAAACTAACACTATCGCATTTCTTACTTTAACTCACTCTGTCATACCTGTTCCAGGCACTTATCACAGAGTAGAATTTTCAAGATCATGCAAGTCTACCTACGGGTAAACAGAGCCCGTTACTTTGGATGGAATCTGTCTAGTCTAGAGTAAGTGAGCTTACGGGTAAACAGAGCCCGTTACTTTGGATGGAATCTGTCTAGTCTAGAGTAAGTGAGCCTACGGGTAAACAGAGCCCGTTACTTTGGAATGGAATCTGTCTAGTCTAGAGTAAGTGAGCCTACGGGTAAACAGAGCCCGTTACTTTGAATGGAATCTGTCTAGTCTAGAGGAAGTGAGCCTACGGGTAAACAGAGCCCGTTACTTTGAATGGAATCTGTCTAGTCTAGAGTAAGTGAGCCTGAAACAAATGCATACAGAGGTCGGATACACTGACCTTTGAGGTGGATAACTCGGCGTGACGCATTTCCCTCGGAAAAGGAGCGTCCACAAGTCAAGGACGATAGGTCAACATTTTAGTCCAACTGTCCGGTATAGGAATGAACCCCTCACCTCGGAATCAGCACACCGGATGTTTAAGAAACACGCGTTCTTATCCATTGGGCCATGCTGACCTACTGTAGGTCGAATAATCGTTGACCAAAAAAAAAAAAAAGACGAACAGACAATACATACAGATATTGTTTCCTACATTGAACATTTCAGGATTAAAATTTAAAAAAAAACAAAAAAAAAACAACAACAGCAACAACTTAACTTGGGCTCACAGGTCGGGACGGTCCAAAATGGTTACCAGGAAATGTGCTAGGAAGTAAAGGCGGCAGGTTGATATTAACAACATCACTCAGCGAGTGCGGATTGGTCTATAAAATACTGGGCTAGCACTGTATACTGAGTCTGTGAAAACAAGTACTTTACACTGTTTACCATACGCCTCATGACGCGAAAATGGGTGCTTTAAATGGGTGTTTTACTTTATAACTCATCTAATCAATACGCCTCAAGGTGTGTAAATGGGTTGCTTTTTAACTTGTTACCTAGTAAATTACACAGATTCATAGCCGTAACATAACTGTTTGGCTCTCTCACGTTATCAAAATATGTGCACAATACTGAACAGGCAATACTGCCTACATGATGGGGATCAAATGCTAACCTGAGCCTGTTGACGGGCTTCTCACCGCCAGCAAACTGAGCAATGTAGACCAGGGCAGCCAGCTTCATCACTAGTGCATCTGGTATCTGATGGTAGCCACGTAAGTAGTTTGGCATCTCCTTAAAGATACAAGACCATCGTCCATTAATTACCGTTGACAGAATTCCTTGTTGTTAGATGTATATTTAGAGTTTAAGACAAACATGCGAAGAAACACCCCATTGTAAATGGTGAGTTAAATTCCACCAAAAAAACTAAAACAATCTTGTTTTTCTTGTGTGTGTGTGTGTGTGTGTGTGTGTGTGTGTGTGTGTGTGTGTGCATGTGCATGTGTGTTTGTGTGGGCTGACAAAGGCTTTCTAGCCACAGCATCCAGTCTTGTGATTGTGTTCTTGTCAAGCTGACCAAGTTCAGTTTCCGTTGTTGTTGATTTACCCAATGTATGTCGGGAGGTAAGCACAATGCCCACTTGGCTACCACACTTTTGTTGCAATAACACGTCAATGTAATCTCAAGCAGATGGTGTTGTAGAGGTGGGACATGTGGAAACATTTCACTGATGCCTGATCATCCCATTATGAAGCATGGTCATTTGTCCCTCTTCAGTTAGCTGTATTTGCTTCTCCAACACTGGGTTAAACCAGCACTTAGTTTGCGATTACACACACTGATACCATGCTAAGAGCTGGTTTATAACTGGTTCCACAACTTAGAAATATCCAACCCCATACTCACCGAAGGATCAAGTTATTCAAAACAACATAAATTACTCCTCCAGTAACATCGTGACACGTATGACCTGAGACTGACCAGATAAATTGTCCCAACAATTAAGTTAGTTGCATCTCCTTTACAGGACGTCCCAGTCAACCCCAGCATTTTTTGGTTCTTTGTGATTTCTTGGAAAGTTTACGTTCAGTAGTTTCCCATTGCTTTACGAACTACCGGCACTCATACCATTCAATGAAAATCAGCGCAAGACTGTCTGCTTCCAAATCTCTCGCAGCTCTGCTTCGAACGTGCTATTCGGGATTGTGAACTGCGTTCGTAACTTCCTCTCCACAGCAAGCAACATGATCAACGCATATTGCATTCTCTTTACTCGTTCTATACTAAACCAATGATAGTGTATTCTATTAACTGTTGCTATACTTGTACTGCTATATATATTATTGCTAACCTCATCGTCGGCTCCGTGGCGAAGGTGTTACGGACGCAGTTTGTACTTCTGCAAACCGTGTTCGAAACACAGCAGTGGGCGATTTGGCAGCAAACCGCCTTGGGTTAGGTATTTTATAAAAAGGTAAGGGTGTCAGTCGTTCAGAAAGAATGGCAAACTATTGAACGTAAACTTGCCAAGAAATCGCAAACAGCCAAAAATTGCTGGGGTTGATTGCGACGTCCTCTAAAGGATATGCAACTAACATTTTAATAATACTAAACAAGTGATTTAGTATTCCCTTATCTCCCGCCAAAGTCGGATGTGTTGGCGTAAGGGCGCATAACCAGAAACACCGCAATTACGTCTGAAAATACACTCCGAATGAACGCAGAAGAAGAGGTATTCCCTTATCTTACTCTATACTAAATACGTGATCTGTCAATAATTAGTAGAATGCTACACAACCGAAACACGTTTAATTCTCTTGACTCATTCTATAAGAAATAAATACATATAATTCATAAATAATATTTAAAAAATAATTAATATATAATTCATAAACAATATATATATATATATAATTCCAATGATCAGTTCTATCCTATGATCAGTTTACTTCTATATGGGGACATCTAAGTTTTATAAATTCAACTACAACACATAAAATCAAAGCTCAATAAAGCTAACACAGCTTTAAAAAAAAAGGCGAGAGAATCGATTTCATTACACCGAGTTGTATCCCATATGGCTCGGTCTCTTCCATCAGGGCGGTCTGCGGAAAGCGTTGCACGAAAGATGAACTCTGTAGTCCCAACGATATCCCCCACAGCCTTCCGAGGAAATGAACTTGTGAACCGAACGTCATAGCCTGGAATCGAACCCACAACCTTCGGAGCGCTGGTCAGGCTCTGTGTCCACTCGGAGCTAACAAAGCTAAGAAAGCAAACAATTTGTTTACTGGAACATCGTGACACGTATGGCCTGTGCTTCTGTGTAGGTGTGTTTCTATTTTTTCAATACACATTGTGATTGTTTTAATTAATAAAGAGCACGCCCGGGACAAAGCTACCTGTGAAAAGTGAAATATTCTGTCTGCAACTGGATCTGCACAGGGCTGTCCGTTGACCCAGATCTTCTTCAACATGACAAGAACGCCTGGAGACATTGTCGGCGCCTTCGTACTAGAATCTAAATTGGAACAATATTTAGATATAAGTCACAATCTAGTGTATACGCCTGGAGACATTGTTGGCGCCTTCGGACTAGAATCTAAATTGGAACAATATTGAGATATAAGTCACAATCTAGTGTATAGTCGCGATAAATGTAAACATACGAATAGTAGTAAATACAGAAGGACAAGAAAGAAATAGAAAGAAGATATAGAAATATAAAGACTATATTCATTAATTCCCTACAGGATCTCAGCATGGCCTATGTATTACTTGTATCAATGTAAAGATATTCTAACTTTATCACACACACGACATCATATACAAGAGAAACCTTTAGAATATGACATCATAATCTTCATCATTATATTTCAATAACTTGACTGGTGGAGAACTTTCCCTCAACTGCCTTTCGAAATGTCATAATTGCTTTCTTTGACTGCTATAGTTGTTCAGGCATCTGTAAAGTAGGTTACTTCACATTGCTTTCCCTCTAGGCAGCAACATTACTGGTCGATGACTATAGCCGTTGTTTCTATAAGGTGATCCACGGCAACGAAATAAATATAAACTATGTATAAACTATCATAATTATAGGAAAGCAACATTTAATTGAAATGCACTTTAAAACATGGAAAAAAGGGAGGGGGGGGGGGGAGTGGGGGAGGGGAGTGAGGACATTATTAAGCGAAGGGAGATTCAGTGTAAACAATTATCATAGATGTAATAAAGTAAATTTACTGTTACAAACAACATCGTCAATACTATATACATATATATGAGAACGAGACAAACAACAAACTGTGTTCTTTGGCCATATGAGACGATGGACTTTGGAAATCGCCGCAACGACTGGAAAGATCGGGAGTAAAGGAGTCAGAGACAGACAGTTGGAAATGATGGTTGATGAACTAATACTAAGGAATGGAGGAATGTGTTTAATAGAATTGATCAAGAACACCAGTGGCTGCTATCTCTGATGATAATAATATATACTCACCACTCTGTCTCCTGCTCTCCTTAAACCAGTATATCTCTGCATGGGCTAAGCAGTCAAAATAGTACGATCGGTCCGATAGACAGTGAACTGTAAACATGCACACAGTAATACATTAATGGTTGACTATTAGTCTCTATTATTGAGTTTAACTCTTAAACTATCATCATCATCATATCATCATCATCATCATCATCATCATATCATCATCATCATCATCATCATCATATCATCATCATCATCATCCAGTGCCTTGTCGGCTGGCGTGGGCGATCAGGCCTCTCCACAAATTGCTATCTTTGACGGAGTTGATCAATTCGTGCTTCGACTCCCTTCCGTGCCATGACACAAAACTGTCAAGAATCTTCTCACGCTGTTGCCCTCTATCTCTCTTTCCGCAAATCTTTCCGGTTGTCACGACATAAACCAGTTTCTGTCTTCTCATAATGTTTCCCCCCCTCCCCTCCCCCCCCCTCCAAAAACCCCCCCCAAAAAACAAACAAAACAAAAAAAAATACAAAAACAAACAAACAAACAAACAAACAAACAAACAAACAAACGATGACTGCCTCTTTCTGATATTCGTGATAAGTTGTCTGCAACCCAGCTTTCCTTAAAACCTCCTGATTGCTCATTTTGGTTGTCCAATTCAGGTTTAGCAATATTATATACAACTACATCTCCAAGGTTTCCAGTGACATTTTAGCCCGTTTACTAATTATCCAGAATGTTAAACAACATTGATGTATTTTGCAAATTATATTGGTGATTGATTTGGTTTTGGCTACACATCACTTTCCTTGCAAATGGATATCATCATACGTACCCAGCCTCTTCCCTTAGATAAAACACGGAGAATCTCAGCACAGTGCACCAACTCCATAGTATCAGTGAGGATTCGATCACACCTATACCAAAATAATGTAACCATGCTTTCTGCTGGTAGATTTTATAATGTGGAGATCTAGTCTCACCAGTGGCCAATTTATTCTACTATTTTCAGTTTCCACGTTTAAGTGCATACCTAGGCTCCTTGTTTTCCCCCTTCCCCAAGAGGTTAGACACATAATCTACTGACCAATTTTAAAACAAATAAAACATCTCCATGTTATTTATTTTGTGCAAATTTACACCCTGACTCTCGAGTTACACTTTGAGGGCAACTCTCCAGGCAACTGTCTTTAAACCATACAATGGGGCTGGCCGTAAGTCTTTACCCTGACCAAGAAGGACATGCCACTGATAGCTAAAACTGTAACTATGAAGGAAATGTTGCAGAGAATTCCTGCGCAAAATAGCCAACACGTGAATTGGCACGCATGACTCTAAAAGCGAAATGTCCGGCATGCAATGGAAAACTCGGGCTCCTTGCCTTACCTTAAAAAGACCTTGCTTAATAGAACACCCTATTTTTCTAGCTAACCCAGTTATCACACGATGACAACTGGCAAGACTGAAGGGAAGTGAACAAGGGGAAGACAGAAAAGTAAATACCTGGATGGCTTGGCCATGTGGTATGGTCGAGACAAGAACACTGAGCTGATCCACGACTTTGGTGATCGCGTGAGATGGTGAAACATGACCGCCTACGCTTATCGACACGGCATACTGCTGATGATTAGTTAACACGTGCAAGTATGACTACACCACTGTCATAATCATTCTCTTCGAGATGCTTTTTAAGATTTGGGAAAAAGCAAAAACATATGACGGAGCCAAATCCGGAGAATAGTTTGTGCATGGAAGATTCTGTGTTCGAAGGCTTGGCTGCTAACTGCGCAAACCGTGGGGGTATTGTCTTGAAGCAAACGAACGTTTCGAGTGCGTGTCATCTCTCGTTTCTGGTCACAGCCTTTTTTTAATTTGGTAAAAAATTATCCATAGTGCTAGACCCATATTTGTAGAGATTAGTCGGCACTCGGTGGATGTGATGTTGTCAGCATTACACCGGCCGCCTATACTTCCGAAGACATACTAGGTACCCATTGAAAAATGGGTCAACCTGGGAGTACAAGTCAAGTTAAAAAAAAAAAAAAATATCCGTCCAGCTGAGGATCGAACCCATGACCACCGGCTCGGCAGGTGTCTAACCACATCGATACGGCTATTCCACATTCTAGAATATCCTTAAGTGCAAACTGTGCATACCCTTGTCCTGTGCAGTCAGAAACAAACTGTATTCATGGAAGGACTTCAATTGGAGTCTGTTGGCGATCTCCTTCTTCAGGTCAAATATCCTAGTGTGGCTTGCAACATCCAGAACCTGTGGGACATGTCATACATATTTAAACCAGGGCACGCATGCACACAACTAGTATGCTATTTGGGACAAGTTGCTCGTACAAGCTTATTATTTACTATTAGTGAGAGCATACTGAGCACCAATGAAAATTCCCAGAGTGCATAGATGTACATTATTTTTGTTGTTGTTAATAATTCATAAAACATGGGAAAAAGGGAATAATGAGTAAAAATGACTGGGACATTATTACACTTGTATTGGATACACGATGGCAGGTCTATATTTGCATACACTAATCATAAATCGATGTTTGATGTGGTCAATATGTTGTCGGCTGCCTTAACTTCCCAGGATATCTCATGGCAATCATTGTAGGCCGGGTTGACAGCCGAGTCCAGGTGAATATAGTAAATCTGCCTTGAACACTGAGGCGGCACGTACATGAAGAAAAAGGTATTGATATCACACGTGAATAACAGTTGTTTAATATGACAGCAGAACTGGTGATGTGACAAACAGATTTAAAGGAAATCGAGGATTTAGAGACATTTGATCGACATTCACAGGGGAAACATTCTAAAGTCCAAACATGCATCATCATCACGTGCCTTGCCAGCTGACGTTGTCGATCGACAGATCTCGGTCCTTGGTTCTCAGAATCAACTCTGCTGATGATATTCCCCCTTGCCAACTCTCAGTCCATGCATCATCACTTCCATTGATTTTCCTCTGCTTCTTTTTATTCAGGTCTTTCCAGTTGTCGCGATATTTTCCAAAGCTTCCCTTCTCTTAATATGGCCAAAGAATGCCATTTGCCTCTTTCTTAAAGTTGTATATAATGTTCTGTGCACCGCTGAAAACCCTGACTGGAGAAGTCATCACTGATAAGAAACAGCAGATGGACAGATGGGTAGAGCACTATTTGGAGCTTTACTCAAGTGAGACCAAACTAGCGGATGATGCCCTTAACGCCATAGAGGCTCTACCAACTCTTGACCACCTGGACACACTTCCCACCATAACAGAAGTTAAGTGTGCTATAAATGAACTTGCATCTGGCAAGGCTCCAGGTAAGGATGGGATTCCAATAGAGGTTATCAGGAGTGGGCAAGACACACTCACTCTACAGATCCACCAGCTAATAGAGCTATGCTGGCGTGAAGGACAAGTCCCACAGGATTTCAAAGATTCAAACATCATAACGCTGTACAAGAACAAGGGTGATCGGAGCGACTGTAACAACTATAGGGGTATCTCACTTCTGTGTATTGTTGGAAAAGTATTTGCCAGAATTGTTCTGCGCAGACTTCAAGTCCTAGGAGATCAAGTCTACCCCGAATCACAGTGTGGCTTTCGACAGAACCGGTCTACCACTGATATGATATTCTCATTGCGACAAATGCAAGAAAAATGCCGTGAACAGAATCAACCACTGTTTATTGCCTTCATCGACCTCACAAAGGCATTTGATTTGGTCAGTCGTGAGGGTCTGTTCAAGGCACTAAAGAAGATTGGCTGCCCACCAACTCTTCTGTCCATTGTGGAATCGTTCCACACAGGCATGAAGGGTATAATCAAGTTTGATGGTGCAACTTCTGAAGAATTTGAAATCAAGAGTGGAGTTAAGCAAGGTTGTGTACTAGCTCCCACCCTCTTTGGAATATACTTTTCACTTCTACTGAAATATGCATTTCGTGATCAGGATGGTGGTATATACATTCACTCACGCTCAGATGGCGGCCTCTACAATGCTCAGAGATTGAAGGCTAAGACCAAAATTAGGAGGGTACTGATCAGAGAGTTGCTTTTTGCAGATGATGCTGCAGTTACGACCCACTCTGAGGAAGAATTGCAATGTCTACTATCTGCATTCTCCAATGCTTGTTCTGAGTTTGGTTTAACAATTAGCAAAAAGAAGACACAGATTATGTCACAAGGTGCACATGGGGTACCATCAATCTTTATTGACGACGCCGAACTAGAGATAGTAGACCATTTTACATATCTAGGATCAGTGGTAAATAGCAAATTATCCCTAGATCAGGAAATCAACATCCGGATTGGTAAGGCAGCAACAACAATGAACAGGTTAAGAAAAAGAGTCTGGGAGAACAGGAAGCTTACTGCCAAAACAAAAGTCCTTGTCTATCAAGCCTGTGTCCTTAGTACTCTTCTCTATGGCAGTGAAACCTGGACAACTTACTCACACCAAGAGAACAATTTAAACAGCTTTCATATGCGGTGTCTGCGAAGAATTCTTGGTATTAAGTGGCAAGACAAAATCACAAATACTGAAGTATTGGAAAGATCAGGTTGTGTGACAGTTTATTCCATGCTCAGTCTTCGTAGACTTAGATGGATAGGACATCTTAGGAGGATGGATGATGGTAGAATACCAAAGGATATCTTTTTTGGTGAATTACAGATGGGTAAGAGATCTCAGGGCGGCCTCTACTACGATACAAAGATGTGTGTAAGCGGGACATGATTGATACAGGCATTGATAATGCACATTGGGAGCAAGTCGCCGCTGAACGTGTTGCATGGAGAGCAAATATCAGAAATGGAATAAAGTCAAAGGAGAAAATTATTGCAGAAAAGTCACACACCAAGCGTTTGAGACGTAAGATGGTGCATGATGGTGGAAATGACCACGTGTTCACATGCACCCACTGTGAACGGACATTTACAGCGCAAATTGGCCTTATCAGTCACACTCGCTACCGCCATAGTTAAAAGTTATTATGCCTTTTTAGAGCACACACTATCGTCTGTCAAGACGGCAAGGTGCCAATGTAATATAATGTTCTACATTCATTAGCTTCTTCCACGCAACCATTGTTAGTTACTCTGGCAGTCCAAGGTATTCGCAATATTCGTCTCAGGAACCACAGCTCCGTTGCTTTCAAGCGTTTTAAAAGTATTTTTCACTCATGTTCGATGAGTCTTTGCAATGAAGCAAAACAGATTATATCAATCATTTCAACACTCTCTTTCTTACAATCACCGATTGTCTGTTTTTCATTTTCTGGATAGCAGCTTTTGCTTCACATATTCTCCTCTGTTGTACATTTTCCATCTGGTGTTATAAGATGTTTTGACAATTGTTTTGGTGTTGTTGACAGTATAATATGTGCAGTTGTTTCTGTTTTCTGTAATAGTCTGATAGTTCTCTTCTGAATACAGCATCAACCCTAAAATTCAAAACGTTCTCTAACAACACAGCATCATCACTAATAGTATGATGGTTCACCTGGTCGAACAGATTTGCTTGCTTGCTTGCTTGTGTTCGTTGGCTTGAGCTCCAATGCGAAGTCCTGTATGTCGGATGAAGCCATCCTGTTGTCCAACATCAGTGTGATGTCATACAGGACCTGAGGTTTGCGTGAGTATCCGTTGTCCCATGTCTGGATTATTGGTGTGCAGACTGGTGGTTCCTCGCCGTACAGGCAGACTACTCTCCGACTTCGGAGGAATCGGCGATCCTACTGACTTTAGCCATGACCCCGAAGGGACCTGTTGCCCAGGACGCTCGACGAGGACGCGTCAATAGGTCTTGGCCAGTATATAACCCGGCCCTGGTGCCTTGGAAACACCTCTGCGTCTCGTCGAACAGATTTAACACTAATAGTCCAATACAGCATTAGTACTAGCACAATAATCCCTCGCTGGATGAAATATCAATGCTAACAGTACACTAGTTGTACTAGCAATACCTCACCAACACTACAATTACAGTAGTCTTCCTCTCAGTGTAGTTAGTTAGATGCATATCCTTTACATGATGTCACAGTCAACCCCAGCATTTACTGTTCGTGATCTCTTGATCAATCAAATTGTGTCGCTTTAATCTTCCTTTATCGGGACCTATAAACCTCTGATAATGGAAATCGTCATTTAACTGTTTAGATGTCAGAAGTTGTTTCATGTTGTCGAAGGTTTGCTTTAGCCATTCCGATTCTCTTTCTTAATTTACATCTGCAATCATCTGCTATTAATAGCCACTGGGAAGAAAAACTATTGAAATCATATAATAATGAAGAGTGTGAGTGTGTGTGTATGTGTGTGTGTGTGGGTGGGTGGGTGGGTGCGTGTGTGTGTGAGTGTGTGTGTGTGTGTGTGTATATATAACGTTATTTTGTATATATTTAAAACGTTTAATAGATTGTACAGAAAAAGGATAAAAGGAAAAGGAAGAAAAAGTGAGTGAATGTTGGAAAGATGAGGTTTTTACCTGTGTGGTTTGATCAGGAAGGTAGACGAGAATGTTCACAGTTCGCTGTTGTTTGGAAACCATGTCATGCTCCAGTGGGTGGGAGGGGTAGAGACGATCTCCCCCACGTCTGTATAAAGACCACATTGACAGAAATTATAATATTTATGAAGCAAAAAATGGTTTCATCATTGACACTGATATTCGTTTTGTTATTCTGTTGTAGAGTTGTTCCTCATCTATGGTATGTGTAGTATAAAACCCAATGCCATCCACAGAAAGTGTCAGCTGTCAAGTCTGTCTCTCTGTCTTCTTGTCTGCTGGTCTGTATATTTGTTTGTTTGCTGGTCTGTCTGTCTGTTTGACAGACTGCTGTTCACACACAAGAACCATGACTGTTGGTCAATATTTACCATTAAATTAGGAGGACTTGCATTTTCAATTTAGTGGACATGAATTTTTTTCAGTTTAGGGGACTTGTATTTTCAATCTCAAACCAAATGCGTCACTTTGATTTATTGGATTGGGTTAGTGTTTGTATGGAATACTCAAGTGGTCACTTCAACTGTCTTGAGTTATTATCTATATAGAGTACTCAAATGTATTAGTTATTTATGCTCCGTTTATTTATTGCTTGTATATAACACTCAAATCTATCACTTAGATTGCATTGAGTCAGTATTTGTTTAGATTACTCAATTGTCTCGGTTGGACGCCGCTGAGCTATTGCACGTATAATTTACTCAAACGTGTCACTTATGCTTCTTCTACTCTAGCTTTCCGAGCCATTGAGGTTCTTTGCTGCAAATACAATCCGTCTCCATTCGCCTCTCTGGTGGACCTTCTCTTGCCAGTCGTTGATTCCAAGTGCTTGTAGGTCTGTACATGTATTATCTCTCCACCGTCTTCTTGGCCTACCTCGGGGTCTACGGTCATTTATTTCCTGAGTGTAAGCGAGTTTTGTTTCCCTAATATCTTCCATTCTTTCTATATGCCCCAGCCATTGTAGTCTATTAGCCTTCATGATACCAGTGATTAGCGGGGACTTAAACAGATCATAAATGTCTTTGTTACTTCTTCTTTTCCACTCTCCACTTTGTGTATCCCTAATGGGTCCAAAGATGCGCCTTAAAATTTTGTTCTCAAAGGTTTGTAACAAGGCTTTGTCTCCTTTCGTGTCACTTATGCTGCCTTGGATTGTTATTATAGTATATTCAAATGTTTCACTTAGATTGCATTGGGTTGGTGTTGTATATACAAATGTTCAGGGCTCGTGTATACGGAATAAGGTCAATTGCATCAACTAAAAAGTCAATGAAAGTAGCTCTCTATTGCGATGTACAAAACTACATGTCAACAATGGCTCAACAAAGAAGGTACTGTGTTGTACAAAATCAAAAGCCAACAAAATCAAAACTCTTATGTGATGGTCTTTGAATAACACTGACAGTGATGAGACTACTGTGATGTTGGTAGAACGAAATCAAAAGTGAACAATAGCATCTCTGTTCTGCATGTTCCCAAAATAGCACCAAAAGGCAACAAAAGCAACTCTCCATTGTTATGTTGGTAGAACAAACCAAAAAGCCAACAAAAGAAACACGCTACTGTGATGTTCTTAGAATAACACGGAAACTAACAATATCAAATCTCTATTGCGATGTTAGTAGAACAAAACCAAAAGTCAACAATATTAACTCTATTCTATGATGTAAAAAAAACCAAACGCCAACAATAGCATTTTTCTACTGTGATGTTGACTCGGAACGCTGAAGAAGAAGAAGAAGAAGAAGAAGAAGAAGAAGAAGAAGAAGAAGAAGATGTTGATAGTAGAAAACCAATTGTACCAATATCCATAAACAGCAAAACTCACATGTGATGTACAAAAACAAATGCCAACAATATCACCTCTATGATGTGCTGTTGATGGAACAATACCAAATACCAACAATAGATACTGTTTGGGTTCATTCCTCTGGGACAGCAGGATGTTAAAAAAAAAAGCCATTTCAGCCGTTTTTAACCCAGCCTCAACAAATAAGTACCTGATAGTTTTCAGAAGATTTGCGAAAAACTGTTTTGAAAAGAAAAGTGGACAAATAGGTAACTAGTCACCCCGTGACTGATAATTTTCAGAAGTTTTGCGGACATTGTTTTGAGAGGAAAGGTGGGAAATAGGCTCTTGTCGCCTTATGTCATTATACCATGCCCTAGAATATATGAAGGCCTAAAACTTCATATTCTAACGACAACATCTGCAATCGGACAATCTTTATCTTAACTGCGATGTTATTAAGTAGACAAGTAAAGATCCCTCTTTCAAGGCTTAATGTGCATTTGACATGTGGTGTTAGATCCCTATTGTTATCAACCATTCGGTCTTCGGTAGGGGGGTGATCTGGTCAACGGATGCCTTTACTTCCCAAAACATTTTCCGGTAGACATGTTACGCTAGGTCAACCTGGGAGATATTAAACATTTGAATCCACCGTGATGCGGATCGAACTCATGAGCTCAGGACTGACAGACGAGCACCTAGCCACTACACTACTGCGGCTCTCAACTGTACTGTTGGTTGTTACATAGCTAGCTTACAACGAAGAATTCAGCAACCCACGAAAATGACACATCCGTACAAACCTTCTTTTCATCTTGAGATTCATCTCACAATGCCTGGCCAGTGGGTGAGTCGAGCCCTGTAAGAAGACCAGGATGTGGTCAATAAGTTCGCTGCTGGGTGGGGTCAGCGAGCTCAGCATGGTCAACAAACACCATCCTCGGGCAGCACTGGCTCTGAAAGACAGCAGTGGCAGGAATACTTAAGGTCAGTTATGCATCTGAGGTGGCTTCAAATCAGAGCCTTAAAAGTGGGATACATTACAATAAACATGCCTTGTCTTATAACCAGTCAAATATTGCTGTTAAGGATGTCAAGAATAATAAGCACGTGACATCACAGTGCAAATGGACACGGTTAGGTCATAAGGACAGTTTAAAGACGGCCGCCCTACTTTTGACATGCACCACAGATGAGCAGCGTTCTGTTATCCATTTTTTTTAAAAATCAGTGAAGGGGTAAAACATATACAAATTCATCGGCGAATGAAGGTACAGTATGCTGATGCATTCTTGTCAGTCCAGCAGGTGTATGAGTGGAGTAGGAAGTTTCAAACCTTTCGTTCCGATGAAGGGGTACAGCAGGTGGTGCATGAATGGTTACACACGCGGCAAGTGATTTTCTTTCTTTAAGAATACAAGCACTTTATTGTCGATGGAGGACTTGCATTGAACGCAGTGATGACTACATCAAAAAATGATACGTGTGTTCTTTACTTGTTCAGAATATATTCACACACACACACACGCACGCACGCACGCAAGCACGCACACACGCTAGATGTGTATCTGCCATCGATATATGGCAGTAATCCATTTGCTCCTCCGAGGTGTAGAAGTGCTCCCACAAGGCCGCAACAATGTCTGCCTTGTCATGTATCAATACACCCTCAAGTTCTGCAGAGCCAGCCAATCTGTCCGCTTGTTCACTTCCCAGCACACCGCCATGCCCCGGAGAAAAGATCCAGGCGATGCTTGTCACCCGTGACCTCCGAAGCGAAGCAAGCCACTCCGCATGAAGCCTGCCCGTCCTCACCCTCGTCAGCATACTTTCTGAGTCAGTTACAATCACGATGTGTGTGTGTGTGTGTGTGTGTGTGTGTGTGTGTGTGTGTGTGTGTGTGTGTCGTATTCTCCATCCAGCAAATCTGAAGACTATATGTTATGGCAGGACAGATCAGGTTCTAAGCCTTGGTCGGCATCTGGTCTAGAATCGTCCAGACCATGGTAATCCATTTGCTCCTCCGAGGTGTAGACGTGCTCCCACAAGGCCGCAACAATGTCTGCCTTGTCATGTATCAATACACCCCCAAGTTCTGCAGAGCCAGCCAATCTGTCCGCTTGTTCACTTCCCAGCACACCGGCATGCCCCGGAGAAAAGATTCAGGCGATGCTTGTCACCCGTTACCTCCGAAGCGAAGCAAGCCACTCCGCACGAAGCCTGCCCGTCCTCATCCTCGTCAGCACGCTTTCTGAGTCAGTTACAATCACGATGTGTGTGTGTGTGTGTCGTATTCTCCATCCAGCAAATCTGAAGACTATATGTTATGGCAGGACAGATCAGGTTCTAAGCCTAGGTCAGCATCTGGTCTAGAATCGAAGCTCCGAGAGGCGGACAGATAGTTCATTGCTCTGCTGATCCAGGAGTTTATGTAGCTTGTATTGTTCCAGATGCGTTAGTGTTACTTTTTCTCTGAAATAAACAAAGCATGTGAGGACACATATGGTCTCTACAATCAGGTCCCTGTTATGTGCTATGGAGAGGTTATTAATATTATGCTTTTTTTGAAAAGCACAATGTAAAAAAAAAAAAAAAAAGGACAATCGCCTGTTAAGACAAGTTGTCAGTACAGTACTTATTAATGCTAGTTATCAATTTTTGTATCAGCACACAAACGGTTATTAATGTCGACCAGTTAATTTTTCCGCAAAGCAAAATATTACAAATCGGCGCAAATTGTTCAGCCACGCGCCATTTTAACGAATTACTGAAGCTGTTTTTAATTGTACAGATGTACAATTTTATACAAACAATAGAGATATTTCCAATCTGAAGTGTAGAAAATTTCATATTTCTATCTTTATTATTCACAGAGGAGAAAAAAAACATCCGTGCATTACTTTCTGACCGAACCTCGTACATGTGCAGCTGAAGCTAATTGAAAACACAGTTCTTAGGAAAGTATTTGACCTGGTCAAAGATAATGACACTAATGAATGGAGGCTAGGAATACAGGCAACTATTCAGTTACTTACTTATCAGGATTATTGGTGAGCTGTTTGACAATCTGGCAGTAAATTTCCTCCCTCAAGTATTTCTGAAAGAAAAAGCCTACCATGTACTGTTTGAAAAAGATGAAACAGCTTTTGGTCATATTCTAAGCAGTTACCTGAACCTTATTCATCATCATCATTATCATCATCATGTGGCCCGTGACGTCCAGAATGTCGCTCTCAACTCGGCCCATTGGAAAGACTCTACATCATTCGCCAGTTCCCCTGCCTCACGTATGTTCATGCCCAGGATGTCTATAATATCAAGTATCTATCTTCGTGTGGGCCAATCCCTGCCTCGTCCCTCGTCACTGTTCTATCAAAGTTATAACAATTATTAGTATGGTATTTAATTTCCCGAGATATGATGTTCTTTTTCTTCGAATCTTTTATAATGTCAGTGGTTATTAGTCATCATCCAGTGGCTTGTCTGGAAAAGAATCTGTCCGCCTGCTCGTTCCCTAAGCACACTAATATGTCCCGAGCACACTAATAAATCCAACGAGTGCTTCCTGTCTTTGAATTTTTAATTGAAGCAAACTTTTTTGTACGACGCTTGCCCGTCTTTACACTGCGGAACGAGAAATTGCGAATTGCGAATTGCGAAGTACTTCCGCGACATCTTCGCCAATCTTAATTTTTACTTTTGCCCACATTGGTGCCTCTCCGCCCCAACCCCTTCCCGCCGAGTTGTTTAGCCAATACCTTAGCTTCTGACGGTATTGACCTTTGACCCGTTGACCATACATCCGGTCCATACAGTCCACTGATAGTCGTCGAACGCGTGTCAGTCGTCAGTCAATCCAAGCTAGGATACAGATTCAGATAAGTACCCTTAATTTGTCATGTAGTGTGTTTAATGTAGTTTTGTGTCGGTTTGTTTTGTGCTGACGAAGGCTTTGGCCGCAACGTCCAATTTGTTTCTTGTAATCGTGTTTTAGTAAAGCTCACAATCTACTTCTCGTTTTTTGGTGATTCATTCATTGCTTGTACACCGCATAACATGTTTCGTGAGTCCGTTACAATCACATGTGTCTGCTATTTGTCCTCCAATCAGCGGAAAGTTGCAGTGACTACCTTTACCTACATTTTCAGACTAAATTATGTTGTAAAAACAACAATACAAATGCACTTACATTTCTTTGCGCTGGACTGAGTATCCACTGGGTACAGAGGCTGTAGATCGCCGAGTCGTCATTTGGTACTTGATTGCTCATGTATTTTTGGATTGGTAAACACGTGTTAAGGCAAATCTCAAATGAATGCTGATTATTATGGTGAACAAATTATTACAAATCAAAATATATAAATTTTGAAATAGTATTTAAAAAATCTCATGAATGTTTGTTTGCTTTCTATACATTTTCCTATTCTTTTAAAAAACAATGATCAGTTACTTAATTGGTGCTTGATAAGATAAATGTATTCAGGCCGTTTTTTTGGATAATGCGTATAGTGTGGCAGAACAGATACAACCTTATAGCCTACAGAGAATGGTGCTGCAGGGAGTGACCAGATAATCTGGCTGATACTTAATACCCTAAGGAAAAGCCAGACTAACACAGAATCTGACTGCAATTGGTACCATTTGTAGTGGGACTCTTCGCAGGTTGATGTCAATGAAGACGCAGCACTATAGGATTGTCTCGAGTAGTGTGATATCGGTTCTTGACTCACAGTTATTTCAATGTTTTCAAAACTATTTACACTTACAATAAAAACACAAAGGCCCTTTTCACACACATTACGGTGCAGTGAGCATGTGCTACACCCCCACATCTATAGGCAGTTCGCCATTCGGTCGGTGATATGGTCAGTATCCACCGACCGGGCTTACCTTCAAGGACATTTCCTGGTGCTCTGTTTAGCTGCGTTGACCTGGCAGCCTCCCGAAGTGGATTCGAGCCCATGCTACCGGACAAGCAGACAAGCGCCAAGCCACTACGATAGCCCGGTTCTTGAACCAAGGATGAATAATAATCAGCAGTTAGAAAAAACTGGAACCACCATTCACAAATTCTCTCCTCCAGTTAAAGACATTTGGTATCATAATCTACAAACACTGACATCCAGTTACAAACACTTGGAATCACCATCTATAAATACTGGAATCAGATTAAACATACTTGGAATCGCCATATACAAAAAAAATAAAAAATACGAATAATACAATAATATAATTAATATTATAGTAATACGAATAATGTGAATATAATAATAATAATAATAATAATAATAATAATAATAATAATAATAATAATAATAATAATAATAATAATAATAATATCATTAATATGAAAACCAATAAAAATGAAATTGCCTTTAAAACAGAAAAAAGCAAAACATTTATATGTGGAATATAACAGCAGACATTATAACTGTAAGAGGAAAGGGCTAAAACAGAAGCGTTATGATGTCATAGATGTTTGAAATATATCAAACAGTATTGTTCAAAACAATGTTTTCCCGTAGTGAATTTGAATAACGAAGACACAAACAATAGATTGCACGATTTATTGCCTGGCATATTTCGCTGCATTTCGTCAGGTACATACTGCAGAAATCACACAACTTACGTGAATTAACTAGATAAATCCTTCAAGTTGAAATATACACATATTCGCACAGTAATGTCAATGATCTACCACGGTAATTTTAAGCTGACTAACATGTCTTTCTGTCTGCACAATTCTGGCTTGCGTTGATTGATCATAATTGCTTCTGCAAATTTTAACAAGCGAGTATTTTGTGTGTTAAACAACACGCGAAAGGCAGTGTCTCTGTCAACCACATGGACGCTTTCGATAATGTGCCTACCAATTGAAGACGCTGAGAGCTTCCGGTGTGTCGGCCCCCTAGGCTAGCATCTCCTGTGTGTTGTATCCTGTTGACCCATTGAGGTATGTGTTCTGACACTCGTTTGTTAAGCTGTCTCTCTGTTTTACCAATGTAGAAGGCATGGCATCTACATGTGAATTGGTAAATACAATTGTTTGGGGCGTACAGAGGAACAGGCTCTTTGACTGCTGGTGTAGGAATCGGTACGGTTTTATATCTAATGACTGGAGTTGCAGCACAGAATGTTAGGCCTACTGCTGTAGTAAGCCGGTCTTGTAGACGTTGCATTACGTCATCCCCTCGAAACGGTTAGCTGGATGAATACCTTTAGTTTAGAGACTGTAGTTAAGTCTGGTTTTGGTTTGGGCTGTTGGCAGTGGCGCTTTATAAATCCTGTGGAGTACCCATTCAGGTTTAAGACATTCTTCAGAGTTTTCAGAGGAATTTGGAGGAATTATTTTTCCCCGCCTTCCCACGAAAAATAGGACATCGTGGAATCACCCTCGCTCGAAACACTGGCACCTCATTGACTATGTCATCGTCAGAAGGAGTGATAGACAAGACGTTCGAGTGACAAAATCCGTGTGTGGTGCCGAATGTTGGAAAGACCATCGTCTCATTATCTCAAAAATAAGCATACACATCAAACCACCACGACGTCCTTTAGGGGCAAAATGAAAAAAACAAAAACAAAAAAAACACCAAAAAAAAACAAACAACAACAACAACAACAACTAAATATCACCCGCCTAAACAGCAAAACAATGCAGCTGTCGTTTGAAATATGCTGGAAGACCGCCTCAAGCCCAATGCTGCAGATAAACAGGATGCTGTAATAGAGGGGAGAGCCCTAAATGACATAATTTACAACACTGCTATGGAAATCCTGGGCCAGTTCCCCGAAAGCATAAAGGCTGATTTGATGAAATTTCCGAAGACATCAACCAATTGTTGGCCGAGAAACATCTTCTCCTCAAGGCACATTTGAATGACCTGAAATCAACATAAAAAAAATATCGTCAATAATATTAGGAGAGTAGTGCAGCAGAAACTTCGGCACATGCTGAACTCCTGGCTGAGCAACGAAGCTGATGAAATACAAGGCTTTGCTGACAGACATGATAGGAAACACTTCTACGACTCACTGAAAGCGGTCTATGGTCCTACAACACCAGGCATAGTTCCCCTCCTCAGTGCAGATGGGGGAACATTGGTCACCGGTAAGAAAGAAATCCTTCAACGCTGGGCAGAGCATGTCAGCAACATCTTAAATGCAACTTCCTTCTTCGATGATGAAACCATCAACTGCCTTCCTCAAGTTCCCACCAATGATACACTTGATGACCTGCCAACCATAGTGGAAGTAAACAAAGCCATCCAGCAACTCTCCAGCGGTAAGGCGCCTGGTCTTGACTACATCCCAGCAGAGATGTACAAGGCAAGTGGGCCGGTCCTAATAGACTAGCTTCACCAAGTATTAACAAACATATGGATGAACGAGACCATGGAACAAGATTTCTAGGACATGTCAATAGTCCCCCTTCACAAACGTAAAGGAAACCGCCAATTCCGTGACAACCACCGAGGCATCTACTTGCTCTCATTTGCAGGGAAGGTACTCGCCAGAATTCTTCTCAATCGCTTCACGGCCCATCTCGATCAAGGTCTTCTTCCTGAGAGTCAATGTGGCTTTAGAAAAGAACGAGGAACTGTTGACATGATTTTTGCTGCAAGGCAGTTGCAAGAGAAATGTCAGGAATTTCGAAATGTTCCCCCCTTACACTGACCTTGTCAAGGCTTATGATACAGTCAACAGAGAAGGACTGTGGACGATTATGGCGAAATATGGTTGTCCACGAAAGTCTGTCCAAATAGTGCGGCTATTTCAAGATGGTATGCAGGCAAGAGTACAGGAAAATGGTGAACTGTCTGAGCCCAATCCTGCCACCAATGGAGTGGAGCAATGATGTGTCCTGGCACCAATACTGTTCAGCCTCATGTTTTCAGTTATGCTGACGAATGCCTTCGAGAACAACGACATTGGAATAGACATCAACTACCGCATGGATGGAGAGTTGTTCAATCTCAGATGGCTGAAAGCTAAATCCAAAACTAACAGCGACACCGTCAGAGAGCTGCTGTTTGCTGATGATTGCACTCTATATGCCAACTCAGAGGCAGACATGCAACACAATGTTTCAGCTTTCTCATATGCCTGTGCCAACTTTGGGCTCAATATCAACTTGGAGAAGACTGTATTTATGTACCAGCCAGCTCCAGGAAATAATCAAACCGTGCCGAATATCAAGATGAATGGCCACAGACAAATTGTGGACAAATTGTTGTGGACAAATTCGCCCATCTTGGCAGCACTGTGTCACAAGCTGCCACAATTGATGACGAAGTGAATGCAAGAACCTCCAAGGCCAGCTAGGCCGTTGGCAGACTGTACACGAATGTATGGGACAGAAATGAAATAAGTCTGCAAACAAAGCTGAAAGTCTATAAAGCAGTTGTATTATCCACACTGCCATATGCTTGTGAAACCTGGACTGTTTATCAGCGACACGCTAATAAATTAAACCACTTCCACACAGTCTGCCTTAGGAAGCTATTTAAGATTAAATGGCAAGACAAGATCCCAGACACTGAAGTTATAGAAAGAGCGTCCATGCCCAGTATCAACACTATACTAATGAAGAATCAGATTCGCTGGGCTGGTCACATAACTCGCATGCCAGATCACGGGCTCCCTAAACGAATTATTTTTTTTACAGCGAGCTGCGTTGTGGTAAACGCTCCCAAGGCGGCCAGAGGAAACGCTTTACAGACAGTCTGAAAATCTCACTGAAAGCTTTTGGAATTCATCTTGATATCTGGGAGACTGCTTCCATAGACCGAAATTCGTGGCGTACATCATTATACAAGGGTGAGTGACTTGAGAAGCAACCAGGACAGCAAGAGCTGTTATGAAGAGGCTGGAAAGAAAAATCATTGCAGGAGATCCTCCTCCTGGAACGTCAAGCATTCTTTGCGCACATTGTCAAAGAACGTTTCGAGCCAACATATGACTTAACAGCCATCTTAGAACTCACGTCTCCATACTTTCAATCCCACTGGATGAAATGAATGGTCATCATCATTCTTGATGGACAAACAACATTGGAAAAAGGATATAGCTAAACGAATGAATAGCTAATCTTTTGACATCTTCTCTGTTGCAAGTTCTTCTTAGAAGTGGCTTCTTCAAGGCGTCCTTGCTCCAGCTCAGCAAGGAGTCCACATCCTTTCGCTTCATTGATGCTTTAGTGAAGATCTTGGTCATCACACTTTCAGTGCTGTGCCTTGTGTAGAAACAATCAGAGAAAAATGTCTCATACATATATTCAATAATTCTCATTTCTGTTTAAAGTCTCATTTCTAGCTATGTTATACCATCAATGATAGATTTACTAACCGATCGCATCCAAACATAAACAGTTTTCTCTCATTTTAAAGTTAGCATTATTTTGACAATACTTCTTTGTATAGAAAGAGAAAAGGCATATCGATTTTCCCCGAAGTCTCCCACAGCCTACGTGATCCTCTCTAGCTTCCATGCATAAACGTCGTCTTCAAATACATTTAAACAAAGATATTCACCCCCATTTAGTAGATGCGGTTGTTGCAACGACTAGGGTTATAATTAAATTGTAAGAAGACAAAGGTTAAGGTCGTCACTAGGAGAAATGAAATACCACAAAGTAATGTACAAGTAAATAGCAATATTCTTAAACAAGTGGATCGGTATAATTATCTCGGAACAGTCATAACATCTAATGGTAGATGCCTTGAAGAGATTATAACACGAATCACCATGGCGAAGGTAGCCTTATGCAAGATAGAAAAAGTACTGACCAATACACAGATGTCATTTGCAATGAGAAAAAAGGGTGTTGAGGTGCTACATAGAACCTGTGCTTTTGTATGGAGTGAAGCGTAGACAGTGAGAAGACAAGCTGAAAAACATCTGGTGGTTGTGGTTATGTGTTTTCTGAGGAAAATGCAAAGAATACCACGGACATATTGAAAGACCAACGAGTAAGTCCTATATGAAACAAATCAAAACTGTAAACTGATTAGAGAAATTAGAAGTAAACAGTCACCATTTTTGGACATGTTAGGAGAAAAAAATAAATTGGAGAACTTGGTGACAACTGGCAAGATCAAATGGAAAAGAACAAAGTGAAGGCAGATAAATAAATACCTTGTGGTCTTGGCCATGTGTGCCATGACGGCACGCGCCACCAAAAGGAAAAAGGGGTTTTCCCAGATGGTCACTAAAGTGGACAAACAAAAGGAGAAACCAATGGGAACGTAAAAACGTCATACGACAACAACGGGGGACGCTGTGACTTACACCGAACAGATCGGTTGGGCTTCTAAGTTTGAGAAGGAAGAAGGCGGATTCTGGAATGATGCAAGGCTGGCGGTAGAATCACTCAAGGTTATGAATAGCCGATGACATATCTGGAGAGCGCCATGGATTGGTAAAGACGGGGAAAACCGCTAGACGACAGATTCGGATGAAAAACGACAGAAAGGATGAACTGGAAGAACCTCAGGGAAAATGAAGGTTATATTGAGGGTTGGTAGAGAAAAGGCAAGACAGAATATCAAGGTTAGTAGAGCTTAGAAATTAGGCCCTTCTCTGTGTAAAGAGATACTAATTTATCTTCTAACGGGATATATGACTGTCTTGGAAATCTCCGATTAAAAGGATATTAACTTTTCACCAGCAATCTGCATTGTACTTTCGTTCCCGTTCGCCAGTCATGTTCTAAGTTGATTTCACCGTTTCGTTCATGTTAATGAGCCACATTGCCACATGGTCGGTCGATCACAATTCTATACCATGGCTTTACAATCAAGAAAGGACGACGAACATGTTTGGCAATGTGGTATGGTAAAGGCAAGATCACTGACCTGATTCACAACTCTGGCGATCGCGTGTGATGGCAAAACATGAACGCCAGACTTATTGGCTTGATACATGACGATGAAACAAACATGAAACAGTAAAGAACCATTTCTTTTACACAGGTATATTGTGAATATTGTGCTAAATCCATATGTTTACAGACCAAGGTCATGTGGTTAGCACAGGCTGCCTTGTGTTCCCAAGCCATATCCTGGTACCTATTCTAGGCTGGTTCAACCAGAGTCAGGCCAATTTTACAAATTCACCCCGTTGCGACTTTAACCCATGACAATCGTGCTGCAGCCAAACATGCGGCTACTACTCCACCGCAGATCTCTTAGCAAACAAACATGGACTTCGACCGCACCTAGCACCCATTCCATACAACTATATTTTCACATTTGGAACAACTGTTTTATGTAGGCAGTTATTCAAGTTTGAAGACAAGTTAAACGTACCGAAGAGGCGATATTAATAAAACTAAAGCTTCAAAAGCAGACAACACACATGCTGTAAGTCATTGTGAAGTATGTAGTGTAAGCAGTATCTTGCAGTAGCTTGTAATAAAGATAGCAATCATTCGGTGTTATAGGGAATAGGAAAGATCTTGATTGCAGCAGAATCATCATCGCAATCACCGCCTTCATTAGCATCATCTTCTTCTCCCGCCCCTTCATCCTCTATATCCTCACTCCCTAATCTCGACTTCCTCTCCCCCTCCCCCATCCCTCTCTCCTCCCTTCTTCTTCTCCCTCGTCTTCGTTTATCTTCAGACTTTAGTATGAATTAAGGCAAAGAAAGCAGCTGCTTGTTGACAAACCCATACACTTTGTCCTTAAATGGAGCGGGTGTAGACCAAAATACTTTTCCATGTTGGACACTCCTGCAACACATGTGAAGCTGTCATTGTTACATGGTAACATTCATCAGTGTCTCCTACCTTTAGCTTAATAAACGTGTGGTATATCAACATGCTGTGTCATGTGTGTAGTCTAATGATTGATATTGTTCCCCTCCGGGCGAATTAGTAATATGAATAGTCTTTCCGGTGACCTGCATGCTCTGATTACTACATGATTCTATAATTACTTCTTATAAATCTCCTGGCGTTTGTCAATCTGTGGGCAACTTCAGCAGGCTTTAACAATATGAAATAAAGCAAACTGTGATGTGAGGATCATTTAAGGAAATAACTTTAACCTTACAAGGATCCCAGAGCTATTAATCTCTCTCTTCTTTGTACTTCCTCTTTCCAGGGAAATGCGTCACACCCAATTATGTACCACAAAGGTCACGGTGTCCGACTTTGACATGCATTTGTGTCAGATTTGCTTCTTTTACACAAATTCCATCCAAGGTAGCTGGCCCTGCATTCCCACGGGTAGGCTTTTCTGTGTAACAATTTTGCAAGGGCCGTAACCTTAAGGCATATTCTATGTGATATCTAACCGCCGTGGGATTTTCTAACATGCACGACTTGAACATGGGAACTTCTGTTTTTCGCCCATATCCGAATTATATCCTCTCAGTACCCGAGAGAGATATCATTAGACACCAATAATTCTTGGAAACATTCCAAGCCTAATGTAAGAATCGAACCGGCTAATTTATGAGCCTGAGACTGACACCGCAATCTCTCAGATACTGCTCCACCTGGACAGGTAAAGAAAATACACATATCCATATAAGGAGAATAAACACGCAAACAGCAAGTCTGAATGAATGAATAACGTGTATTTGGTATCTCCTCACCTGAAACGAGTTTTAGCGTAAGTCTGCAGGCTGTACTGGAGATTTTTATCACCCGATATGAAACCGACAGCGTTCTTACAAATCTGTATGGTCAGTCTCTCCTGCATTAAAAAAATATAGTGCAAATTATCATGTGAATCAATTCATAGTGAATATCTTTGGTCTGCTATTTGTCATCAGCATCATCTTTATTTTCTTTGGTCTGATAGTTGTCATCAGGATCACCTGGATTTACTTTGGTCTGCAAGTTGCCATCAACATCATTTTCATTCCCTTTGTTTTGCTAATTGCCATCAACATCACCTTTATTTCCTTTGGTCTGCTAGTTACCATCAGCATCATCATTTGGATTGCCATCAGCGTCATCTGGATTTCTATTGGTCTGCTGGTTACCATCAGCATTATAATGATTTCCTTTGGTTTGCTAGCTCTTACCATCAGCATCTTGATTTCCTTTGGTCTGCTAGTTGCCATCAGCATCATCATGATTTCCTTTGGTTTGCTAGTTGCCATCAGCATCATCTTTATTTCCTTGGGTCTGCAAGTTGTATCAAGTATTATCTTTATTTCCTTTGGTCTGCTAGTTGTATCAAGCATTATCTTTATTTCCTTTGGTCTGCTAGTTGTATCAAGCATTATCTTGATTTCCTTTGGTCTGCTAGTTGTATCAAGCATTATCTTTATTTCCTTGGTCTGCTAGTTGTATCAAGTATTATCTTTATTTCCTTTGGTCTGCTAGTTGTATCAAGCATTATCTTTATTTCCTTGGGTCTGCTAGTTGTATCAAGTATTATCTTTATTTCCTTGGGTCTGCTAGTTGTATCAAGCATTATCTTTATTTCCTTTGGTCTGCTAGTTGTATCAAGCATTATCCTTATTTCCATTGGTCTGCTGGTTACCATCAGCATCATCATAATTTAATTGAGTCTGCTAGCTCTTTCCATCAGCATCATCATGATTTAATTTGTTCTGCTAGTTGCCATCAGCATCATAATGATTTCCTTTGGTCTGCTAGCTCTTACCATCAGCATCAACAAGATTTAATTTGGCCTGCTAGATCTTACCATCAGCATCATCAGGATTTATTTCGGTCTGTTAGTTGCCATCAGCATCATCATGATTTAATTTCGTCTGCTAGTTGTCATCAGTATCATATTAATTTCCTTTGGTCTGCTGGTTGCTATTAGCATCATCTGGATTTACCTGAGGCCAGTGCTCTAAATGTATTGATAAATTTTCATCATGTACCTTGCACATTTGCCGGCTTCCTGGCCTAGAGGTTAGCAACTTTTCTCCGTAATCTCGTATACTCTCGTAAGTAACGTGACGACGGTGAGAATCAGCAGTGGTTCGAATCGCGTCGGTAACTTACGAGGTATGTGAGCCGACCGCTCAGAAAGCAATGGCAAGCTACTGAGCGTAATCTTGCCAAGAAATCAACAATCAGTTGAAAGATGCTGATGTTGACAGCGATGTCCTGTAAAGGATATGCAAACATTTTTTTTTTACCTTGCACATTTATTATGGCGATGATGTCACTCCACATATATCTATTATTTCCCGCAGTTTTTTCTGACTTGTTGATTTTAAAACAGGGTCATCAATATAACGCATGTGATTTATATTATTTCCCACCAACTGTAGATCTGTAGATTTTCTGTAGATCTCAATGTTTACTGTACAATAAAAACAGATTAGCAGACATTATACAACTTTGTATGGCACTTCATGTCATCGTTCTCGTTCTCTCGGACTGCCTCTTCCTCATTGGTCGCTAATAAAGAGAGCCGATAATTTTTGCTGGTCACACCACTCCATATATGTGCCTAAAATATGTGACGGCCTAACACTTCACATCTGAAGGCCAGTATGTTTTGTGGGCAACCATTATATCTGACCAGAACGTGATGGTTGATGTTGTCAATATTACATTGATCGCATTTGCTAACCAAGAAATTTCCTTGTACTAATTTAAAGCTGGGTCTTCCTGTGAGCTCAGTTCAATTTATAAATTCCATTTCTGTGGGGACTGGAACACATGGCTCTCTGGCCGGCAAGCAGTAAGGCGCATGGCAATCTGCATATGACACAGCGTAATAGACTATGATAGAATAAACTCACTATTAAAGCTTCCGATGGTTTCTCCACAGTGGCTATGGTATACAACAGTTTCACAGGAATATCACAGGGCTTTTTTGTCCGTGTGCACAGAGCTGTTACTGTGTCATTGTCTCCGAGATCAGCCAAACATTGGCTCAGTTCTAGAAGATCTCCTTTATGCACCGTAGCATCTGCCGGGGAATCTGTAAAAGAACAACAGCATTTCTGACAACATGTAATTTCAGGTATACAGTTCCTGACATGTCGTGCAACTCATAAAAATGCTCTGTCTAGACCAGTGGTTATCAACCGGTGGGGAATTCACCCCTGGAGGTGGGGGGGAATGGGGGGGGATTTAGGGTTTCCAGGGGGGAATTAAGGTTATTTAAAGATGGCGTTAATACAAGAACCGATTACTTGAGTTTGTTTTTCCCTTCATACTTTACGGTTCTGTACGTCTCACCCTTCTAAAATTCATTTTATAAAGTAAGTAGACCCACAAATCACGTTTCATGTGAACGTCTAGACTTGTTTTATTATGTGCTATTAAAGATAGCTTCCATTGTTATGTAATCTGTGTGGAGGGGGGATTTAGTTAGGAATACGAAAGGGGTGAATGACGTTCTGAAAAATGGTGATGGGGGCACGAGCCAAATTTTTATGTAGGAAATACGAACAAAAGCGGGGGGGGGGGGGGGGGGGGGGGGGGGGGGGGGGGAAAAGACATTCCGAAAAATGGTGAAGGGGGGAAGGGCCTAAAAAGGTTTTGAGAACCAGATCTAGACCAACAAGCAGCGTTAGAATTGGGGGGCGGGGACAATCAGATTGGTTAGACATCAAGCAAGGAGTCCGTCATGGCTGCGTGCTGGGCCCCCTATTTGTTTAACGTGTACGCCCGAAATATAATGAGAAATGCAGATATGATATAACCAGGGAGCGATATGATGCCCTAAATATCGGTGGTCATGAAATATGGATTCGATATGCTGATGATACAGTATTACTATCCACACAACATAATGGTATAGATAACCTAATAACCTTAACCAAAAGAAATAATGAAAATGACAACTTATATCTTAACATAGCAAAAAAAAAAAGATTATGCATACAGATAAAAAATTAAATATGGAGAAAGAAAAAAATGTTAATAAGGAAAGATTAGAGGTGGTGGAAAACTTTTGGAATAATCTGATTACCAACAATGATTACACAATAAAAAAAAAATTAAAAGACGATTATCAATAGCTTTTCAAAGACTAAATCAATCAATCAATCATGTGACAGTCCGGAAAGCGTGGGCGGTCAGACTCGCCATTTCACTTGATTACCAGAGTGTTGGATCAGCAGTGTTCCTGTCTCGTCCAGCCATGTGGCCAAGTCATCCAGGTATTTACTTCTCGGTCTTTCTCTTGGTCTGTTCCCTTCGATCTTGCCAATTGTCACCATGTTCTCCAATCCATTTCTTCTCATAACATGTCCAAACAATTTTGACTGTCTACGTCTAATTTCTCGAATCAATGTACGATTTTTCATTTGTTCTGTAGTACTGGTCAGTGGTTTTTTTTCTACATGGTTATTCTTTGTTTTTCTCAGAAACCACATTTCTGCAACCGTCAGAGTTTTCAGCTTGACTACACATTGTCCAAGTTCACATACATACAAAAGAAGAGGCTCTATGTATCCCCTCAACACTCTTTTTCTCTTTTCAATTGGACATCTTTTTATCTGAGAACAGCACTATTTCATCTGTGCCCCAGAAAACATTTGCCTATCCTGCTTCCCTTGTACGCATAATCCACAAAGCTATTCTCTCTCCGTATTTCAACTCCTCCACAATTCCTACTGTCACCCCATTTCAAACATTATTCTAACATTCATCTCATCTCATCATGTTCCTCTTGTACCTTGCGGTGTCGAGGTGAAGTATAAACATCGTGAGAGTGCCCGATTATGGGCTATTCTAACATTGCAGGTGCTAATTCTGAAAATTTAATTAGGCGAAAGGAAAAATTTAGCAATCGGGACCCATTGAGGCTTTCTTAGTATCGCATCAGACCTTTGCTAGAACAGCCTCCTTTTATTGTGGTTGTTTTGGGTATTCTTGTTTGTTGTTGTAATTATATACTTATTTATCGTAGGTTGAGCTTTGCAGCTACAGTATTTCTACGGAATTGGTAAGTCAGCCCCTAGCCATTCGTTTCCTCTGACGACATATATTGCAGATTACAGTGTATTACTGTCCTTTGTTGCTCTTTGAGGTCCTCGTAACGGGCGTGCGAAAATCTTAGTGCTGCTTACCACATGGTTGATAGAATACAGTCGGCAACTGATCTAGGATGAATGTTCCGACAGGCGGACAGTTAGAGCATTGCTTTGCTGATCCGGCAGGTTCTGCAGCTTGTCTTGTTCCAGACGTATTGGTATTATCTTTCCTACGGGACAGGCCGAGAAAGGGATCATGCTGCATGGGCAACACATGATCTCTAAATTCAGCCCAGGCTTTGTGTTATGGAGAAGCTCCATTTTACAAACTATCGCTGTCAAGACGGCAAGGTGCCAGTCATCATCAGTCAGGTAGATTACAGTTTTGCTTTCTGTATGGTACCGATAAACACAAGCGAAAACCCCCGTAGTCGGCTCTTGCAATATGCATGGTAGGTTCATCATCATCATGTAAGCATGGGAGGGTATGTTTTGCCATCTCACTCGATCACCAGAGTCGTGAATCAGCTCAGTGTTTATGTCTCGACATACAATGTGGCCAAACCATCCAGGTATTTACTTCTCTGCCATCACCTTGCTTTCTTCCCCTCTATCTTGAAAGTTGTCACCAAGTTCTCCGATTTCGTTTTTCTCATAACGTGACCAAAACATTGTGACTGTCTACGTCTAATTTCTCGAATCAGTTTACGGTTTTCATTTGTTTCTTGTAGGACTTGGTTGTTTGTTTTTCTGTCTGTCCATGATATTTTTTGCATTTCCCTCATAAACCACATTTCCACAGCCATCAGATTTTGTTCAGCTTGTCTGCTCATTGTCCACGCCTCACATCCATACACAAGCACGGGTTCTATGTAGCACCTAAACACTCTTTTTCTAGTTGCACACGACAACTTTTTATTGGCCAGTATGTTTTCCATCTTGCAAAAGCTGCCTTTATCATGGAGATTCTTGTTCTAATCTCTTCAAGGCATCTTCCATCAGATGTTATAACTGTTCCGAAATAATTGTACCGATTCACTTGTTTGAGAATGGTAGGTTGCAGTATTACAATTCTTTGCTTACTTTAGGGCTCCGGTAATACAGGAGCGTAATCTGCAATGTGTACTATAAAATGTATAGGGAAGTAAAACCGACCCGTGTGATATTGACCATATCACTATAAAACTATGGTCTATAAAACTTTGGTTAGCACCACACGCGTCTCAAGACCATTTTATGAGACTGAGTTGACTGTGGAGCCACGTGGATACTGAAATGAACCTTGAGGGGGATTTCAACCCAACCCCAGGAGGCTAATAGGCTAGCCACTATGCTACCATGGATTATGTAAGAGGTAAATGTAATCCTGTGGCAATTACTGCCATAGGGGCGTGAGGTTTAAGCAGTCACATATACTAGGTCCCAAAAAATGTGTGGGATGAAGAATTCAATTTCCCTTTGGTGTGATAGCAGACCAACGAATTTTGGTTTGGTCTATCTCGAGTAAAAACCTGGCCACGCCGGAAACGCCACTTGAACAAAAGGGGCCGGGGGCCATTTCTTTGTAGCAGCCGGCGGTTTGTGTGAAGGCAGGCGCTGGGCCCTGTGTAGTTTTGTGGCCAGCCCGCCTTGAGACGAGAGATGTGTGGTTTCCCATGTGTTCGTCAGTGAACAAACTATGTCAGAAGAAAAAGCTGAGCGGCTGACTAGTTAGTGTCAGCAGGCCTGGGTTCTTGGTGGGATAGTAAATTGTGTCACAACTCTTGTTTATGTCGCGTCTTGGGGTTTATGTTGTGTAACCTATGTTTTTGTAGTGCCTTATTGTCTGTGCAATGTTGCTTGTGTCAAAGTTCTTTATAGTGTCAGTCTAACCAGCCATTGTTTGGAACACCTGTGTTGTGGTACTTGGTGTACCCTGTTGTCTTAAGTGCTGCTGATTGGTTAGGGGTTACCCACTGTGGTGATTTGATATATACAGTTGTCTATTGTATCTGTTATTGACATGCAATGTGCTGTTAGAAGAAATAAATAAAGAGCTTGTTTATTTGTCCTTGATTTGTTTGTTTAGTCTCTCTTAGTTTTTACAACCACTATTTCTACCACAGTCTAACACCTTAGTTCATTGCTTGGGCTCTAACATGGTGTTTCCTGTGTGAACATCTATAAAATAGTTTCTGCCCCTGTCCGAGATCTCGTATATCTTCTTATCTAATTACTATCATCTTTTTTTGTTGGTTGAGGCGGTGTGAGGTTCTCTCTCTTTTCACTATTTTTCTTCTTTGGCCGTAACGAAGTCAGTACTACTCTTTACCTCTTAGCACCGTAGTGAAGGAAGCATCAGTCTTTATGACTGTCTCCCTTTGTCTTTTACCATCGACTACATTGGCATATTTTCTTGTCTGCCTTTTCCCATACATTTTCGGAAAATATTTACATCTATTTAATTTACCGGCGATTGTGACCTAGAGGCAGTGAGCACCCTGGATGGGGTCTGTGTTATTGGCCCGATTATATCATAAGGTTAAAAGACCATTCAGGTGTTTATCTCTTTGTCTTCCTCTTGCTCTTCCACCAACACATATGTTATTTGTCATTATGTTCAGAATTTTATATCTCTCTGTCCCAAAAATCTTGACTGTCTACGTACAATTTCACGAAAAACCTTTCGGGTTTTATTTGTTTTTTGAAGAAGAGTCTCATTCGTTTTTCTGTTAACTCATGATGTTCTTTGCCTTTTTCTCAGAAACCACATTTTCACTGTCATTAAATGTTTTTCAGCATGTCTGCTTATTGCTCATGTTTCAAACGCAAAAAAGGTATGTTTCTGTACAACACTTTAACACCATTTTTCTAATTACTATTGGCAGCCTGTTAATGGTAAGAATCCATACTTTAAGCAGTACAATATACATCTTGTTCGCAGTCTGAGGGCCTGGCGTCTTCGTGTTACCGTGACCCATGCCCATAGATACATTCCATAAACTATATAAATAACGTGAGTCAGATTAAAATACAGAGAACCTCGACGGATGGGAAAACACACACAGATACAGGCGACCGTTTCGATAAAAGTCCTTATCAACGGAACAACAAGAACGAAACAATTAAAAAATAAAACAGACTGAAAGCCTCCTGGTTTGGACAACCGTTCAGGGAAATACTAATTTTGGGTGTTCATTTGTGTATTCTTTTATTTTTCGTTGTTGTTATTGTTGTTGTTCCGATGACAAAGACTTCACTCGAAACGTTCGATCGCATCTATGCATGTTTTTTCATCTGTCGAGCTTCCCAGTCATGATATGTGATTTTAATCGGACTCCCATACAAGCTAGGCAGCAGCTGCAGACCCCTTTTCTCGAGATATGAATAACGGCTTGTCTGTGCACGCTGTCAGACATGCCCTGATATCAGTACATACCCAAATGGGTGTAATCATCCTTGGCTATGGCTACTGTAGATCTCTTCTTGAGTTCGTCGATGTTTGTGCTGACAGTGTGGAAGAAGTCATCAGAATGGTTGGTGCTGAACACAAAGTCATCCATATTGGCGATACCCAATGTCAGGTGGTGTCTGAAAATAAAGTGTTATCTTCTCGTTTACAATATTGTCTTCCTGAAAATAAAGTGTTATCTTCTCACGTACAATATTGTCTTCCTAAAAACAAAAAAGAGTTATCTTCTCGTTTATATGATTACAATGTGCAGGTATTTCCGTTGTAGATACTGACGCGTATGTGTGAACTATTCGACCTTCACATATTCGTGATTATGAAATATAAGATTGAGTGACCAATTCTTTTCCTCTCTGTCGTTCTCTTCCAGTCAATTCTTGAAAAAGAATATGAAGATTGTCTGATACCCATTGTAATGAGACTGGGTAGATCCAGATCCGCAGTAGTCGGCAGAAATAACCCTGCCATTCCAGGGGTTACATTATAAAAAAAAAAAATTAAGTTGCATGTCATTCACAGGACGTAGCAGTCAACCCCAGCATTTTCGCTGTTCGTGATTCCTGGGCAAATTTTACGTTCAATAGTTTGCCATTGTTGTTTGAACGACCGGCTTCTATACCTTTTTCGAAAAAACCAGCACCGCTGGTTACGAACCCGGGTATACGGGCTCACAAACCACTTTCGCAAGCCCTTAGCCACAGAGACCTGTGTTACATTATAACCTTCCTCAAAATGAAGTATTATCTGCTTTTTATGGTGTTATTTTCTTTAATGTTGCATATCCCGTACAGGACGTTGCAGTCAACACCAGCATTTTTCATCTGCTGTTGATATACTAGGCAAGTTTTACGTTCAGTAGTTTGCCATCGCTTTCTGAACGACCGGCTCACATACCCCCGTAAGTTACCAGCACGACGCGAACCGCTGCCGATTCTCGCAGCTGCTGTCTTCCCCACGTGGATATACGGGATGACGAACAATGCCATTGTCGCCTTGGCCAGGGAGACCGGCTTGCTTAATTTAAGAAAAAAAAAAACTTAAAAAAAATAATTATCTGCTTACTTAAATTATTTTCCTCCTGAAAATATAATGTGGCTTTCTTCATTATATTATTTTCTTCCTGAAACTTAAGTTCTTTTCCTCTGTCTTAAATTATTGTCTTCGTAAAAATAAGTGTTACATTCTCAATTGTTTTCGTGAAATGGTTAAGTTCAGAAAAGGACTGACATCACAACACAAGGAATATTTCCATACTCGCTCCTTCCTCGTATTCAACAACCAGTTAAAAAAAAATAAATAAATAAGCTGTCATTTACAGGCTATATAGTGCCTTGTGGTGTATGGCAGGGGGTCTTGAGCCTGAGGAATTAAGGCCGCCTGGCTAGTGCAGTCACCGTGAACTGTGTAGGTTAGGGTTTATTTTTGTGTGTGCCCCCGATAGTAAGAAAATCCACATCTTACAGAGGATTCGAACCCGAGTCTCCCTAAGGAGAATCCGGCATTCTAGCCACTTGGCCAGCCTCTCCTCTCAACAACCAGAGAAGAGTTCAAATACTAACAGTAACAGATGCGGTCTGATTATGTGTCTGTCTGGCCTCTCCAAGGAGCATAGTTATAGAGATCAGTAATTACAATGTGGATCTGTACGTTTGGTTTATATGTTAATAGATATCTGGCTTTGAAGAACACAAACATGTATAGAACGTTATGAAAGAAAAAAAATGTCACCCCATTACACTTAATACAGATGAAATTTAGTGTATTTTTTTAATTAGTTTATTAGTTTAATTAATTCAGATTAGTTTCATCTTCGTGCCAGGGCATGCGGGAGTAGAAAGAAATGAGCGGGCTGACAAGCTCGCAGGTGAGGCTACTGTGGAGGGCGGACGCGCCATGGACCAGGCTGACATTCTGAATGCTCTACGAGAAGTAAGACTCTTGCATGAACCAAGTGATGACTGTGAATCTACAACCATGGCCAGACTGCGAAAATAGCAGATTAAAAGAGGGGTGGCCAAGCAAGAACACTACGCAGGAAGCCAAAGAAGATTGATAAACCAACATAGAACTGGCGTCGTTAGCCGCTACACGCTGTGGGATTTGCTGAGGAGGGGATCCGAGCACTTATGGACTGAATGGTTCGATGTACAATGAGGATGATCTGTCGACTAACTAACTAACTAACAGATGAAAACTAATGTTCACTATATCTGGGTGGAAACATGGGATAGATATTACAATTTCACATTCAGCTGGTGGTCAGCACGGCCGAACGGATCAGAGCGCTAGTTCCTAAACATCCGGTGTGCTGATGCTTAGGTAGGGGTTCAACCCCATACGCCGGTCAGCTTGACTAAAATTTTGACTTCTCTTCCTTGATTTAGGGACGTAAATTACAAGTACCTCTGAAGTCGGAGCGGGTTCGCCTGAAGACGAGTGACATTGGTAATAGGGAAAGCTAATCCACACGCACAATTCAGTCCAGTGCTATTAGCGTGTATGGACTACGCTTGAGTTCAAAGCTAGCGAGAGCAATTTAAAACAAAAAAGCAACATTTACCAAATTTTATTTTATGATCACAGCGAGCAACAGGGAGAGAGTTAACTTACTTGGTTTTAGTGATATCAACAATCTCAGGAAACTCCACCTGTAGTCTCAGAGTATCCGTATTGTCCACAACATAAATGCCCTGGTTGTTAACTCCGACAACCACTTCGGTGATATTCAGATTTGGACCCACGACCTTGGCCACATCATAGTACCGAGAGAAGAGAATATAAAATGCATCCCTGGCAAACTTAACAATCTCTGCCTTGATGGTCTGTATTGGTGGTTTCTCTGTGCCAAGTTTCAGATCTTCATATATATGCCGAACTTTGTCCTGTGAATGAGTACATCGTGTTAGTATCATGCATGCGGTTTATTTCCTTTATGTTACATAGTTCTAAATATCACATTTAAAATGCGTCAGAACTGTAGTCGTTAGGCCGGCATGAGAAGATTATGACAAAACACATATACAGTATGGAGGTCTTTTTCAAGAAATAATGGGCTGCTTTCTGATCAAACGGATTATATTGTGGGTATGTGGGTGTATTTATACCTAATAGACAGCACCATATGGTGTCATTTTCCTTCAGTCTTACCCTCCAGTATTGTTTTTATAAGAGTGTTATGTCTCTTTTAACGTAGCCGAAATATTTCACTTGCCTCTTTTATATGTCTTTTACCAACTCTCTTTTTATTCCCAGTATTTCTAGAGCCTCTGTATTTGTTTTTGTTTCCAGGAAATACTAATGGTTCTTCTGTATATCCACATCTCCAGGGCCTCTATTCGAGTTTCTAATAGCTTGTTCGCTGCCAGGCTTCCGAGCCATATACTAGTGTTGAATATACATAACATTTGACAATTCTAATTTTTAACGTGTTGTTAATTTCTTTAGACGATAATATTGATTGCAGGGTGTTGAAAACAATTTTGGCCATTCCTATTTCCTTTGAAATTTTTGTTTCACTTCTCTCATCATGTTCAGTGTGGGAGAAACGTTACTTGTTCTAGAATCTCCCGGTTTACTGTGATGTTCGGTGATGGACTTTCCTTTCCACCTCAAATTATTATTGTTTTCGTTTGTTTTATATTTATATTAATATCTAAGCCACATCATGCACTCTGTCTGTATACTTGCTAACAGTAAAAAAAAAAAAAAAACACGTAGCTGAATAACGAATAGAAAGTAAACACATCCAGATAGTCATATTTTAAAAACATCCCACACTTCCAAAAATGTGGTGAAAGTCAAACAACCAACAAGAGAACAGTCTAGAAAAGAGACGTAGAGAGCTAGAGCGTTGATACGAACAGGTAAATTACTTATATTCTGCCATTTTGAACTTGACTCTTAACTGATCCAGTGGAAAACAAAAAAATAGGTCGAGACCCAACATAGCACACAATCAAATGAACAATTATAATGTAAATGTCCGCTCACTGAGCATTGGAATTGGGGAATATACACAATACAAGACAAATAACACGATGACACTAGTATAGCGATATATCACCCTTCTGCCAAATAAGGCGAGAGGGGTAAAGGGGGGGGGTAACATTTTGCGATATATTATCCCTTGGCACTGAATCACTTAAAGAATCAACAGCTGGTGTTTGGGGCTAATATTTGCAAGCATGAACGAACGAACGAACGAACGAACGAACTAACGAACAAACTAACGGACTTTATTTTCAAAGGGTAACAAATTGGGCATGCAGGCCCGTCTTACATTCAGCCGTTAATTTTGTACTAGTCTTTCCAATTCAACAATTTTTGTCATTTGGCATGACAATAGGCCAGCCGGCTCCGTGGCGAAGGCGTTACGGTCGCAGTTCGTAATCTCGCATACCGCGTTGGAAACACAGGTGCGGGCGATTTGGGAGCATACAGCGTTGCGTTGATGTTTAACGAAATAGTATGGGTGACGTCGTTCAGACAGCAATGACAGACTACTGAACGCAAACTTGTCAAGAGATCACAAGCAGCTAAAAATGGAGTTGACTGCGACGTCCTGTAAAGGATATGCAACTAACTTTAAAAAAAAAAATAATAGGCCATTTCTTGTAGCCAAGACACGTTGCGAACAATTTTGATTAATTTCATCATGACTACCAGTTTAAAATAATCAATGTACAACCAACCATATACAGTTGTTTCTAAAATGAACTGAAAGCTTGGAAATTACACGGAAACTGAAAAAAAGAGAACACATGTATGCATCAGTATAAGAATGCCATACAATTATTCAAAACATAATCTGAGGATTGATTCTTCACGACCGCGAGATTGTCTCATGCTAGGAACAATATTGTCTTGTCTCATTGAGATTTATATTGTAGTTGAAGCTTAAAGTTTGTTCCTACCACAATATTCGTTTCAACATTCTACTGGAGTAACACATTGCTATATAAGAAACTCTTTATAAGTGTTACCAAAGGCAGAACAAAATATACACAGAGGGCTTCTACTTCATCATCGTGTAGGAGGTCTGTTGCAGAACTTCGCTCTCATCACGGCCCCGTAGAAAAAGGTTCTTTTGTCCTGTCTCCTGCCTCAAGTACCCTCATCACTTGGGCATCTGTAATGTTCGGTGATTATCTTCGTTCTGGCAGTGACTCTTCTTCTGAAACCATACCATTCATCACCGATCTTGCCAAGTCACTCAGACGTTTACTATGGCCAACGAGTTTATGTTCCACATACCTGATGCTTGAGTTTCTTAAGATGTATAATGTCGTAGTTTTCCCTTGCTTTCCACTGCTACACGGCTGCGGCCTGTTACCTCAAAAGCATTCAGCATAAACCCTTGCATCTCCTGATACCAAATCTTTGACCGTTAAGTGTGAATTTAATAAGTTAGTAGCTTGCCCTGTATAATTACGTGGCAGTCAACCCCAGCGTGTTTTGGCTTTTTGTGTGATTTCTTCGCAAGTTTACGTTCAGTAGTTTGTAAATGTTTTTCTGAACCACTGGCACTTATACCTTTGTATGGGAATCAACGCAAGACAGTCAGCTCTTAAATCACCCGCAGCTGTGTTTCGAACGCGGTACGCGAGATTATGAATTGAATTCGTAACCTAATTCAATAAACGTTCATAAAAATATAAATTATTTCGGAAGCTACAGCTTATGATCGTTAATAGAGGTATTTTTTTTTGTTTTTGTTTTTTTTATTCACATATCCTTTACAGGACATCGCTGTCAACAGCAACATCTTTCAGCTGTCTGTTGATTTCTTGGCAAGATTACGCTCAGTAGTTTGCCATTGCTTTCTGAGCGGCCGGCTCAGTGTCTCGCAAGTCACCAGCGGGGGACGAACCGCTCCCAGCTCGCTCCCGCTACGAGACTCTGCGTGACAAACGGGATTACGGAGAAAGTGTTGTAACCCCTCAGCCAGAGAGACCGGCAATAGAGGTATACGACAGATAAAATGAAATAATGAAATATGTCGAGCCGGGGGAAAAAGTTGTTTGTATGGAAACGATAACTGCAAAGGGCGGTATTCTGGAGAAACCGAGAAAGGAAGACAACACAGACGTGCCAACAAGACGTGACAACAAGAGAGGCAGGATATTTTACTTGTGATAGAGAGCATAGACAGAGATGGGGGAAATATTTTTCCACAGGATAAGGCACTGGACGGTGATGATGATGATGATGATGATGATGATGATGATGATGATGATGATGATGATGATGATGATGAATATGTTCATATTTTATACCAAAATAAACTAATGGCCATTACTAACCTGAAAATAATCATTTGGCCTTTTTTCAAGCTGACTTGACGGTATAAAGGAGTCAATGAAAAGTGTCAAGTTGTAATAGCCCATATCATCAGGATATTCCACATAGTAGATTTTGGCGGTAACATTCAGTAAAGTCTCCTCCTGAAAGCAAATATATATCAACAATGTCAATAAAACAACATTTCGGATACTAAAATAATACTAGCATGACATGATGCGGATCTGATATAAATTAGTCTCTCTCTCTCTCTCTCTCTCTCTCTCTCTCTCTCTCTCTCTCTCTCTCTCTCTCTCTCTCTCTCTCTCTCTCTCTCTCTCTCTCTCTCTCTCTCTCTCTCCTTATTTCCACAATGTATAATAAACATACTCCTGTCTGTGGTACGTTACATCTACTTTAGCTTATTATAACTGCCATGTCAAAAATTAGTTTTAGTGTGTCGAGTATTATTTATTATTGCCATGTCAAAAATTAGTTTTAGTGTGTCGAGTATTATTTACTATTGCCATGTCAAAAATTAGTTTTAGTGTGTCGAGTATTATTTACTATTACCATGTCAAAAATTAGTTTTAGTGTGTCGAGTATTATTTACTATTGCCATGTCAAAAATTAGTTTTAGTGTGTCGAGTATTATTTACTATTGCCATGTCAAAAATTAGTTTTAGTGTGTCGAGTATTATTTACTATTGCCATGTCAAAAATTAGTTTTAGTGTGTCGAGTATTATTTACTACTACCATGTCAAAAATTAGTTTTAGTGTGTGGAGTATTATTTACTATTACACATTTTCCATGTTTTTATAATGCATATTGTTTCTGTGGTTGTCGTCGCTATCTAAAGTTAGCTTCATAAGTGGTGTATGAATAAAATAATGTATGAGAGCGGAGAGATACTAAGGGCAGACTGTCAGACGGGCCTGCGTTATCCGTATGGTTTGTTAACTGGTTAGATGGTTGGTTGGTCTGTTAATCCTCTGAATGACAGTTTCAACTCTTGTCTAATGCCTCAAAAGAAAGTTCTCTCTCTCTCTCTCTCTCTCTCTCTCTCTCTCTCTCTCTCTCTCTCTCTCTCTCTCTCTCTCTCTCTCATATGTGGATGAAATAATGTATGAAAGAGAGTGATAGAAGGGCAGAATGCGTGCCCAATTCTTAACCCTTTGAAAATAAAGTTCGTTCATTCGTTCGTTCGTTCGTTTGTTCGTTCTCTCTCTTTCTCTCTCTTTCTCTCTCTCTCTCCCTCTCTCTGTCCCCCTCTCTCTCTCTCTCTCTCTCTCTCTCTCTCTCTCTCTCTCATGATATGTGTGTGCGTGTGTCTGTGTCCGCCCTCCCCCATCCTCCTCTCTGGGCATTGGGTTGGAAGCTGTAGACAATCAAATACCTAAGTCTCCCGAAGGAAACACCAACCCAATCCTGCACTGTGTTAGTCAGGTGTGCTGTGCAGAATCATGACATGGTAGTATCCTAATGTTGCCTCTCTGCGGATGTGAGATTGCCGTACCAGTCTTGCACATTCTGGTGGTTCCTAGACTTGGAGAGCTCACAATATAATGGCCGTGGAGATACAACTTAGGTACAAGGGTTTCGAGGACAGTCACTTCAGTTCCAATGTTTGGAGGACGGTAACTTCACTAAACTCACTTCGATGGGAGCAGCAAGCATTTTCAAAGCTCAATAGAGCTGAATTATAAACAATTAGACTTAAGAGTTAAAACTGTCATGTAGAGGATTAACTAACCAAGCAAGCAAGCAAGCAAGCAAGCAACCAACCAACCAACCGTCTAACCAACCAACATGCCATCCAGATAACCAATCACCCAACAAACCAATAAACCAACTAGCCAACTAATCATCAACATAACGATTCAACCAACCAACTAACCAGCCAGCCAACTAACCAACCATTCAACCAGCCAACGAACCATTTAAATAACCAGTCAACCAACCAACTAGCGATTATGCATTATACCGGAGCTTCTCAGAGCATTGGTCGCAGCCTCTTTCGCCGAAATGAAGTGTGGGATATTATTAAACAGTTGGAGGACAGAAACAAATGACACCATTTTATATATAATTAGTGTACATACTTTTAGTATCTATTGAATGGATAACGGAGCTAGTGGGTAGGCAATAGCATAGTCTGCAAAAGTGTGTCGCCAGTGAATCAATGTTTGTATGAACTATAGTAGCTGGCTCTATACTAGACGAATCTTAATTACCATTCACCAATTCAACACACCTGGTTGGACGGATATGAAAAAATGTTATTCTAGGATTCATAGTACTTATTGGTAGAAATCATAGGCAATTAGAAAACAATTTAGAAAATGCACGGAAGCCAGAGACATATAGTTTTACAGATACCTGTTAAAATATAAGCGATGGAAAAATGGGAAATGCAGTTTAAAGAGAGGATTGGACACAAAGAAAACACCGGAATACACTGCAACGGCTAACACTATTTGACTGAAAAAGAGACTAGATCAGCATTTATTGGTAAATGGCAATATATAGCGAATGTTGTCGAGAGATTTGTCAAGCATACTAGCCCATACGGCAATTACTGAAGAAGAAGAAGAAGAAGAAGAAGAAGAAGAAGAAGAAGAAGAGGAAGAAGAAGAAGAAGAAGAAGAAGAAGAAGAAGAAGAAGAAGAAGAAGAAGAAGAAGAAGAAAGAAGAAGAAGAAGAAGAAGAAGAAGAAGAAGAAGAAGAAGAAGAAGAAGAAGAAGAAGAAGAAGAAGAAGAAGAAGAAGAAGAAGAAGAAGAAGAAGAAGAAGAAGAAAAAGAAGAAGAAGAAGAAGTAGAAGAAGAAGAAGAAGAAGAAGAAGAAGAAGAAGAAGAAGAAGAAGAAGAAGAAGAAGAAGAAGAGGAAGAAGGAGGAGGAGAAGGAGAAGGAGGAGAAGGAGAAGAAGGAGGAGGAGGAGCAGGAGGAGGAAGCTCCTCCTCACTGATAGGAGGAGGAGGAGGAGGAGAAGAAGAAGAAGAAGAAGAATGTTGAGGCGGAGGAGATACAATTCAATCACAGTTAATATATCTCTCAATTAACATACGTCAATTAAATCAATAACCATTTGTGAGTCTGTGTGAGATAAAAGATGATAATAGTAACTCCATGACTCCAACCAAGCCCTCTTATGGTCACCAGTAGGGAAAAGAAAACGCGGAAGACTAAGAGAGACCCTGCGTAGAACCATCAACAGAGAAGGCTCATTCAACGGCCAAGTGAACATCCACGATCTACAACAGGTAGCAGCGAACCGCCGGACTTGGAGAGCCATGACATCTGCCCTATACGCCGCCTTAGGCTCAAGAGGAAAGACTAAACTAACTAACTATGACTTAATGAAAATTTACAATACTGGTGTACACAATTAAAGACAGTTACAAAGCTTATACTGGAAACATAACATTAAAAAACTGTACATAGGCAGACATATAGAAGGACAGATGTGCAGAGACACACTCGCTGAGAGAGACATGTATAATCACATATAAAGACACGCAGAAACATACACTATATAATGCTTAATTTACGAGTATAATATTTGTTTCGACATTTTACTCGTACCTTTTCCAGTCTGTACTCTCCCATTGTAATGCCCCGCTTGACTTGCTGATAGACAAGTTCAGTGTCTGCAATATCTTCTCCAGGGATGTACCATGGGCTGCAAGGATACAACAGATAGACACAATTACAGTGTTTAAATTATGTTCTCTCAGAAAATACATAGAACTTTAAACTGGATGTTAAAATGGAATCACAGTTTAAAAACCGATAATGGCAAACATGTAACAGAAATGGTGAAGAATGAAGCAAAGACGGGTCACTATCATAATGTGCCTTGCCTGTAGGCGTTCATGTCTTTCTAAAGATATCGTCCCTTGGTATTCTGGAACACCTGCTGATAATATCTCGTCATGCCACTGTCTTAGTCCATTCAGCTTCTTTTCTCTCGATCTGCCCCTGTCTCGGCTCTCACTGATCTTTCCGGTCGGCTGATGTTTTCCAACGCCCCACTTCTAATTCTATGACCACATAATGATCTCTCTCTCTCTCTCTCTCTCTCTCTCTCTCTCTCTCTCTCTCTCTCTCTCTCTCTCTCTCTCTCTCTCTCTCTCTCTCTCTCTCTCTCTCTCTCAAATTTGTATATAATGTTCTACTTTCATAGTCTCTTCCAGAGACAGACGTTATTGGGTAACCTGGAAGTCGAGTTTGTACGTAACATTTGTCTCAGGAACCACATCTCTGTTACTTCGAATCTCTTCATAATTTATCCATTCACGTTCCATGATTCACTTCAATGCAGCAAAACAGGTTCTATATCAAGCTTCAGTAACATCTGTCTGACATTCATGGATAAGTGACATATTTCATAACCTCTTTTTCATTTTCTGAAATGCAGCTTCTGCTTGAATTATTTTGCTTTTAATCTCTGCAATGTATCTTCCACTGATATTATATTTGCACTTATATCCAGAAATATTTGATATGAAAAAAGAAATACCCAGCTTATTGATTAAGTATAAAGCGATAGCTATTAATAGGATAATTAGATTGCACACGTAAAAACAAGTAAACGAATTCGTATCCATTTCAACAATTCTGAGTTATAACTGAACATTCACATTTTAAATACACAATATTTCATGGAGGAGGGAATGCTGACCTGAAATATTCTCTGCGGAAGTATATCCGCCATACAGTGCTACTTTCTCTCATTCCCATTTGTTTTGTGTGCTGCTCGCATTCAGAAATGGCGTCCATTATCCTGTGCTGTCCATGACCCAAGCATGAAATCTACACAGACAAGAACACACTGTGAACAAATGTATTATTATTTATAAATTAACATAGAATGTATCGCTGTAAAAATCAACATCATAGCTGTTACAATAACTTCAGTTTTTAGATGGCTAATAGATGTTCGAGTTATCAAAGTTATCATACTGTCTGATTGTTCCTCCGCATCGTATATAATTATGTGTATACAGCTATAGAAGACTAGATACAATATATAAGATTTGTATAATTAAGTATACAAAGCAATATAAAACTAGAATAAATATATCATAAATTATATTATGTGTTTACAGATATAGAAGACTGGATACGATAGATCAGAAATATATAGTATATGTATACAAATATAGAAAACTAGATACAATATGTTATAACTGTAGTAATTCATCCTTTGGGAACTCAATAATGTAAGTGCAGCAATAGAAAACTAGATACTACAGCTAGACCGGGAGATAAACAGCCTGAATTTCACGACAAGACATTATCTGACTAGAAAAGCCTGGGTTTGAAGAGAAAGAAATGTCTAGGAATGACCTGCATAGAAAACAGCTGATGAGATCCTTCAGTAATTTCATTTCTCTGAAAACTAAGCCTGTTTGTCCAGAACAATAAAACATATATGTTCAAAGGCAAGGAAGACAAAACAGATTGACCACATCAGAGATATCCTACAAAGAAAACCGATCTCTACAGAGAGCGCAACTCACCTAGCACAAGAGAGAATACACGAACTCTCCACGTATAATATCAGACGAGGACCACATGATAACCTAATCAGTTCTATATAGTCCGACAGCAGATATACACGACACAAGATAACAACAGTTTCAGACAATAATTCCTAGTATGTATCTATTCTTGGACAATTTCTATTATTCCTGCAATGGTTTTAGATTTGTCTTACCTTGGTATGCAGTGATATGTAGATTGAGTAGCCTGTGGTCTCCTGCAGGCCAAGTCTTTCTCCCACATTTTTGATGACCTCCGCTACTGTCATGGCCGAGTCCACCTCAAATAGCATCCTGTAACCACTCATAAATGTGACTGGAATCAGCAGTGGCTTCCCATTCTTGGCTGCCTGTGAATGAGCATGGCAATAAGGAACTGACTGTATATGTAGATGTTAACTATTTTGTAGCATAGTGCTTAATGAAACCTCTACCAATAGAGTCTCCTAGGGCGTTTTATGACCAGTATTAGTCGTCAATGCCAGCAGAAGATGTGGGATAGCAAACTTAGCCTTGTATGGGAATATACTAGGCAAGAGGGACACTGGGAAGAAAGAGAAAGATGTACAGGGTGTAAATTTAATGACTGCAGTGTATGAAAATATTGCCGGTACAAGTTTTGTATTTACCTACTATGTTGCATGCACTTTAAATAGGGTGAATACAACACTTGGACCGGCAATATTTTCAAATACTGCACAGTCATTATCAATACACCCAATATTTAAAAGGAATTTAAAGACAAAAGGACAGACTGTATTGCATGGATTATATCACATATGGCATAGCCTTCTTTCCACAGAATGGTCTGCCGAAATTGTTGCACAGAGTACAACTCCGTGGCTCCAGCGACGATCATAAGGAATCTCCGACACAATTGCACTGGTAAATAGAATGATGGAGACCTCACACGAAGCCAAGATCTTCGTAACGCGAGACAGGCGCCTTAGTCACTTCACTACGGACACCACAAGATGTATGCGACATACATGAGCATATGCCCAAGAGATAATAGTGTGAAGAACATCTTATTTAAACAGATTCATTTAATAAAATAAACAGCAGCTTCATTAGAATATTAAATGACAAACAAGAGTAGGGGGTTATGATCATCTATGTCTGCTTCAGTACCGGCAGCTGAAGAAGACGATGCAGATATAGCACTATCTGTCTAGATGACCTGTGCTGTCATGTGGTCAACCTAACATCGTGAAATGGGCGTCAGATTTCTCTAGAAAATTTAAGTTTCAAAAGACATGAGGCAGTGTATTTTAAGTTAATATGTCTAGGCGTTTTTAAGAGTTAAGCATTTAATGATTGTCATGTTGTTGTTACATTTCTGACTGGTTATGATTTTCACCATGTTCTTTGTAACTATATTTGCATTAAAAAGAGCTTGGAGGCAATAGCGATGTGGTTTTTGAGAGAGACGTATGTTGCGATAACCTTGGACAATTGATTGTGAATGTGTTAGTGTATAGTTGGACAGTTGGTTGTGCATGAGTTAGTGAATGGATGGACAGTTGATTGTCCACGTGTTAGTGTATGGCTGGACAGTTGATTGTGCATGTGTGTGTGTAGTTAAACAGTTGATTATACATGAGTTAGAGTATGAATGGACAGTTGATTGTGCATGTATTAGTGTATGGATGGACAGTTGATTGTGCATGCGGTTGTGTATAGTTAAACAGTTGGTTATGCGTGAGTTAGTGTATGAATGGACAGTTGACAGTGCATATGTTAGCGGATCGTTGGACAGTTGATTGTGCTTGTGTTAGTTTGTGGCTGGACAGTTGATTGTTAATGTGTCAGTGTATGGCAGGACAGTTGATTGTGCTAGTGTTAGTGTGTGGTTATTAAGTCGGTTGTGAATTCTCTACACAACGGGTAAAGCCGATGCACTTTAGTTGAGTCGTCAGAATCCTTAAAAACGCGTGTATCTATCATTTATCGGAGCGATAGTGATGTAAACGCTTCTTCTCAACCCAGTACAAGGTACAATCTCCATCGGGGAATGTGTCGCGGAGCTTTCCCTCCTTCTTGTATCCTAAGCTCAGAAACTACCAGGTTACTAGAACTTCACATCTGCAGAGAGGCATGTTAGCATATGAGCATGCAACAATTCAACCATTCACATATAAACCAGAGGGAATTATGCTATAGGTTGGTCACTTGTCCTCCTCAGGGTGTATGCCATTTTCAATAGGCTGTAACGCATAAGCCAGAGAAAAATTTTTTTTTTTTTTTTTTAAATTCGCATATCCTTTTACAGGACATCGCTGTCAACAGCAGCATATTTCAGCTGTCTGTTGATTTCTTGGCAAGATTACGCTCAATAGTTTGCCATTGCTTTCTGAGCGGCCGGCTCAGTTATCCCGCAAGTCACCAGCGGGGGACGAACCGCTCCCAGTTCTCGCCCGCTACGAGACTCTGCGTGATAAACGGGATTACGGAGAAAGTGGTGTAACCCCTCGGCCAGAGAGACTGGCAGAGTAAAGTTAGACATAATAAAATGCAATCACCATAGAGCACATTAAACACATGACAAATGACTACCTGAAACTCCAGCCAACTAGGCGGGTACGCTCGGGTTCCCACGCTACAAGTTCGGCGAAGCATCTTATCCACTTTTTCTGATAATTCCGATGGGCCATCTCTCAAAAAGTTGGTCAAGATGTGGGCAAACTGGAACGAGAAACATAGGTTTCACTGCACATATGGTACGTTGTGTGACAGTACAGCATGCATGTGTGATTGTATGAATGCGTCTATTGGGATTGATATGGGGTGTTTTTGTGTATGAAATGCTTATGAAATGTTATTGACTGCAGTTAAAATTTTCAATGAAAACTGAACATAGGTTCTCAAACATTGACGATTCTTTTGTTTTAATTAATGTAACATAAATGTTATTTCATTATTATCATAAACATGTGTATAGTTACATAGCAATACAGAAAGGCTGGCAAGCCGAAGGCAAGTATCATACTTAAAAAGATATTTTCTTCATCGTGAGATATCCTGAGAAATGATCAAGATCTGTCATCACTTTCCCGTAGAATATCCTGAGAAATTATCTATGTCTCTCTTCACTTTCCCGTAGGATATCCGGGGAAAGACAAAGATCTATCTTCACTTTCCAGTAGATTTCCCCGAAAAATTACCTATGTCTCGCTTGACTTTCGAGCAGAATATTTTGAGAAATGGCCAATATATCTTATCACTCCCCCGAGGGGCATTCTGAGACATGATCCATGTCTCTCTTCACTTCGCAGTGAAACATCTTGAGAAATGACCTACACGTCTCCTCATTTCCTCAAGGGGGCAACCTGAGAAATGACTGCTATCATTCTTCAATTCTGAAGTCGAGTATTCAGAGACATTATCAATACCTCTCTTCACTCCCCTGAGGGACATGCTGAGAAATTAAAAACAATCTAATGGGCACCCCGTAGTCCCATAGCAGATAGTGTTATTAAGATGTGAAGTGTTAGCTTTAACATATTCTAAGATGTGAACAGCAGCTGACAGATACTGGTGTTGAAGGCAATGTCCTGTAAAGGACATGCAAAAAAAAAAAAAAAGATATGACGTAATGAGGTGAAGGGTTCAGATCCTTTTCTTCTCTTTACAAGTTCTGTGAATCAAAAGCTTCAACTGGATATACCACACATTTACAAAACATGTTAATATTATAATTAGGTAGTCCCTCCGCTTTAACGCACGGAACAACAGCAATGGAGAGAGACCTAAATACCTACAACGAAGAGACCTAGAGAGAGAGACTTAGCAGGATACAACACAGGATAGGAAAGTCGTGAGTTGGTTGATGGCTTGTAAACAACTGGAAGATAAAAGGCAACAGAAGTATACATAAAATAATAAACTTCATGTTTCACATTTCTGTTAAATACAGCTCACTCTATGTTAGTATGTATAATTGCTGATGTCGTTAGTTATAGAAGTAGTTATCTCAAGCTTGGCATGACGCCATACTTTTTCTGATGGTGCAAAGCTTCCAGCGAACAGATTCAGTAGCACCCAGCCTCTCATAATGCTGTTTCTGGATGGGTTGTTGGTCAGTTGTTTGCACAGTTGACAGTACAGCTCATCCCTGAGAAAACACGCATATGACAGCACATTGCAACTATAAAACATAAACATATGAACAACGACACATTCACATTACAGTCTATTAAGTGATACGTTCGGATAGCCTTCTTAAGCTTCTCACTATTGTCATATTGTGGGTAAAGGGGGGGGGGGGGAAGTATCCCTGGCGAAGTGGTGAAATCGCGTTCTTGAATTTCGATGTTTATGGTTTCGTTTCTGGTTCACATGTTCAATTAATTTTTCGGAGACGCAGGAATCGTTGCTGCAGAAAGAAGACGGAGAAATATAAACATAACTCGGTGCAATGAATCGATCGTCTTGCCTTTCACCAACTTTTGATTCTAACGTTGATTTAGCAATGTCACATTTGCATGCAGCATATGATAACATCGGTTATCTCATGTATGTGTCTTAAAGGCACACTAAGAATTATGATATTAGCCTTGTCTGGTTGGTGATCCAACAGCACACAGAAAGTGGGGGGGGGGGGGGGGGGGGGGGGGGGGGGGGGCGAGGAGGAAGATGTGTAATATGATTATTTATTCTTATTTTTATTTGATCAATTACACAGGGCTTGCGGTCGTGGAGATGTGGTTTTAAGAAGAATTTTACCAACCATCTTTTGACGGCTATAATAACTGACAACGATTACCTGACTGAGGATAACGAAAATATGACAGTCTTACATGTATTGTTACAAGAATCAGACAAACATTATTAGGGTGTCATATACAGAGAAGTGAGTTATTGAAGAGCATGATGATGACTGGAGAGATCAGCGGTAGAAAAGATCAAAGGCAGACCAAGAGAAATGGTGCTTGATGATCTAAGACAATCGCATGGAGTAGAACCGATCTCGAGAACCGAGTACCGAAATCTGTGAAGAGACATGGGAGCCTACTACTCTAGCAGAATACATGATGATTATTCTTCTTTCTTGCTTCTCTTTCAGAGTGGGTTTATCATGCAACTCTCTGTGCGTATGACAATGACACTAATTTGTCTCAAACTTACTTTCTCAAGACAGATTTCATCTAGAGTAATGGCTTCGCTATCTACCAGGAGGTAGCTTTTTCCTCTAGCATTTTTTCAAAGAAAACATTGACCTACTCTTTGCGATTTCCAACTAAGCGATTTCAGCGTCAGAAGCTTGCACATGGTATCTCTAGAATTTTATCTTTATTCGGGAAGGCTAGGTATCCAACCTCATTAACAAAGCGATCAAGGGGTCGTATGACATAAATCTAAATCAGTGGCATTTATAAACATTCCCAACCCTACACTAGTAAGTTAACCAGGCAACTTCTGATCCCAAGGTTACAACGACAAAATGCAGCTTCTGATCCCAAGGCTGCACCAAAAATCTCTCACTTTCACCTTTACTGTCTCACATCTAAAAGCCCAGGTTATCAGGTTTGATTAACTCGTCAGCCATGTCCCCGCTGTAAAATGGTACTATTATGTCAGCTGTTGCTACTTTGTTGATGCTTAATCTTGGTCTGCAATTGGTCTAGGATCGAAGCTCAGACAGGTGGACAGTTACATAGAGGGATTATGCAGCACAGGCAACACACGGTCTCTAATTTCAGCGCAGAAGATGTGCTATGAAGCGATATAACTCCATCTCTGGTCCCTGCCATGGGTTGTAGTTATTATGCCTTTTTGAAGCACAATGTAACAAACTATCGTCTGTCAAGAAGGCAAGGGGCCAGTAGTAGTTACTTTCTCAATCTCCCGTACCTATGTTATAAGACTTGGTTGATCTCACAGCCACACTGGCCATTCGATATGACAGTTTGGAGGTTTTTAAAATTGACCTGATCCCATCAGGCCAGTCCAACATCAACATGTCTTTCTAGCACATATCTTCGTATCGAAGCTGTTGAAGAAATGAATTTACAGGCAGAAAAACATTGCACAGTGTCTCACAATAGTCAATATTGTGTCTAATAGTACGAAGAAAACAGAAAAGGAAGAGGTGAGTAAAGGTATAGGCAAAAATATTTGATGAAAGACAGCTGAATATGAAAACACAATACATATAGAAATGTGTAAACCAGACATTGTGCAAATACACGGTGAGTTATTTCAAATGATTCTGATCATCATTTTCTCTGTAGGATAATGTTGTGTTTAGCTTCTATTACTTCTGTGTACCTGGTATATATAAGGTATCATTCAATTCGGGGAAGAGATATACTCATGCCATAAATAGCAAGTATCGACAGCTTTAGGAAAAGTTAGCAAATTGGGTAAGTCAAAACATAACGTTTATTTCCTGACAACTGTCGAATGCATGAATGAGCGCTCACGCACACATGTCTTCATATGTATACACACTCAGACACACACACAAGCACGCACGCACGCACGCAGGCACACACACACACACACACACACATATATATTATTTGTTCGTGATTATATTTGCGCGTCTTGGTATGTGTGTTGGTAATGTGTGAGCGTGTGTGTGTGTTGATAAAACTTTACATCTTGATTGAATAATGCTTGTATGTGTACTTAATAGAGTTCAATGGTGTCATTATTCCAAATACTCTCTAGTTGACTAAACTTAGGATAATAAATAGAAAAAAGATGGGGTTTTTCCTATCCATGTCCAGCATTGGACGCATAACAAAATATGTTTCATGTACCTGACTTAATTCCTATCTCACTAACCTGAGTATAGGCTTGTAGATCCCCATAGCACAGACCATCTGCACCTTGTCCAGCATCGACTCTGTGGCTGCTGACAGGAATGGAAGGGATTCAGCATCTGTTCCAGTAGGGTCTTTGAACTGGGAATAAACACATCAAGAGACGAATGTCTTATCAGGAACATATTAAACGAAGCACTTTACAATATACTGACAGGAAGTGTCGGTCAGTAACAACGGATGAAACTAACATGTTAACAGAGATGTTAGATTAGTAGTCATAGGAAATTGTTGTGTTCTACTTCAAGAAAATGATCAACAAAGCTATGTAAGATTAAGAATAGTAGTCATAGGCAGAGTGCGTATGTTGTGTTCTACTCCAAGCAAATGATCAACAAAGCTATGTAAGATTAAGAATAGTAGTTATTGGCAGAGTGCAAATGTTGTGTTCTAATGCAAGCAAATGATCAATAAAACTATGTAAGACAACAATGTCAGTTGCATGAGGCCCAGGCTGTATTATAGCCCCAATATTGACAGAAACATTGACTTTGTTACATATAACAGACTTGACTTATAGCAAGTAGCACATATACAATTGAAAAGAGACCCAATAAAGTAGTACCCTGAAGACCTACAGAAATTCGCCAAGACTTTGTCTACTTCATTTAATTGTCATCATCATTATCATCTTCCATTTCTGCTGATAATCGTTGTGGGAAGGAATAGTTGACGTTCCTGCACCCCTTGATGAGTGGCACTGGATAGTGTCATTCCGTGTAATTGTACAATGTCTTTAATGTCGTCAATTCATTTTCTTCTAGAACACCCTCTTGATCTTGTGTCAGATCTTCTGTAGTGCAGCGCTAGTGTTATTAACTGATAGTGTTGCATTCTAACAAGAATTGTCACTTTGTAATGAGCCTATCTCGGAGCCAATCTAGAAAACAATTTGCACATTGGGACAAATATGTGAGCAATCCACCGCCTTAGGAAATGAGAGAATCAATGAGAGTGTTGTAGTACGACTAAATCATTGCTCGCATACCAGAGTCTAAGTCAACCACACTGTGAGAACACACATACAGTGGGTAAAGTAGGCATAGAGAAAAACACGTACAAGAGAAAAAAATAGAAAATTGTTAGAAATTGTGACTTTATGCAAGCTCACAAAGCGACGTGACACATAATTTGGGATAAAGCATTATTTCTTCATAGAGTTGGGTGGGGGGATTCAAGAGGTATCACATGTCATAGCATATACAGACTTGTAGAAATATTACCTGCGACATCTGGCATGGCGATATCCGCTAAACATAACATTACCGGAAGCGCTGGCAGTTATTAAAAAATAAAACAATATGTGGGTTTCCACATATTTGGAAGACATGAGTAGTGATTGTCTTATTTCGTTCAGTGTATTCATTTGCATTTAAGACTCTTAGAGCCTAAAGACGAGAGCACGAAAGCTGTATACTTTTAGCTTTATTAACACATTAATTGTGACTGCAAGTGCCATCGTAGTATTTAAGTATAACATGGGAAGTCCACAAAGTTTCCATAAATAACAAGTTGTCAAATGCAGCCCAAAGATGAAATTAAAATAGACACATGAACAGGAAAGTAATACAGATACATCTTAAGACGTTTATTGAACGACGATACTTCTTATGTACGTGGTCTGAAAAAATAAATCGTGAAAACAACTAATATTCAACTTGAACTATTTGTGATAACTCAATAAAACAAACAAATCTCGCTGCAACTCCCGTGAAAATCCCACATCGTTTAAAAGGAAATATCCAGGTTTTAAGTCTGAGGGATGTCGCGAAAGAACAGCTTTTATTCAAGGAACAAGTGTGCGATGAATATGTTAAAACACAAATACAAAACGCATACCAGCTCTGAGTACTTTTTGTGTGCATCGTCGATGTCTTTCTTGGTGTACTTGGCCTTGAAAGCAGACTTCACTTTTGATGTAACTGGGACATGCGTCTGCAAACATAACAGATAATCCAAAGTCTTAATTTAGCAAGTGACAACTGTTCGTATCCTAATTTGACTCTTGTCTAGTAGTATAAGGTAAAGAAAAGTATACCTTTTCCCGCCAAGAGGTTAGTTAGTTAGTTAGTTAGTCGCAGTTCCAACTTCACAGCAACGGGTCGTCCCCATTATGCTCCGTTCCTGTGCCAGTGAATATCATACAAAACGCTCCCCACCGCCCAATGTGAAAAGTGGAAAAGACAGGAGTCTCGACAAACAACAGCCCGCACAGATGCACTGTGCATAATGCCGCCGCCAGAATGTCAACACAATAGTCCCCCACAAAACACCCAGTTCATTTCTGATGGAATCTGCAGCCATTTTCCCATCTGGATGTTTCCTAGATGTTCACCCACACAGTCCACGAAATACAGTTCATCGTCGATGGCAGTGGCAGTCAACCAGAAGCCCAGCAGCCACGCATTTCTGCTTAAGGCAAAAACCGGTCAACTCTGGGACATAGCCATCTGCCATCACTCCAAACATGCAGTCACGTTCAAAAAAACCTCGGGCAGATTCAAAAGCACTTCACACGAAACTCACAGCTCACAGTGTCGCGCCACGCACTCACTCAGTAGCAGGGCGACGGAACCATCAAGCCTCCTTAGTCGCCTCTTACGACATGCGTGGTAGGCTGCAGTGTTGCTATTCTTTGCCTCCCTTATGGGCCCCGGCAACACACGGGAGTCCCGCCAAGAGGTATAATGGATATGTGGTGCTAGCTCCATGTTTTAGATGGCCACTCGACGGACAATGGGTTCAAGATCGCATCGGCCGCCTTTATATCCCAGGTCATTTCCAGGTGTCCACTTTAGATTGGGTTTAACTGGCAGGCCAGGTCAGTGCTAAAATCCTTTTCTCTGGCTCTGCGTATTTTGTTTCGGGAGTCTCCGTGGCGAAGTAGTCAAGCCGTTTGATTCGGGCTCCGAAGGTTGTGGGTTCGATTCCGGGCCGTGTCCTTCGCTTCACGAGTGCATTTTTTTCGGAGACTTCTGGGGGTCGTCGCTGGAGCTACGGGGTCGTGCTTTGTGCGATGCTTTCGGGAGTTCGCTGCCGAAAGAGACTGAGCCATATGGGATAAAAACCGGTGCAATGAAGTTGACTCTGTCGACTTTTAAGCGACTTTCAACGATTTAGAATTTTTTTTAAATTCGCTTATCCCTTACAAGACATCGCTGTCAACATCAGCATCTTTCAGCTGATTGTTGATTTCTTGGCAAGATGACGCTCAGTAGTTTGCCATTGCTTTCTGAGCGACCGGCTCACATACCCCTAAGTTACCGACGCGGAGAGAACCGCTACCGATTCTCATTCAACGTCACGTTACTCACGAGAGTGTACGGGATTACGGAGAAAGTCGTGTAACCTCTACACCAGGGAGACCGACACGCAACTATTACAAAGACTCTTTTGGTCGACCCGGTAGAGAAGGAGCATTTTCACGGGGATTGTCTAGCAAATCGCTTCTTCTCCTCTTTTAGCGGAGAAACCAGTGCGTGTGAAATATGGGTACTTTAACTTCGAATCTGCAGAATGGCATGTTAGGAGGTAGCACACACGGGCTGCCTGGGATTTAGACCTTGCTTGGTCATGTTTTCTATATGGGATTGAGGTATTTCACTAGCAACGGACTCCAACCCAAAGTCCAGGGGGACCAAGACAGTTTCAATCAGCATCATCAATATCATCATTGTCATGGGCCATGTTAGGCCCGTGGTAGAAAGAGAAAGATAGACACCGTTAAATGCCAAATTAAAGCATGGTTCACTTCAAAGGTGTGAATTACGTGGCCGTCTCAGTGTGAAGCTTAACAGGCGTTTGGAAACAAAAATATAACAATTCTTGGCAGTCTTCCGACAGACGGGTCTAAATAGTTCTGCAGTGAATAATTTTATATAACTAACACTAACCCTAACCCTACACCCTAACTTATTCACTGCAGAACTATTTAGACCCGTCTGTCGGAAGAGTGCCCAATTTTTAATCAGTGTCAAACATTTTACATCTTATATTAGGACGGCCCTAGTTATTTCAATTCATTTACTTTATTAACTGATTCAGTGAGGATGGATAACATATCGCTAAATGTTACCTACCATTAGGACAGAAGGACGATATATCGCCGTACAAGGATCATCGTGGTATTTGCTTTGTTTTGTGTATCTACCGCAATTTTAATGCTCATTGAAAGGACATTTACATGATAATACTTGTTAATTTTATTGTGTGCCATGTTTGGTTTCGTGGCTTAGAGGTTATGACTTTTCTCCGTAATCTCGTATACTCTCGTCGGTAACGTGATGACGGTAAGAATCAGCAGTGGTTTGAACCGCATCGGTAACTTACGGGGTATGTGAGCCGGCCGCTCAGAAAGCAATGGCAAACTACTGAGCGTAATCTTGCCAAGAAATCAACATACAGCTGAAAGATGCTGGTGTTGACAGCGATGTCCTGTAAAGGATATGCAAAAAAAAACAACAAAAATTTGGTTCAAATATACGTTTTGTTTGGCACTGAATAGGTTAAACGTTGTTTTCTTTTCGTGTTATATTACATTTAGCGTTATCTTTTTCTTTGGTATAATCGTTGTGTCTATTGTCATAGTATCCCAAAAAAGAAAAGAAAAAAAGAAGAGCCAATTTTAGCACTATTTATGACTACGGTGTCCAACAGTTGTAGATCTCCTGCGTTTTCAGCATTCAATACCGAATCATCTGCACATCTGCACATCTGCTTATATTGTAACATCCAACTTTTATTCGTGGCCCCTCTTTGATTTCTCACTATTACTTCGCTATCTAGAGAGAAGTGATCTGTTAACTAAAAATAACCTTATATTACTCCCTGCTTTATGTTTCAATAACATGGTGTCACATATTTCGAAACGTCGGTCTGACTGGAAATCTAATCTGTGAATTGACCACAACACGGAGAGCTACCCAAGCTCTTATCGAACAGTATATAATAGTTCGTGTGCTGGCCAGAACCTTCTCTAGCTAGTGTCAATTATCTAACTTAGCTTTCTAACTTAATTTAATTCTAACTTAACTTAACTATCTAACTTAATTATCTAAGCATGCTGACGAGGGTGAGGACGGGCAGGCTTCGTGCGGAGTGGCTTGCTTCGCTTCGGTGGTCACGGGTGACAAGCATTGCCTGGATCTTTTCTCCGGGGCATGCCGGTGTACTGGGAAATGAACAGGCTGACAGATTGGCTGGCTCTTCAGAACTTGGTGGAGTATTGATACATGACAAGGCAGACGTGGTTGCGGCCTTGTGGGAGCACGTGTACACCTCGGAGGAGCAAATGTATTAACATGGTCTGGCAAGAATGTGACAACGAGGAGTGACGAGAGGATCTGGCCAACGCTCAACGCTCAGAGGAAAGGCGAGACGGACATATAATCAGATTGCTACTGGTACTATTGGTGTTGGAACTCTTCACTGGCTGCTGAGGATGGGGGACGGAGCGCTTATGGGAATGCCCCGAATGCTGTGATGTCGATTCCTAAATCAATCAATCGATCAAATCAATCTCACTTAGCTGAAATCTATCCAGCTGTCACAAGCAGCCGCAAAGCTTGGCATAACATCTTAAATACTAAAACAAAGAATAACAGAAAGGCAACTGCATATGTAATAAGATCCTGCCTACCCCTGCAATGACCAGTGTGTCGCCCGTGTCCACGTCTGGCAGGTCTCCCATGATCCTCAGTATGCTGACCCAGCTGGCAAGGGAGGCCTGGAAATAAGAGCGCGCTGTTAGCTTCTGGAAATAACTGATTCAGTGCCAAACAAACAAGTAGTGTTGGACCAAACACAACCAAATGAACAAGTATTATAATGTAAGTTTCCATTCAATTAGCATTAACATTGCGGAATATATTGCAAAACGAAACAACATATCAATCACTATGCCCCTCTTATGAGAATATGTCGTCATTCTCTCAAAATGGGAGGTCACATTTGGGGATGTATTATCCTTCCGCACTGGATCAGTTAAAAGAGAGGATCCTGTTACAAGGCTTGAGCCTACTGGGTAAATGGTGCTAGTCCCATAATAGTGTTGACTGATCAGCACTCGGTGGGTGATCTGGTCAATATCATTCAGGTCGCCTTTACTTCCCACGACATTTCCTTGTACCCGTTTTAGGCTGGGTCGGTCTGGGAGCAGGGGTCAGTATAAAATAATCCGTAACAGGTACGCGGGATTCACTACACCCGACGTGCAATGTGAACATTGCACGTGCTGATGCCAGGCATAATCATAATGGGATTGTTCTAAAATGATAAAAGACAAAGTAGAGTTTAGTAAAAGTTATTGTTGTAAACGCTTGGAAATATCACCGTTAGCTAATGACATCTCGTCTTACAGTAATCTAAATACCGTAATTCTACTACTTCACCGAGACAGGTATGGTTGGTTATTTTCTTTGTTGGTTGTTTGGTTAATCATCTAGATGACTAGGTGTTAACTATGAAGTCCATTGCATTGGTGTTAAGATCTTCTGGGTACTGATATAGGTATGCGTGTATCCGGGTGGGATGGTGTAGATACCGAAGTACTATCCCCACGGTGATTAGGCTGTCAAACTCACCATCACATCTCGCAAGCTCAGAAACCAGATGGTGTGGAAGATCTGCACGGGGGATTCATATCTTGTTTGTTCTTGCATATCCTATTTACAGGACATCGCTGTCAACACCAGCACTGCTGTTGCTGATTTCCTGGCCCGTTTTAACGTTCAGTGCTTCATATCTTAGGAGAGGTAAATCAGGATGTCACGTAGATCAACACTGCACACAAGGAACTGGCTGAGAGAAGGCCTAGGTTGGTCATTTTCCCACCATGGAATTGAGGCGTTACATTTATAATAGACTCTGGGGGCTGAGTGGTCTCGAGGTATGGTGTCCGCCTCGAGTGCTGGAGGTCCGGGTTCAGGCCCCGATGAGGACCGGGATTTATTTAAAAATTCCACCTGAAATTCCAGCAACAAAATTTCCCCTGGTCTCTGGGTAGTGAGATCGGACGCCCGTGTGTATTGTTGCGCACGCAAAAAATCCCTTGGCAGTTGGAAATCGAAAAAGAGTAGCCTAATGGCGCTGCCCGGGCAAAATTTCGAGTTAAAAATCTATCCAAAGTATTTCAGGATCCTCGCCGATGCAACGGAGTTCGTGCATTGAGCTGAGTTTCTCCAGACTCGGGTTTGATTTAGGAGGAAAACAGAGCACTTATGGGTTAAACCGTGTGCTGTGATGTTGATCCAACCACTAAACTAAACTAAACTATTTATAATAGACTCTAAACCATTATCCACATAACCAACGGAGTTATAATAATAAGGTTTCAACAATTACTGTATATTACATGTATAATTGCTTCCTCTGTGACTCTATTATCGTTTTTTATTTATCTACACGTACATCATGGGGGATAACCATTAGCGGATGGGAGACTTTATTCCCCTAACCCTAATCATGCACAATAGCACTTGCTTGTCTTCTTTATCTTATATTATATGTGTATATATACTTAATACATTATACTGGCCCCCCAATGATATGCCATTTTGTACTGCTCTCTAATATAGAAGATATAGACGTCACGTGACCAGAACCGTTTGGGAATAAACACTTCGTTGGCGGATACTGACTAGTCGTGCAATGTGGTATTTGATATTGTAAAGAAATTACTGTAATTTAGATAAGTATGTGTTACTCAAATGGTACACTATCCACTTACTCTATTCATCTGTCTTCTTGTGCATCTCTTGCGTACTAAATTCGCATATAATGTTATTGTCTGTATTCAACCTTTCTGTTAATATGCTCAGTAAATTATATGTTTCTGTCTATGATTTTGATACGTGATCTAGTAACATCTGCGACTGTCTATACCTAGGCGTTGGGCTTACTCTCTGCCCATTCTACTTTTTCTTCTTTCATCTTATCTCATCTCATCATGTTCCTCTTGTACCTTGTGGTGTCGCGGTGAAGTATAAACTTCGTGAGAGTGCCCGAGTATGGGCTTCATATATCGATATTCCCTTGCTATTCCCTCCGTCCAACGCTTACGTGGTCGGCCTCTTCCTCTGTTTCCATCTGGTCTGTACATCATTGCTTGTTGTGGCATGCTGTTGACTGGTAACCTACTTGCATGGCCAAACCATTTGACTTGCTGTTTTCTGATAAAATCTATTGCTGCTTTAACCCCCACTTTAGTCCTGATTTCTTCATTTCTGATCTTATCTCTTCTTGATACGTTGAGTATTCCTCTCAGGAACCTCATTTCTGTTGTTGTGATTTTTCTTTTCTCTTTTTCTGTCATTGTCCAGGTTTGGCATTGGTAGCATAGAGTTGACAGGAAGATTGTGTTGTAAAGTGCTTTCTTAGTAGTTATTGATACATGTTTGTTCTTTTGTATTGGTGCCATTTGTCCAATGAGTTGATTTGCCTTATTGCACCTATTTTCGATCTCGTCTTTTGATCTGCCATTTGATGATATTATATTTCCTAGGTACTTGAAACTCTTTACTTGTTTCAAGGGATGTTTGTTTAGGTAAATTGTTGTTGTTTGTTCTTCTGTAGTTATAGTCATTACCTCTGTTTTGCTTGTGCTAATTTTCATGTTATGTTCCCTACACATTTCGTTTAGACTATTCATGTGGTCTTGTAATTCAGCTTCTGATTTTGCTATTAGTGCTTGGTCATCCGCAAACAGGAGTTCTCTAATGATTAGATTTGCAGATGGTTCTTCTTCTGTGTTCTCGTCATGCGGTATTCTTGCTTTCTCTTGGCTGGTTTCTTTACATATGTTGTCTATATATGTTACTCCAGATCTTATGGTGAAGGATTCTGAGCGTCCTCCAATTGCTCTCACTATACATTCACTGTTGTTGAATAAACTTCTACATAGGTTTGTTAGATGTGTACTCACTCCATACTGTTTAAGGATTTCCCACAGCTTGTTTCTATCTACTCTATCGAATGCCTTTTCTTGGTCGACAAAGGCTAAGTAGAGTGTTTAATTGAATTCGATTGATTTTTCTATAAGTTGTCTAAGAGCAAAAATGGCATCTGTGCATCCTTTGGTTTTCCTAAATCCAAGCTGTGTTTCGCTTAGCCGGGGTTCTAATGTAGTTCGTAATCTTTTTTCTCAGAATTTTACAAAATATTTTCCCAGTATGACTCAACAGTGAAATGCCTCTGTATTGTGTGCAGTCTTCTTTCGTTCGCTTGAAATATGTCTATAACTGCAATGTTGACTCTTGTATGAATCTAACAGTCCTTTTTAGTTCACTCAGCGGTCCATAGAGTTTATCTTCCACTGCTGTCTCTCTAGGCCAGAAGGTTTGCCTGGATATGTTGTAGTTTGGGCAGTCCTGGAGTATGTGCTCTGCTGTCTGCGACGCCAAACCACATGTGCACATGGTTGAGTCACCAATCTTTAATTTTGTATACCTATGGTTGCGTAATATATTGTGTCCTGTTATGAGGCGCAGAATAATGACCTGTTCTGGTCTGTCCATAACGTGGTAGTCGTCTTGAGTAGGTTTTGGTGGCCTTCTGACTGATTTTATCATTCTTTTCTTTTGGTGGTATGTAATGGGCACATCAGGTTGTCCTTCTTTGGCTCCTTCCTTAACCATTTGATCAGCTCTGTCGTTTCCGGGTACTCCACAGTGGGATGGTATCCACTGTATGGTGGTTACAACTTTTCAGTAAGTGACGTGTCTTAACATTAACTTAATAAGTAAAGTCAATATTGTTTAGTTGTAAACATGAAAGAGGCCAAAACTGGCCACACTGTTTTGGGTTTGATTATCGCCATTTCATTACTTGTTGTCCAGCATTCAGTTAAATTTAGTTTAGTTTAGTTTAGTCGATGGATCAACTTCACGGCACACGGATGCAACCCATAAGTGCTCTGTTCTCCTCCTAACTCAAACCTAAGTCTGGAGAAACTCAGCTCAGTGCACGGACTCCGAAGTGCCGGCGAGGATCCTTAAATACTTTGGGTAGATTTTTAACTCGAAATTTTGCCCGGGCAGCGCCGTTAGGTTACTCTTTTTCGATTTCCAACCGCCACGGGATGGTTTACGTGCGCAACAATACACACGGGCGTCCGATCTCACTACCCAGAGACCAGGGGAAATTTTATTACTAGAAGTCTACGTGGAAAAAAATTCCGGTCCTCATTGGGGCTTGAACCCGGGACCTCCAGCATTTGAGGCGGACACCATACCTCGAGACCATGCAGCCCCCCTCAAAGGGGGAGGAGTGTTGTCCAGCACTCATTGTCATACACTAGAACAGACCACGCATCGACTTTCATCGTACGGGGTTTGTTTGTCTGATGATATTTATGTTTTTAATGACTTTACTCATTCTTATACTTCCGGTACAATGGCGACAAAACGAAGCGTTACTTTTCGGAGGGACGCTATTTAGTGTTATCCTTTGGATTTCGTGTGATTTCCTATGGATTCCCTGTGAATAGTGTTTTCCTGTGGATTATGTGATGTTATTTTGTGTTCATTTTATTGGAAGTTTTCAAAAGAAGCCACGGAAGGCAGGTGGTGGATGAAATTTTGAGGGCAGCCGACAGATATTGTGGGTCATGGCCTCGAGCTTCACGACGGCAGGCAGAGGAACTCTTCTTGAGTCAATGGCTGCGGTCTCCGACCAGTAAGGTCACTGCCATAGAGGAAAGCAACGGCAAACTACCTCTTTAAAAGTGCCTAGTATATCATGATTCGCTTAAAGACTGATCATCGCAAGACAAGGACAGAGACGTTAAAATTAGCAACTTGGAACGTTAGGACGTTAAACAACGACGGAACATTAGAGAACATAAAACAAGAAATTGAAATGGAAAAAATTAATATTTTAGGTATGTGCGAAACGAGATGGACAGGAGCAGGCATCAAGATAGATGAAGATTTCAAGATTATTTATTCTGGAGGTGAAGATCGGCATAGAGGAGTGGCAATTATTTTGGACCGGAAAACAGCAAAATCTATTCAAGGATATTGGGCCGTGTCGGACAGAGTTCTACTAGTTAAATTAAGTGGCAGACCTTTTAGCATAAATATTATTCAAGTATATGCCCCAACAGGAGAATCCAGTGAAGATATTGTAGAAGAATTTTATAATGACATAGAGTCTGCCTTAAAGAAATGTAAAAATTCAGAAATAAACATCATAATAGGAGACTTCAATGCAAAAGTAGGAAATCAAGGGGATAGATACACAGTAGGAAACTATGGTTTAGGAGAGAGAAATGAAAGAGGATACAGACTCGTAGAGTGGGCAAAAGAACAGGAAATGATTGTAGGAAACACCTGGTTCAAGCAACACCCTAACAGATTATGGACATGGAGGAGTCCTGATAGCAGGATTAGAAACCAGATTGACTACATTCTGATTAGCAGAAGATTTAGAAACGCATTAACACTAGCAACAACAGTTCCCAGTGCTGATTGTTATAGTGGCCACAGATTACTTACAGGAACATTGAGGATAAAGTTGAAGAAAGTCAAGTATATAACAGGAAACACTAAATATGATTTGTGTACATTGAGTAATAACAAGGAAATACAAAACAAATTCAACATAGAAGTACAGAACAGATTTGAAATTTTGTCTGATCTAGAGATCCTATTCCAGGATATGGATGATCAATGGGAAACGTTGAAGAATTCAATCAATGTGGCTGCAGAAACAACTATTCCAAAATTAAAGAAGGTGGGTCGTAAGAAATGGATGACTGAAGAAATTTTACACCTCATGGAAACAAGAAGACTCAACAAAAATAATTATGTCAAATATGAAGAAATTCACAGACAAGTCAGAATATTATGTAAGGAGGCAAAAGAAGCATGGCTTGAGGAAAAGTGCTTAGAAATTGAAAACCAACACAACAGTCAAAATACCAAATTAGTGCACAAAAGAATTCAGGAACTTACTAATAAAAGAACAAGTACATCAACAGGGTGTCTAAAAACTGAAGATGGCAAAATCATAATAGAAAAAGACCAGATTCGACATGTATGGACATATTATGTGAAACACCTTTATGATGATAACAGAGACGAACAGTATGATATTAGATTTAATAATGAAGGACCGCCAATTTTGGAGATGGAGGTTCGAAATGTTCTTAAGCATATGAAAGCTGGTAAGGCCCCCGGTGCAGATAACATCACAACAGAAATGATTAAAGCTTTAGAAGAATTTGGACTAGAGCAAGTCACCAGACTGATGAACACATTGTATGATACTGGAGATATACCTCCTGAATTATGTAACTCTGTATTTATTGCAATCCCAAAGAAATCAGGAACCTTGGAATGTGATCAACATAGAACAATTAGTATAATGAGTCACATCACAAAGATTTCGCTAAGAATTATCATGCAAAGAGTCAGGAAGAAGATACAACCTGAAATAGGGGAAGAACCATGTGGGTTTGTAGAAGGAAAGGGTACAGTAAATGCTGTGTATTTGCTGCGAACAGTTATTGAACGTGCTATAAAAGTAAACAAGGATATAAATCTTTGCTTTATTGACTATACAAAGGCTTTTGATAGAGTTAGACATGTCAACATGATGGATATGCTTGCAGATCTACAAATTGATGGGAAAGACATTAGACTTATAAAAAACATGTATTGGAAACAACAAGCTGCAATAAGGATTGATAATTAAGTGGGACAGTATCAGCCATTTAAGAGAGGTGTTAGGCAGGGATGTGTGATGTCTCCAGATCTTTTTTCCCTATACAGTGAAAATATTTTCAGAAATGTAGAGGATATAAATGGAATCAGCATTGGAGGACGAAACATCAATAACATTAGATATGCAGATGATACAGTATTAATTGCAGACAATGCGCAGGACCTGCAACAATTAGTAGATGCGGTTGTTGTACACAGTGAGCAACTGGGGTTAGAATTAAATTGTAAAAGACTCAGGTTATGGTCGTCACTAGGAAGGAAGAAGTGCCACAATGTAATATACAAGTAAATGGAAATATTCTTCAACAAGTGAATCGGTACAATTATCTTGGAACAGTCATAACATCTGATGGGAGATGCCTTGAAGAGATTAGAACAAGAATCGCCATGGCGAAAGTAGCCTTTAGCAAGATGAAAAACATTCTGACCAATAAAAAGATGTCAATTGAAACGAGAAAAAGAGTGTTGAGGGGATACATAGAGCCTGTTCTTTTGTATGGATGTGAAACTTGGACAATGAGCAGTCAAGCTGAAAAGCATCTGATGGCTGCAGAAATGTGGTTTCTGAGGAAAATGCAAAGAATACCATGGACAGACAGAAAAACCAATGACCAAGTACTACAGGAGACAAATGAACATCGTAAACTGATTAGAGAAATTAGACGTAGACAGTCACAATTTTTTGGACATGTTATGAGAAGAAATGGATTGGAGAACTTAGTGACAACTGGCAAGATCGAAGGGAACAGACTAAGAGGAAGACCGAGAGAAAAATACCTGGATGGCTTGGCCACATGGCATGGACGAGACAGGAACACTGAGCTGATCCACGACACTGGTGATCGAGTGAAATGGCGAGTCATGACCGCCCACGCTTTCCGGCATGACACATGATTGATTGACTCATTCTAGTTAGAGTTCCCGGTTATGATGATTCTTCTGTTTAACTCTGTGTCACATCTTAAATCGGAGGTTAATGCATACGGTAGATAATTTAAAAGATGTGCATGTTTGCTTTATTAAACCTTCACTATCATCTACACACAAGGGTCCTTGAAGGTCATCGACAGCACAAGAGATGGGGAGAACAATAAATGAGGATAGCGGCGCGTGCAAGACAGCTACGTCAAGCCTGACTATGGAGATCACCCCTGGCTCCAGCGCACTCCCCTGGGCAGCAGAACAGGAAGTCACACACGTCGTAATCATATCCCATTCCATGAACATGCTTCAAACTTGCTTCGGCTCTGAATGGAGAAGTAGTATTCAGAAGTCGCGCCTGACATTAGTCATCTGGACGTACACACCTAGATATGCCGGAGTCACGAACGCGCAGACCAGCTGGCAAATATTGCACAAACGCAAAAAGGAAGAAACATGGGCAGGGCTGATATAACCATTTGCAGTGCGGACATATCTGGTGGATCCAGTGTTGTTTGTCAGTCAATGTCCTTTTTACTTAAGTAACTGAAATCATTAATACAACACAAACCGCCGGGATCTCCATTGTTGTGGGACCACAGAACTCTGTCCCTTTAACCAAACATTTGGAAAGCCAAGTCTTTTAGATATAGGTTCATAGGCTGGGATTTTCTGGTTATACTGTCTGTTTAAAAATCTCTTTTCTTTACAGCAAGAAGCCTTAGGACAGAAGTATTTTCTTAGTTTTCAGCATACTTCTTTCTTTAAATTGAAACTTTGTGGGAAGTCTTTACTTTGTCTTCCCTCGTTCGTTAGACATAGTTACCTTTCTCTCTCAGCTACACGAACAAACGACACCAGGAAACGAGAGGACTTTGAACACACTGTAATAACTCGTAATATTAGCGGTAAAGAGTGGAGGTAAAATTCTTGCCAGCCTTGACAAGTTACGATATATCACAGGTATTATTCCATTTTATATGAGAGCGAGGGCTCCAGAGAAGCGAGGTCTTCTATATCAGCTGGCACTTTACGATGATCATATCTTTCTTGAATTGAATACCAGTAGGTCAGCATGGCCGAATGGATAAGAACGCATGTTCTTAAACATCCGGTGTGTTGATGCCGATGTAACGGGTTCAACCCCTACACAGGACAGTTGGACTAAAATGTTGACCTATCGTCCTTGACTTTGGGACGTAAATTAAAAATACCTCTGAAGTCGGAATGGGTTCGCCTGATGGCGATGGACACTGTTAATAGTGAAAGCTAAGTATAAGCAACATTCAGGGCGGCACTGCTAGAAGCGGTAGGTATTGACTACACTTGAGTTCAAAGCGAGCGAGCGCAAAAAAAAAAAAAAAAACAAACAACAATTTGAATATCAGAATTCCTTCACTTTGTCATCCAAACAAAACAATTGCATTTACATGATTTAAAAATTAATTATTTGCATATTTTTGCAACAGTTGGAACTCTTTTATTCTCGAAACATCTACTCTTTCCGAGAGCTGTTACTTTAAGTCTATTTCTCCAAAGGATTTGCTTCTTCTTCTGTCCTTAATCACCAATTGGGACATAAGCCTTCAACCAAAACATGCAGAGCTGTCTTATCTTTCGCGATCTCCCGCGGCCCCCCTCTCCGTTTCTTCCCAATTGTATTAATATTTATCTATAATTCTCTTCTCTATTTGTTTTAGGTCGCCTGGTATTTCGTTTGCCTTGTAGTTTTCATACAAGAGTGTGTTTAGTCATACTGTTCTCAGGTTTGCTCAGTGTGTGTCCTATACAGTGTCAGCGTTTAGTCCTCACCTCTTGGTTCACTAGATTCCACAAGTATTCATTCATCCTGGGCAGACAGTGGCAAACGAAGGGAGAATCGAGACGTCATGGTCGTGGCCTCGAATTCCAATAGAGGTGCATGTTGAAATTTGACCTTTGCGTCCAGGTCTACACATCCTACATGGAACATGTTTGGTAATCACGGGATCACGTGATATTGATAATATCAGCTCTGCAATGACCCATTGGTCTATCACAAATAGGGGTCTAGCATTCAAAACCCTTTAAAGCACACATGTAAAAGGATTCTTTACTGCATTCTCTCAATACCCCCCCCCCCCCCCCCCCCCTTTCCCCAACGCTCTCTCTCTCTCTCTCATATATATATATAATTAAGTGCCCTGCCGGCTGGCGTAGGCATTCATGACTCTCCACAGATCTCGGTCTTTGGTTTTCTGGATCAACTCCGCTGTTGATATTCCTCCATGCCATCGTCTCAGTCCATCCAGCATAAATTCTCTTGATCTGCCTCGGCCTCTCTTCCCCTCGATCTTTCCAGTTGTCACTATGATCTCCAATGCCTCTCTTCGCATCACATGACCAAAAAACTGTTTGCCTCTTTCTCATTGTTGCATATAATGTTCTAGTTTCATTAGCCTCTTTCAGACAGTCGCTGTTAGTTACTTTGGACACACACACACACACACACACACACAAACACACACACGCACGCACGTACGCACGCACGTACGCACGCACGCACACACGCACACACACACACACACATATATATATATATATATATATATATATATATACGTACTGGTCATAATGTGTGACCCATATTTTTACATATAGATATAGTACCGTGACATACATATGTAGATTTTGCATCTCCGTTGAACATATCCTCACATGATGGATACAAATTACTTGCTACATGCATAAATCTCTCACTGCTTGTGATCCATTGTTGAAGTTGCCGTGAGGCCTTTTAGACGGGCTTAGGACAAATCGCCTTCGCCGTAAAGCAGTCACGCCCCAGAGTGCAGGTTTACATTTATTTGTCACCTCCGACAGATAAGCATCTACCTTTGCAGGATTGAATAACTATAAATGTATTATGATTCACTGATGGCGAGCTTATGAGAGAACTAAATATGTTCCCGGGAACCATGAGTTAAAGAAATGATGCTAGTTCTGGAAAGGACACATATTGGGACAGCCTGTTAGCATGGCCGGAAGGTTCTTATTCTGGGATCCAGATCTTTTACAACATATTTTAGACCCATCAGATCTCTGACATTACAACATTACTCTTTGGTTCTACACAAACATATACAGTAGTTCCTCCGTTGAATACACACAAGTAGTTTCTGAGTTTATACAAACACGTACAGTAGGTCCTCAATTGTACACAATCATGTAAAGTAGTTTCTCAGTTGTACGCAATCATTTACAGTATCTACTCTGTTTTACACAAACACGTACATTAACACCCAGATTGTACACAAACACGTAAATTAACACCCAGATTGTACACAAACATGTAAATTAACTTCTCATGTTTACGGAAATACATAATGTAACTATTTACTTTCAAACAAACATGTCAATTAACTTCTAAATTCTACAGAAACATGCAAGTAACTCACCCCCCCCCCCCCGCCAACCTCCCTCCCCTTAGTTTTTCAAATTGTGCATGATAGTGTAAAGTAACCCTTCAGTTATACACCAAAATGTTAAGTTACTCCTCATACTAACATGTAAAGTAAAACCCCACGTTTTACACAAATATGTTTAGTAGCGACACAGTTGGTTGTACATAAACATGTAATGTAACGACCCAGTTTTACACACACCTTAAAGTAACCCCCAGTTTCTCTCTCTCTCTCTCTCTCTCTCTCTCTCTCTCTCTCTCTCTCTCTCTCTCTCTCTCTCTCTCTCTCTCACGCACGCACGCACGCACGCACGCACGCACCCACGCACACACACACACAAACAAGTAAAATAACAGAAGCACTTACCAAATAGTCTGCCTTATCGTGTTTAGGCAAGAGAGGCTGTGGCAATGCAGAACAGCTGTAGCTAGGCAGAATCTTCATTTGAAATTTGGCCTGCCCAAATTTGACAAAACTGGTAATGTTAATGTCTGCGTCGTCACTCTCTGCGGTCGCCGCTGCTACTTCTTCTATCTGATCCGGTGAACCAGAAGAGGATTTCCGCTCTCTGACTTCGGGATCTGTGTCTTGAGATGTTTGCGATTCGTATTGGACTGACAACTGTATTGAAATTAAACATACGCTTTTCATATTCGTTCTATATACATGTTCTTATTTTCAGTAACATATCCTCTTCTTTATTTCTAAGTATTTCGCCCTCCTCATCCTTATTCCCCTTCTCCAACTACTTCCTTTTTTACGGCTTCTCTCGCACTTTATCCCTCATTGGTGTATAAACCATCAAACAACTTACTCCAAGATGTCCTATTCTTAGCCATCCAGTACAGCTACACCGATGTACCCACAATCTGATTCATTTCTGTCTCCACGTCGCTTTGTCGTGTGCTTTAGAACTGATCTATTTCTGATGCTCTGAGGATTCCAGACAAATGTCTGTCTAGTTAAGACTATTTTCATGTTTTCTCAATGTATGCCTACCCAGAGCCAACATTGTTTCTTCGTCCTTTGATTCACTGTTTCTAGTCTAGCTCTCTCTCTGTGACCAAACATGATCTAATGTCTAAGCTCATCCTCCACTTCTTTCGTCCTACAGTATTCTCCGTGAAGCGTCGCAGAGAGGAGGCAAATGTGATATTCTGTTTCGCCTATCTTGTTGCGTGTACTAACAAAGCAATCAATTTCTTCAATTACTCTTTAACTTTATCTAGCCAACTCTTTCTGGGTCGTCCTTTCGCCTTATATCCGGAATTTTCACATAGAACGCGCTTACAGCTGGTTGATTATATTTCATTTCAACTAAATTTCCGAACAATTTAATCTTTGGTATTCTTTAAAGTCAGTAACAGACGTTATCTATGCACTTGTCTTTAGTTTCTCATTTGTCTCTCTAGCTCGTCGTGTTTTTTTTGTTGTTTTTTTGCCTCCGTTTCATATGTATCTCAATTCAGGTGATGTGTTTCAAGGACTGTCAATGTTTGGAATTGATAACACAGCGTTAGGATGAACAAAATGTTTATCAGATTCTTATTTTGGTATGCATGTTGATATTCGGATGATTTGAATAGGTGCTATTTTATAGCTGATTTGTTTGTTTTCTGTATTCTCGTTTCTATTTCTCTATTTATTCTCCCATCCTTTGTGAACAAACTGCCCAGATACTTGTGCTCTTTAACTTGTTTCAATTATTGTCCATTTATATGTACGATATATTTTACTGGAGTTAGTAGAATTGTCATAAATGCTGTCTTTTCGATGTTAATCTTAATATCAAAATTCTGACAGCAATTTCCTAGGCTATATATATGGTGCTGTTGATCCGCATTGTTCAGTAAACTCTGGTTGTCTGGAAACAGCAACCCATTTACACTCTCAAGATGTGGATTTGCTTCTTTAGTAATCTTATCCATATAAGCGATGAACACAAGTGACGATAAAACGCATCCTTGTCTGACACCTGGTGGGACTTGGAACCAGTTTGTTATGCCGGCATTTGTTCTTACTGCACTTTCACTGTTTTGATACATAGCTCTGACATTATCCAACAACTGTCCACCTATGCCGAATTCTTCTAGCCCTTAAAGTCTTAAGACCCTGTGGGCCACGTCCTTCGGTTTACGGGTGCATTTTTTCGGAGATCCCTGAGGGTCGCCGCTAGAGCTAAGGAGTTCGTGCTTTGTGTGACGCTTTCCGAGCTGCGAAAAGAGACTGCGCCATATGAAATAAAACCCAGTGCAACGAAGTCGACCCTGTCGACTCTTAAGCGACACTTAAGCGACTCTTCTAGCCATTTCCACAGTTTATTCTTGTTTACTTGGTCACAGACTTTTTCTTGATCTATGAAAGCCACACTTAGTTCGCTGTTTTTTTTTTTTCAAACGTCTGTCTCAATGCCAACATGGCATCAGTGCACCCTCTTCCTTTTCTATAGACAAACTAGTTACCCGTTAGAAGCGGTCTATCTTGTATTGTGTTCTCTGTTCTAAAACATTTCCATAATGTATTTCTTACATCGCTGAGCCTTTATATTATCATCTCATCTCATCTTGTTCCTCTTGAATCTTGCGGTGTCGATGTGCTCTATATGTACTGCATTATTTCTTTGCTACCATTGTTCCTCCAAAAAGGTACAACCGCAGCTATTTGCCAGTTGTGTAATACTCTCCTCCCTTGCCATACGTGCTTTTCTTGTCTGTTAGAAGCTGAAGGAAAACCCTTTCCTGCACAGTTCGCAACGACTGCAATAGCTAGGCGGATTTACATCCTCAAAATCACCGTGTCCTATATATACCGCAAGGTAGTAGTATAGGCAGTATATTACAGACAGACCGTGATTGCGAAATGGTAAATAACTCGCACCCATATGTTGCCACAGGAAAGATGCATGCTCTCAAATGTGCTATGTTAACCTGTGTCCAAGTATTGGGCTATATTTTTTAATATTGTAAAATCTCTGTATATTGCTGTGCCCAGCCTATGTTTGACTTGAAAATACAACCTGAAGATAACACTGACGATTTCGGCGTGTGGTAATATAAAGTATAGGAGAAATATCATGGCAGGACAGAACACAAACACTATCATAATTGGAATTTCAGGTCACAGCATGCCTGAATGGATAAGAGCGCTCGCTTTTAAACTTCCGATGTGCTGAAACCAAGGTGGCGGGTTCAACCCCTATACACCGGTCAGTTGGACTAAAATGTTCACTTGTCTTCCTTGACTCGTGTGCGTAAATTACAAGTACCTCAGAAATCGGAGTGGGTTCGCCTGACGGCGAGGGACACTGGTAAAAAGGAAAATTAGTCCACGCGGGAAAATCAGTCCAGTAGTAGCAGGCGTATGGACTGGGCTTGAGTGAACGCAAAACAAAATCACCGGAGTTGAAGACAATGTTAGTGAATGTGATCAAGATTTGGTCGTTTAGTGAACTATCTGGAAGACTACGTTTTAACTCTGAAGTCCTTCCTCCGAAGTCGGAGAGTGTCTGCGTGTACGGCGAGGAACCACCAGTCTGCACACCAATAAGCCAGACATGGGACAACGGATACTCACGCAAACATCAGGTCCTGTATGACATCACATTGATGTTAGACAACAGGATGTCCTCATCCGACATACAGGACTTCACGCTGGAGTTCATAGCCAGCGAACACAAGCAAGCAAGCAACTTTGAAGTCCGATGCATCATCCATGTATTCATAGATCTGATAGGAGTTTGCATCTAACAGATTTAGGCTGATGTAGAGACTTTCCTCCCTGCCAGGTACTAAAGTAAACAACTCCACCGGTGACTGTTTTACAAAACTCCCCTTCCGCTCTCCAAGCTCAGAAACCAGTGAGGTGTGCAAGTGAGTGGCACCTTGCCGTCTTGACAGACGAAAGTGTGAGGTGTGCAAAACCGCTACTGTAATTACACATCTGCTGCTGGACATGTTATGTAACCAGATGGAGGTGCCATACCCTCACCGAACAGCTGGGAATAAGCCTAGTTTGGGTAAATGTACTTTAACCATATACAGATGCACAGATCCTTGGCAAAGCATGTTTGTTCATAACACGACCAGGATACTTTAACTCGCATTGAGACTTTTGGGTGCAGTGTAGAAGCCCTAACACATTTATAGACCAAATGAGTGGGTGTTGTGGTCAGTATCTCTGCTTTTGTCTCGGTCTCTTCACATGTCTCTTTCTGCCCCTGACTTGAAAATACAGTGTGAGTCTCTGTCTCTACCTATTTGTGACTCTCTCCCTGTCTGTGACTCTCTCCCTGCCTGTGAATCTCTCCCTGTCTGTGACTCTCTCCTTGACTGTGACTCTCTCCCTGGCTCTATCTCACTCTGTCTCTCCATGTCTGTGACTCTCTCTTTGTCTGTGACTCTCTTCCTTGCTCTATCTCTGTGACTCTTTCCCTGTCTGTGACTCTTTCATTGTATGTCACCGTTTCCCAGTCTGTGATTCTCTCCCTATCTGATTCTCTCCCTGTCTGTGATTATATCCCCGTCTGTGACTTCATCCCCATCTGTGAGTCCCTCCTATCTCTATCTCTCCCTTTCTGTAGCCCTCACAATGGCTATATCTCTCGATGTCTGTGAATGTCTCCAAGACTCTGTCTCTCCCTCTCTGCGACTGTCTCCTTGGCTCTGTCTGTCCCTGTCTGTGACTCTCTCCCTCTCTCTGTCACATCCTGTCTATGTCTCTATCTCTATAGCTCCCTGTCTGTGACTCTCTCTCTCTCTCGCTCTCTCTCTCTCTCTCTGTGTGTTTCTATATCTCCCTGTCTGTGACTCACTCCTTGTCTCTATCTCTCCTTGTCTGTGGCTCTCTCTCTCTCTCTGGCTCTTTCTCTCCCTGTCTGTGACTCTCGCCCTGTTTCTATTTCTCCACGTCTGTGACTCTCTCTCGGGTTCTGTCTCTCCCTGTCTGTGACTCTGTCCATGTCTTTGACTCTCTGCCTTGCTCTATGTCTCTCTGTCTGTGACTCTCCCCTGTTTCTATCTCTTTCTAACTGTGACTCTCATTGTCTCTGTCTCTCCCTATCTGTGACTCTCTCCCTGTTAGTGACTCTCTCCTTGACTATATCCCTCCCTGGCTCTATATTTCCCTGTCTCTGTCTCTCTCTGTCTGCGACTCTATCTCTATCACAATCTCTGTCTCTTCTTGTTTATGTCTCTATGTCTCCCTTTCTGTGACTCTCCCCCTGTCTCTATCTCTCCCTGTCTGTGACTCTATCCCTGTCTGTGACCCTCTCTCTGTCTGTGAATCTCTCTTTGTCTGTGACTCTCTCCCTGCCTGTGACTCTCTACTTGGAAATATCCCTATATGTCTCTGTCTCTTCCTGTCTGTGACTCTTATTGTCTCTGCCCTCTCTCTGTCTGTGACTCTCTTTCTACTTGGGACTCTCTACTTGGATATATCCTTACTTGTCTCTGCCTCTCCCTGTCTGTGACTCTCTACCTGGATCTATCTCTCCCTGTCTGTGACTCTCTCTATGTCTCTGTCTCTCCATGTCTCTATCTCTCCTTCTCTACATCTCTCTAATTCACTCTGGCACACCATGTCTCTGTTTCTCAATGTCGCTGTCTCTCCCTGTCTGTGACTGTCTCACTGTCTGTGAAACTCTCCCTGTCTGTAAATATTTCCCTGTCTGTGACTCTCTCTTTATCTGTGACTCTCTCTGTGTGACTCTCTCCATGTCTGTGGCTCTTTCCTTTTCTATGATGTCCTCTCTGTCTGTGACTCTCTCTCTCTCTCTCTCTCTCTCTCTCTCTCTCTGTGACACTCTCCCTATCTGTGACTCTCTCCTTTTCTGTGATTTTCTCCATTTTGTGATTTTCTCGCTGTCTTTGACTCTCTCTCTCTCTCTCTCTCTCTCTCTCTCTCTCTCTCTCTCTCTCTCTCTCTCTCTCTCCGTGACTCTCTCTCTCTCTGTCTGTGACTCTCAATATCTGTGATTTCTCCCTGTCTATGACTCTCTCTCTGTATGTTACTCTCGGTGTGGCTATATCTCTCCATGTCTGTAACTTTCTCTCTCTGACTCTGTCTCTCCCTGTCTGTGACACTGTCTCTGTCTTTCCCTGTCTGTGACTCTCTCCCTGGCTTTATCTTCCCTTGTCTCTGTCTCTCCTGTCTCTGTCGCTCCCTGACTGTGACTCTCTCCATTTCTCTGTCTCTCCCTGTCTGTTTCTCCCTGTCTGCGACTCTCTCCCTGTCTCTGTCTCTCCTTGTATGTGACTCTCTCCCTGACTATCTCTCTCCCTGTCTCTGTCTCTCCCTTTCTGTGACTGTCTTCCTATCTATGTCTCTCCCTGTCTAGGTCTCTCACTGTCTTTAACTCTCTACCTGGTTACATCTCTTCTTGGCTCTATCTCTCCCTGTCTGTGACTCTCTCCTTATGTCTGTATCTCCCTGTCTGTTTCCTCCTGTCTGTAACTCTGTCCCTGGCTATGTCTCTCCCTGTCTGTGAATCTCTTTATGCCTATGTCTCTCCATGTCTCAATCTCTCCCTGTCTGTAATTCTCTCCCTGGATCTATCTCTCCCTGTCTCTGTATCTCACTGTCTGTGACTCTCTCTCTCTCTCTGGCTATATCTCTCCCTGTCTCTGTCTCTCCCTGTCTGGGACTCTCTCCCCGTTTCTGTCACACCCTGTCTCTGTCTCTCCCTGTTTCTGCCTCTCCCTGTCTGTGACTCTCTCTCTCCGTCTCTTCCTCTCCCTGTCTGTGACTCTCTCACCGTCTCTGTCACACCCTATCTCTGTCTCTACCTGTCTCTATCTCTCCCTTCTCTGCCTCTCCATGTCTATAACTCTCTTCCCTTATCTTCCTCTCCCTGTTTGAGACTCTCTCCCTGACTCTATCTCCCCCTGTAGGTGACTCGCTCCCCGTCTCTATCTTTCCATGTCTGTGAATGTCTCTTCGTCACTTTCTCTTATTGCCTGTGGCCCTCTTCCTGTATCTGCTTCACTATATCACTCAATCTCTCTCTTTCTCTGTTACACACACACACACGCACGCGCGCGCACGCACGCACGCACGCACGCACGCACGCACACACACTTAAATTTATTTTTTAAAAATGTATTTATTTCCGCTTTTGGTAGAGAAATAGTTCAACATTAACTTAATTGAGGCTTTGACAGTGGTGTAGCTTGCTTCCAGGTGTGTGGTCACGCTATGATCGTATTAAACATATATAATGGTGTTCACTTGAACATCGTGAGCAGTTATGTTGTAAATAAATGGTTAGTGAGACCTGTCGCTCCAGTTTCCGTAACGTTGACCGGCCAAAGGTGTCTCGGTGGTTGATGTTCTTGGAACGGTGCTTGGACTTCTCCTCGGTGTAGTGAGACAGCTCGGACACAGAGTATGAGTCGTCTGCGATGTCGTCACCAAAAGCTGAAGCTGCAGTCTGGGTGAATGTGATGACGCTGATCTCCGGAAGCTGTTAAGATAGACAGACAGATGAACTGCCGAACCTTGATGTGTGGGTTAGCAACAGACAGACAAACAGATAAACTATTGATGAACGACATTTGAACTAAATGGACAGACATATCTGCCGAACCTTTATGTGTGGGTTAGCAACAGACAGACAGATGAACTGTTGAATCTTTATGTGCATATTAGCATCAAATGGACAGACAAGCAGACAGATGAACTATTGAACCTTGATGTGTGTGGTAGCCATAAATGGAGAGGCAGGCAGGCAGGCAGACGAAATATTGAACTTTGATGTGTGGAGTAGCACCACTTGGACAGACATACAGACAGAGAGATAATTGTGTAATTTTGATGTTTCGGGTAGCAATAAATTGGCAAAAAATAGACAGACAGGAAGAGATAGAGATAGATAGACACAGACAGAAAGGCAGACAGAGATAGATGGACACAGACGGGGACAGTTACGCATCGATAGAAAGATCGATGGATCAAAACTGACAGACATATAGACATGCAGACAGGCGGGTGAGCTGGCAGACAGGTGGGCTATCAGACGGACAGAGAGACGGACCGACCGTCTTTCCGTCTACCCGCACACCTTTCTGCCCGCCCGACCGCCCGCCTGTCTGTCTGTCAATCGATCTACAGAAAGATAGATTGACAGCCCGCCTGCCTGCCTGCCTGCCTGCCTGCCTGCCAGCCAGCCAGCCAGCCAGGGCAGGAAGGCAGATAGGCGGGAGGGCTGGCGGCCTGGGGGCGGAAAGACAGAAGACACATACATAGATAGATAGATAGATAGATAGATAGATAGATAGATAGATAGATAGATAGATGATAGATAGATAGATAGATAGATAGATAGAGAGATAGATAGATAGATAGATAGATAGATAGATAGATAGATAGATAGATAGATAGATAGATAGATAGATAGATAGATAGATAGATAGATAGATAGATAGATAGATAGATAGATAGATAGATAGACAAGACAATGTGGACAAGTAGAAAGAGAGAGAGACAGAGAGAGAGAAAGAGAGAGAGAGAGAGAGAGAGAGAGAGAGAGAGAGAGAGAGAGGGTGGGGGTAGTAGGTAGGTAGGTAGGCTAGTAGGTAGATCAGGTGGTAGGTAGTTAGACATGTAGAAAGACAAACACACTGATGCACACACACATAGCCAGATAGACAGACCGACTACATTAACTCACCGACGAAGCACCGCCTGATTGCTGAGACATCTTTAACAGGACTGTTGTTCTCTATACTCCGGCCACTATAAGGTGAATTCTGTGTCACACACTATGTATATCCTCTACCACTCTAACACAAACACACCAAACAAGCGGTCCTTGATCTAGATCACCACAACACACGGCATGACACCCTTATCAGTTCCTGGAATGTGGGCGAGGTTGCTCTAGCTTTGAGAGATTTTCAAGATGTTTGGTTACGTGATCTCGTACTTTGTATCCTGAGGTGTGTCTGGCGATACAAAAGAAAATATGATATGAAGATATGCAACTGAATTCAGTTTTCTCAAAAGAGTTTATAAATAAAATTGCATTGTGCGCTGATGTTCGCTGTGTGTATCAAAGCTATTAGGTGTTTATACTGAAATTCCAGTAGTCGTGGCTCCTGGTGAGTGACAGGCGTGGCTGATGATGACGCAGCTATCTAGCTGGCCGTGGTTCGGAAAATAAAAGGGGGAATTACAATAACCATGCCATTGTCTTGTAACCTGTCGATATTGTTGTTAAGGATGTCAAGCGTTTTAACAACGTGACATCACTGTGCAGACGAATACGGTGACGTCATAAGGATAGTTTAAAGATGTCCGCCTCACTTTTGACATGCACCAAAGAGGAGCAGCGTTCTGTTATCCGTTTTGGTTTTAATCAGTGAAGGGGTGAAACTGAAAAATATAGACATTCATCGGCGAATGAATGTCCAAAATGGTGATCTATGCCTATCAGTCGCTGGACTGATAAAGTATATGAGTGGAGCAGGAAGTTTCAAAACTTTCCGGTCCAATGGAGAGGTATAGGAAGTGGTGCATGAGTGGTTACCCACGCGATCAAGAACATTTGTATTCTTCAGGAATCTTAACACTTTATCGGCCATGGAGGACTTGCATTGAGCGCATTGACTACAATGAAAAATGATAAATTTGTTGTGTACATTTTCAGAATATATTCAGAAATAACAAAAATATTGAAGGTTTTTATGTGAAGCCCTCTCGTACATGTTCCTTTAACGAGGAACTGTAATTATTTGGAGGTGGCAATTTCGATACCTTCTAGAGTTATTTGTTTTTCGATATTCTACATTTGCTAATGTTTTTTTTTTCCCGCGTTTCCATCCTGTTTCAGGATACTGCGGTCAACACCAGCATCTTTCAGCTGTATGTTGATTCCTAGGCTACATTACGCTCATCAACACGCCACGACTCTCTGAGCGACCGGCTCCATACTCTTATAAGTCACTAGTGCGACTCGAACCACTTCTAATTCTCGTGCGCTTACCTCAACCACGAGAGTATTCGGGGTTAACGGAGAAAGCTGCTAACTCCTCGGCCAGGGAGCCCGCTACATTTGCTAATGTATTTTGTGATATTTCGTCTTTCCTTTACTGTAAGTGCTTATCAATACATAACAATTGATTACTTAGTATAAACCACACTTTAATAAATGGAACGAAAAACGTGTACTAAACGAGAACGACTTACCACTTTTTCCTTACGATCTTGTCATTTTATCTTGTAAGCGGGATAGGAACATTTCATTACTATAATACACCCTATTATTTTGAGATTCGATACAAGCCCAATGCATATATTTTAAACATTCCCTGAATGTTTTCTTAAGCTAAACTGAAGTTGCACGGTTGCATATTGTTAAAGATTATAATGTGGCAGAAACTTTAAGTAAAACAAAGTAAAACGAAGTAAACCAAAGTAAAATAAAGTAAAGTAAAGTAAAAGAAAGTAAAGTAAAGTAATGTAAAACAAAGTAAAATAAAGTAAAATAAAACAAGGTAAAATAAAGTACAACAAACTAAAATCATATAAAGTAAAACAAAGTAAAGTAAAGTAAAACAACGTACAATAATGTAAAGTAAAGTAAATCAATGTAAAATAAAGTAAAGTAAAGCAAAACAAAGTAAAGTAAAGTAAAATAAAGTAAAGTAAAGAAAATCAATGTAAAATAAAGTAAAGTAAAGAAAAACAAAGTAAAGTAAAGTAAAATAAAGTAAAGTAAAGTAAAGTAAAGTAAAACAAAGTAAAATAAAGTAAAGTAAAGTGAAACAAAGTAACATAGAGTAAAGTAAAGCAAAGAAAACTAAAGTAAAATAAAACAAAGTAAAATAAAGTAAAATAAAATAAAGTAAAGTAAAACAAAGTGAAATAAAGTAAAGTAAAGTGAAACAAAGTAACATAGAGTAAAGTAAAACAAACTAAAATAAAGTAAAGTAAAGTAAAACAAACTAAAATATAGTAAAGTAAAACAAAGTAAAATAAAGTAAAGTAAAGTGAAACAAAGTAAACATAGTGTAAAGTAAAACAAAGTAAAATAAAATAAAGTAAAACAAAGTAAAACTACAGTGAATTAAAGTAAAACAAAGTAAAATAAAGTAAAGTAAAACAAATAAAATAGATTAAAGTAAAACATAGTAAAATAATATACCCCTCTCCACCTCGCCATTAGGCGTATTTGGTATATGGTGCTAGCCACATACTTTAGACTAATGAGCACACGATGTGATGAGTATCATGCCCATCGCTTATACTTCAAAGGCAACTAAAACCATAGCTGCATCGATGCTTCAATACTTGCTGTACACTTACATAACAGGACGGTCTGTGCTGAGTGTAAATATGTGTCAGTAAAGGATCCTTTTTCACGCCTTATGGCCCATCTGGGTATGTTGTGCTAGATAACTATTTTTAAAGACCAATAGGTACTCGACTGGTGATGTGGTCACTATCACATCGACGGCTTTTCCTTCCCAAATCATTTCCTGGTGCCCATTTTAGACTGGGTCAATCTGGGAGCCCGTGTACATTTTCAGAATTCTAACTGTTTTGCTGATTGATGAGCACAATATGACTCCATTGGGCTCGCTCTTGTAACAGCTCTCAGGTTGAAAACAAAAGGGACCATGTATTTCTGTTACTTCTTCTTTCGATGGTTTTAAATAAAGTGTCTATATCTGAAATGCTGTTTATTCTCTATATTTAATTGCCTGTTTTAGTCAGTGCACTGTCCGTATATTTAGCGTGCACTGTTGTTTCTCCAGGCCAAAAGGTTTGGTATTATTTGTCGTATTCGGGACTGTCCTGAAGTACGTGATGTGATGTCTTCCGCCCCGGTCCATATAATCCCTGATATGCAAATCTGTTAGTTTGTATGCGCGTGGCTGCGTAATTAATTGTGTCATGTTCTGATGCGTAGAATAATCAATTTTTGTTTTAAATTTTACATCTTTAATTTGGTAACCGTCGTGTTCTGACATTGGTGGCTTTCTGGCTGATATGGTTGTTCTTTTCTTTTCGTGCTATGTGATTCGAAGATAAGGTTGCTCTTGTGTTGTACATTCATTGGGTAAATGATTCTTTTAGGCGTGTCCTTGGAATATCTGTCTGGAAACGAAGACGACGGAGAAAACATGTAGAACAGGATGGTTTAACTCATTCTCTTAGTTAGTTAGTCAGTCAGTCAGTCAGTCAGTCAGTCAGTCAGTCAGTCAGTCAGTCAGTCAGTCAGTCAGTTAGTTAGTTAGTTAGTTAGTTAGTTAGTTAGTTAGTTAGTCGACAGATCATCCTCATTGGACATCGAACCATTCAGTCAATAAGTGCTCGCATCCCCTCCTCAGCAAAACCCGCAGTTCACGACACCAGTTCTGTTTTGGTTTATCAATCTTCTTTGGCTTCCTGCGTTGTGTTCTTGTTTGGCCACACCTCTTTTAATTTGCAGTTCTCGCAGTCTGATCATGGTTGTAGATTCACAGTCATTCACTTATTTTGTACCGATGAACTCACATTGTGTTCATTGGCATCTCCATACATTGTATCATTTCTTGCAACTGCCTCTCACCGATCTATTTGTTACCAGAAACCATTGAATCTGAATCGGCCTTTTAATCCGCCAGTTTCTACAGAGCTCTCAATTTAAGCCCGTAAATCAAAAACTGAATTAGTTAAAATAACAACAGCTTAGTATACAACAAGTTACAGTAACAGCCTCTTGGGATTGAACGATTTCATTAACAACAATTATACTTTGGGTCTAAATTTGTTGCGGATTGTTCAGCAATTGAACGTGTGTGCGAATATAGCAGGGCAGCAGGCGTGAACTTCTTGCTTTCAAAGCATCAATACAACAATACTACACACTATCAACATTTTTGAAGACAATGTAGCGACGTAACAGGGAATGTAAGAGCAAAAATAACACGTGTTTGCTTTTATATATAATGCATTTGTTTTTCTTAAATACCAATTTATACTGAGTGACCTCCTGTCATACATTAATGAACCAGTGTCTCCAAGTATTTTTTACAACGGACATATACCATTTACTGGGCATCTTTATAAAGTTGATACTTATATAGTTTCTTCATTTACAGATAAAACGCAGAAATGTTGATCGCTGCAGAACAATAGAGACCATTAAAACGTAAAGTATATACACAAATTTGATTGGCACTCATACACGATAACAGAACGAAGTAGAAATAAGAAGACACGTGACTTCATGTCGTTGCCCTAACAAGGTGGTTCCCGGTTCCATCCCTATAAGTGATAATATTTTATGTTTTCAACGTGTGTGGCACATGGGGTGAATTCAGCCTCGTGACCATGGCCATCTTTATCTTCCACATTTGCCGTCAAGCATCATGGGTAGGAATAATTGACTTTCAGCGACTGATGAGTGGTACTGAATAGTGTCATTCCGTATTATTGTACAACATTGTACTTACCCCCAACCCAGCAATAAAAGATCCTGTTCCTCTGTAAGCCACATCCATTTGTATTTATTAGTTTATATGCAGGTGCCAGTCTACCTACATCGGCAGAACAGAGAGGCAGTTAAACAACAGGGTGGTCGAACACATACCCAATTGGATTGACAAAATAACACAAAGTCGCCGAGAACCTAGACAAGCCGACGTACCACGAACCTCCTATGTCATCGATTGGGCGGCACATTTTGGATGACGGCCACGTGATTGATAGGGACCAGGCATTTCGCGTCTTGTTTAACACACCAAATAGGCACATGGTAAAGGTGGCATAAGCGATCACTGTTATTCTGCAGAAGCCAGTTTTGTGCAAACAGAAAGTCACGATAATAATCTAAAATCACCGAGGTAGACAAGTGAAATTACTGTGTGGATATGTGTATATTTCAGCTTGAAGGATCTAATTACTGTAGTTTATGGTGTGTGATTTCTGCAGTATGTACCTGACGAGATGCAGAAAAATATGTCAGACAATAAATCGTGCAATATATTGTTTGTATCTTCTTTATTCAAATATCTTTAATTTGGTCAATATGTGTTTCTTGTTTTCTTGCTCTCTTATCAGATCTTCTTTGGTGTAGTGTCAGTGCTAATAACTGATGGTGTACACTATAACCAGATGGCCAAGCCATTCGATCCTCTGCCTTTTAATGTATGTGGCACAAGGTGTTCATCCCACTGTCACTTTGATTACATCATTTATTACTCGGTCTCGGATAGTTCAGTTGGTAGCTCTACTCAGGTATCTCAGGTGTTGATTTTGCGTATGTGTGATTTGAATAATGAACAAGTTCGACATTGGCAGCATAGAGTTGGTGTGAATATATTATCTATTATCTGTCGTTTTGCGGATTGGCAATACTGCGGTTGATATATAAGCGCACTTCCTATTTGACGTCTGAGTGCTTGTGGGTACCAGAACATTTTCTAAGTGTTCCATAAGTAAGAACACCACCGAGAAAGGAAACTATTCACCTCACCCCATTCTTAGTTAGCTCACAAATCCGCGCCATAATGATCTAACAAGTCAGACACAGTGGCAAGTAACGGCCGTGGGATTACCCTGACCTTCGGTATGCTAATGTCTGTTCCTGTGCAACAGAAATCAACCAGCATGCCTACATCCGGGTGTGCGTCATCGTGTATATGCTTTTTTGCTATTAGACGTCGACGTGGCCGAAGGGATAAGATATCTCTAGCTCCTAAATTTCCGGTGCGTTTATTACGAGTGACGGGATTGTTTTCTATACGCGTCAGCTTGGACTTAAATATTGACTTCTCATTCAGTAATCAATGGCAAACCACAGAAAGCAAAAATGCAAGAGTACGTTCACAAATGTTTGCCCCTGTGTAAAAGTCCATAACTCAGTAACCAACGGAGGGATATTAATGAGATTTAGCATATAAACGTATCGTTATGTACATCCGACAAACACATTTTGGTTCTTGAGATTCTAAGGCAGATCTCAATGTTCGTTTATATGCGGTATACATTTTATGAGTCAGAGATGAAGTGCATATTATGACATGATTTACATTTTCACACGGAAACATAAGCGTTCAATAATGAATATCCTCCGTGGTGCACGGGAATGTCCTTATCAGAATAACTTCACACAGTGGAACGGAAGTGTTCAGAGGTCGTTACCAGAATCGACGTGCTTTACAATAAAGTTTGTTAGCGTGAATGCAATACATTTTCGCCAAAACGTCAAAGAAATGTCGCCGCTTTCCATGATTTAAGCTGCCTTTGGAACTATCAAAGACATATTCGTTGGGTGGGAGAAAATGTAAAACAGCAAGAGAAAATTTCATAACGATATAACGGATACTTAAAAAAAAAATTGAACGTGAATGAGAGTAAACGTTTGTGAACGCACTAAAGCAGATCAACCTGTGGATCAGGTTGATCGTAACGTCCTGCAAAGGTCATGTAATGTGTTTTTAATGTGTTCAGTTTGTAACGTTGGATATAGAGGCTCTAGAGCAGTGGTTCTCAACCGGTGGGGAATCCCCCCCCAGGGGGGAATTTTGGGATTTCCAGGGGGGGGGGGGAGGGGAATGAAGATTATTTCAAGATCGCGTTAATACAAGAACCGATTACTTGATCTTGTTTTTCCCTTCATACTTTACAGTTCTGTATGTCTCACCCTTCTAAAATTCATGTGATAAAGTAAGTAGACCCACAAATAACGTTTTATGTGGACGTCTAGACTTGTTTTAGTATGCACTTCCATTATTACGTATACTGTGTAGGGGCGGGAGGGGGGGGGGGAGTTTTTAGGAAGGAAATACGAAAGGGGGGAATGACGTTCTAAAAATATGGTGAAGGGGGGCACGGGCCAAAAAGGGTTGAGAACCACTGCTCTAGAGGAGTTGGGAATGTCAAGAGGAGACCAGACGGATGACATAGAAAAGTTACAAATCATTTCTTATGACCGTTCCAGACGATTCTGGCTTGTAACCAAATGTATGCACATAGATCTAGGTGAACGCGAGGCTTAATGCGCTTGGACTTAAACTTCCGGTGAACTCTGTAGGGGATCAATTCCTGCACCGGCAAATTGGATATCAACTGTGACTTCTCAGTTTAGGGCAGTCCGGGCAGATAAGATTGACACTGTGCATAGCCTGCTGAAGAATATAACCTTTACTTCCTAAAAGAGTAGACAAAATACAGAGCAATGTTGCCACGAGCTAGTAGACAATCAGCACCTATGTCTGGCACCTACAAAAGCTAACGAAAGCTAGCGTACTTGATCGAAGTTAATGTGTTTCTCGCCTACAGTAATGTAACGAAATCATCAACAGCATTCATTAGTGTTCGTTCGTACAAAAGTAAACAACATGAATCGAAATGGTTCTACAGCAACAACAACAAAAACAATATATATTACTTTATTTTACTTATTTTACTTTATGTTGGGAGCGGCTGGCCGAGTGGGAAGAATGCCGGATTTTCCTTCGTGAGACCCGAGTTCGAATCATCGGTAAAGTGCGGAGTTTTTATTTTTCTGTCGGGGGCAACAAGAAAACTCTAACCTGCACATTTCGCGGCGACTGCACTAGCCAGCCATCCTTAATTCCAAGGGTCAAGACCCCCTGCCATACACTGCAAAGTACTATATTGGCAGTAAATGACCGTTTTTTTTTTGACAGTTGCGTGAATTCTGCAGTATGTACCTCACGAGATGCAACGAAATATGCCAGGCAATAAATCGTGGAATCTATTTTATGTGTCTTCGTTATTCCAACAACAATAGTATCATCATCAACAACAGCAGCAATAGTAACAACATCAAAAGCAGAGAATATATGAGGCATTAGGGAGAATAGAATAAGATAAGCACAAGAGGACAAATATATCAGAGAACGTTTGATGTTACTGTGGAGTGTGGTCTGCGATAAACACTAGTGGACAAATATAGGGGTCATTTAGGAGAACAGAAGATTATAAGCATGCGTCGACTAATATTTGAGGCACTAAACAGAACTGAAGTTAAGTGCTAGGGAACAAATACATTGGAGATTAAGAAGAACGGGAGAGATTACCAAAGAATGTTCTCTGCGCAAAGCACTTTTGGGACAATAAATTGGAGATTAAGGAAAACGGAAGATTATAATCATAAGTGGTGAGTTGTATCGGAGGGAACCTGATTTTGAAGGAAACTGCTCACGTTTTCTTATATATCGTGGCCTGAAATATGTTAAGTCTAACACTTCACACACTAAAGACAGTATAAGCTATGTTACTAAGTGTAACTTTATTGTCCGTAAATATAACATCAAAGAAAATGCAGATGGTACCATGGTTATTTCCCTAGTAAAGCAATGGCGCCATGATTATTTCCCTAGTAGCTCAAATACAGGCTGGAGGGCAACATTCTCTCCAACTTTTATCCAACGAAACAACGAGAAACAAAACGTGAGACGTACTACTGGGACATTCCGTTTTACACACATCATCGTGGCAACTCAGGACATTAGACATGTGTCCCGCCTGAAGTCATGTTCATTTCCTCCTTCGTTTGAATTCAAAATAAAGGCTGTCAGATATGTATCTTTACAACATCTTCTTGACGATCTAAAGCCCCGTCTTTTGTTCGTTCCTTCGCCTTTAACTTAGACCGTCAAGCATTTGTCCTATATTTTTTCACCTCCTGCTGCTCCCTGCATGTCCTCCTCATATTATGTATATGCGTCTCTAATTATCTTATCCGTGTGTTTTAGGCGTAGCTATTATTTTTCTTATGGTTTCCAGAGAAAGCCCATTCTACTAATCTATTATCCGGTTTTCTCAATGTGTGTTCTATGTAACGCCGTCTCTTTTTCTAAGTTCTTGTTAAATCTTAGTCTAAGGCACAAGTAGCCGCATGCCAAGAACTACCATAGCATGTGTGCAGTGTTCGATGTTTACATGTTTACTGTGTTTGCGTAATTAATTGTGTCCTTTACTGAGGCATAGAATAATCATTTGTTATTTTATATCTTTAATGTGATAGCCGTCTTGCTCTAGCGTTTGTGGCTTTCTGGCTGATGTGATGGTTGTTTTACTTTGCATGTTATGTGACTCAAACATGTTATTGCTCCTTTGTTGTACATTCCTTAGCTAGATGATTCTCATGTACATGTCCTTTGAACATCTATCTGGAAACGAAGACGACGGAGGAAATATGCATAATAGGATGGTTTAACTCATTCTGTACCAGTGGACTAGCATTGTGTTTATTGGCAACTCCATACATTGTATGATTTCTCGCAATTGCCTCTCACCCATATATTTGTTACCTGAAACCATTAAATCTGAATTGGCCTTTTAATCCGCCCGTTTCTACAGAGCTCTGGTTAAGCTCATGGAACAAAGAATGCATTAGTTTAAAAAAAACAAAAAACATACAGTTTAGTATACAACAACTGCCTTAGGGGTGTACAGTGTTCACATTTCACATATTCTAAGTTAACAGCACACTGCGGTGATGTGAACAGTTCCCCTTCTCGACGACCTACCTTTCCATATAATTTCAGACAATTCTACAAATTATCTCCTACAGAGTCGTATAACGATAAACACTACATTCACCCGTTAATGTATAGTCTTGGACAATAATCAACTGTGCTGACAGTTACCATGCAATTAACAACTAATTATCAGTCTTGACACATCAGTTGCAAAGAAAACAGTCAACAACACTTTGTCAACCCACAATAAGAAAACAAAACCATACATACGTGTAACTGCTGACTGGCTGTTGACAGTAAAAGATACAATCAAAACACTTAATAAGCAACTAAGTCACAATCCAGAAACAGAGTATCCACACTTTTAGTGCAGTCTCGGCCTCTTTAGATAAAATTAAAACCACTTCTTCGCCATGGTGACATCTATCTCTGTATAAACTGGAAATAGCACTGTTTAACATGTGCTTAGAAGCATTTTGCCATCTCTATTTCAACTTGTTTCGCACATAATCTCAAAATTCATCTTGTAACATTTCATTTCTTTTACCACCTGTGCTGTCTTTCTTAATGCATATATAGTTTTAATAATTCAGTTGTCAGGCCTGAATATTTTTCTGAATTGTTCTTCGTGACGAGGATGCTTGCCCTAAGCAACCTTGTAACTATGTGCACATATGCTATATATATATCCGTGTCCGTGTGTATTGTTACTATTCTTTGCTTCCCGTGCGGGTTCCAGTAGCGCACAAATTTAAAAAGACACCCATACGTGTAATTAATATGTCTATACCCCGTCCTAAGGCGAAGAATGGTGTTCTGTTTCTGTCGGTCAAGGTTGTGGCAGTTATTGTCGGGCACTATTCAGTCAGCCTGGGTGGTAGTTACTTTTATCACAAAGTATGATACTTCGTTATCGTTTTGCTCACATTCTTCTTCCTGTTAAGCAAGTGCATCTATTTTTTATTTCCCAGAACACAACAGTATGGTTTGTATGGTGTAGCTACTTGGTGCATTACTCAGTTGTTAGAGTTTACCAACTTACTACTTGAAAGATATGATGGTGGCATTTGCAGAATCGACCTTTGTTGTGTGAATAGTTCTGAATCTGTCCGTTACCTACCGTAGATTGTCATATTACCGAGAAGCAAATTAATGATTCGATGTGTAATATCATTGCGCGTTTCTCATTATTGTAAATACGTTCCTATTTACTACAATGCAATTGTTTCCACTACGATTGTTTTGATGCCTGATTAGTAACACATTTTAGCAAAGCTAAAAGCTGTAACCGTTCTGCCTGAATGATATCCGCTAACGGCAAAAGTTTCTGTGAACATTCTCTCCGTGGGAAAAGATTTAACGAATGATTAAATAAAATAACAACTACTGAGGGAGAAGCATGATCAACTCAAACATAATATGCGTGTATTCGATCCTTGGTAAGATTGGCGGTGTAAACATATAAAAACGAAACATGCGCATTACAATGTGTGTTATGGACCATTTCGCAATGGCTAAAGAAAACAGTTAAGGATGCTGGGATTACATGTTACTGAGTAGGTCAACATGGCCGAATGGATAAGAACACGTGTTCTTAAACATCCGGTGTGCTGATGCCGCGGTAAGGGGTTCAACTCCTACAACGAACAGTTGGACTAAAATGTTAACCTCTCGTCCTTGACTTGGGCACGTAAATTATAAGTGCCTCTGAAGTCGGAGTGGGTTCGCCTGATGGAAAGGGACACTGTTAATAGGGAAAGCTAATCCACACGCAAAATTCAGTCCAGCTCTACTTGAAGTAGTGTGTATAGACTTCGCTTGAGTTCAAAGCCAGCGAGCGCAAAATAATAATAATAATAATAATAATAATAATAATAATAATAATAATAATAATAATAATATAACATGTTACAGAAGAAAATGCCTTGGAATACCATGGACCAAGAAGAAGAAAACTTCTGACATTCTACTAGATCTGAACATCGAAGACAACTGGCACATGAGCAAGATCACGACTCGGAAAATGAAATACAGTTGTGGTATCACTGCATTGTGGGTTGGAAAGAACAATGATGGAAGGCGTGGATCCTGGAAGAAGAGCCAATGGTCGACTAGCACGGAGATGGACACAGAACATCACAGACGCATTGGCTATGAGGATCCTACGAGGCAGGAGAGATGGTCAGGGATCGAGAGACTTTTCGGCGGGCCGTCATGTCAGCGACGTTCTGCAAAGAACCCGTTATATGATGATGATGGCATTGCATGGTGACTGCTTGGGCAAGCGATATTTACGCCTCAGCTGAGAGAGAAACACAACTCTTCTTGCACACGTTAGCAATCACACAGAAGGCGTAATGAAAACGACACAAACTACGAAATGACGATACAGTTAGTAGCATATCCTTTACAAGTTGTCGCTGTCAACCTCAGCATGTGATTTATTGGAAAGTTTACGCTCAGTAGTTTGCCATTGCCTTCTGAACGACCGGCATTCATACCATTATATGAGAACCAGCGCATGGCGGTCAGCTTCCAAATCCCCCGCCACACTTTTTAGAACGTGATATGCGGGATTGCAAATTGCATTCGTAATTCGTACGCCACAGAGCCGGTCAACAATTATCTAGGGGGGGGGGGGAAGAGGGAGGGGAGGGCGTCTCCGTAGCGAAGTTGTTAACTCGTGTAATTCTTGTTGAAAAGGTCGTGGATTCCTTTTCGTAACATCGACATTCGAGCAGTTTTGCTCGGAGACACCTGAGGGTTGTCGGTGGGGCTACATTGGCCGTACTCTCTGTGACCCTGCCGGCAGGCGCTAGCCGTTCTACGGGCAGATACCGAGGCACATGTGATTAACCCCAAGCAGTGAAGTCCAGTCTCGTGTCTTTATCCCTTGCCAATTACCCCTTTTTGTCATATTTTGCTTTTGAATTATGGACGACACTAAAGTTATACAAAGTGTGCTGATCATCAAATTTCAGCTTAGTGAATCACAAGAGGGATTCCGAAGCAACACACATAACTAAACTGCTGCAATTTCTACATGACATCGCATGGAAGAGAAAAGTATACAGTGCGACAGCACGTTAAACAAAGCATATACGGAGAAAACATTGGACGTGGTAAAACAATAACACCTGTCTTATGTTTTTCCTCTTTTACTATTGAAGCTCCTAGTGTTTTATAGTTCTACAACCACGCATACCAATCCTTTAGTAGACGCGCACATTACTCATCCCATCAAGACGTAACACACATAGCTGCACTGGAGACATCTTAGCATTGGTTCACAATCATAAAGCGGCATTCGATAGCACACGTGTCAAATCCACAACAAGAAAACAGATGGGTAACTTTATATATATATATATATATATATATATATATATATATATATATATATATATATATATATATATATATATATATATATATATTAGAGTTAGTCTTTCCTCTTGAGCCTAAGGCGGCGCATAGGGCAGAAGTCATGGCTCTCCATGTCCGGCGGTTCGCTGCTACCTGTTGTAGATCCTGGATGTTCACTTGGCCGTTGAATGAGCCTTCTCTGATGATGGTTCTACGCAGGGTCTCTCTTGGTCTTCCCCGTTTTCTTTTCCCTACTGGATGACCATAAGAGGGCTTGGTTGGGGAGTCTTGTCTTGTCCATTCTGAGTACATGGCCGATGTAGTTCCAACGGCGTTTTCTTATAAAATTGGATAAATGTCTTGCTTAGTCTCTTGTCTTATTTGCGTATTGGTTCTGAAATCTGTCCAGTGGAGGTTTAGAATTTTTCTAAGACATTTGTTCTCAAAATTGTCTAATTTTTTATCTAAAGCTACCCAGTTGATTTCCAACTCTCACATCCATACGTTAGCACTGGAATCACACAAGAGTTGAAGATTTTAAGTTTCGTATGTTTGATGAGTGTCTTTGACTTCCAGATGTTTGACAGTTTATTGAAGGCACCAGATGCCAGTGCGATTCTAGATAATATTTCTGGCGTTGAGTCCCCTATTAGATGTCATTTTCTTCCAAGGTATGTGAAGCTGTTGATGTTTTCAAGAACATGGTTGTATAATTTCGTGTCGTCTGAACTGTTGGTAAGATCAATAGTTTTTGTTTCTGCAGTGTTAATTTGGAGACCAATTTGTCCTGAAACATTTTGGAGATGGTTTATTTTCTCTTGGGCATCTAGGTGTGTTGAACTTAAAAGCACCATGTCGTCGGCAAAGTCCAGGTCTTCTAGAATTTTGTCAATCCAACTGATACCCCTATTTGTGTTGTTTGTGCATTTGCGCATGACCCAATTGATAGCTATTCCAAAGAGCATCGGTGACAAGACACAACCCTGTTTCACTCCCGTTTCCACTGAGAACCAGTCAGAGTTGCCTGATTCTGTTCTAACCCAGCAACGTGTCTCCTTGTAGAAAGACTTTATGATGTTGATATATGTGATAGGGAAACCATAGATGTTAAGTATATATATATATATATATATATATATATATATATATATATATATATATATATATATATATATATGTATGTGTGTGTGTGTGTGTGTGTGTGTGTGTGTGTGTGTTTTCGGTGTGCTGACGGAATTCTTTGACCTTAACGCCAATTTTATGACTTGCGATCGTGTTCTAACCAAGCTGATTTATTCTACTTCTAGTTTTTGGTGATTGAATCAAAAGGCAGAGAACAAACTACAGTCTGACAGCACGCTAAACAATGTCAATAATGAGCACGAGAAAGCCTTCAACCGAACAAAACTATAACAACAGCTGTCTTATTTTTCTACCTCGTTTATCCTTGAAACTCCTAGTGAAGTGTAATTCCACAACCACCCATGCCAAACCTCTTGTAGGCCAATTCATCTCAAACGGGATTGAGAAGAAAAACGCATAGCTATACTAATGCGATCTTAACTGAAACGTGACATCACGGAGAAGAAGACTGTACAACATGGCAGCCCTCTAAGTAAAGCATTTAAAAATAAAGTAGGAGGAAACAGTAGGCCGGATAAAACAACAGTTGTCTTTTCCCCCCTTCTCCAATAAAAAGATGTCAAGTGAAACGAGAAAAAGAGTGTTGAGGGGATACATAGAGCCTGTTCTTTTGTATGTATGTGAAACTTTGACAATGAGCAGTCAAGCTGAAAAGCATCTGATGGCTGCAGAAATGTGGTTTCTGAGGAAAATGCAAAGAATACCATGGACAGACAGAAAAACCAATGACCAAGTACTACAGGAGACAAATGAACATCGTAAACTGATTAGAGAAATTAGTCGTAGACAGTCAAAATTTTTTGGACATGTTATGAGAAGAAATGGGTTAGAAAACTTAGTAACAACTGGCAAGATCGAGGGGAACAGACCAAGAGGAAGACCGAGAGGAAAATACCTGGATGGCTTGGCCACATGGCATGGACGAGACAGGAACACTGAGCTGATCCACGACTCTGGTGATCGAGTGAAATGGCGAGTCATGACCGCCCACGCTTTCCGGCACGGCACATGATTGATTGATTGACTCTTGCTCTTGAGACTCCTTATGGAGAGTATGCCCTAAAGCATTCATACCAAGCCCTTTGTAGGCTAATTCCTGGTTGGTTGGCTGGTGTCTCTGTGTTATCTACGTTATGATACAGCCAGTCTCAGACTACCTCTTTATAGACTTCCTTTACAACATGCTAAAAGGTAAAGGGGTCTAAAGTGTCACAATTCTTTTCTTCTCCTTTTGGCGCTCCGGTTAGACAAGTTCGAAGAACAACTGTGAAGAACATCAATCAACCATGGGTTAGTTAGCATGTGGTGTTTGTTTTTTGTGTGTGCATATCCTTTACCGATGGTGTTTCCACCTTGTCGTGGTGGGGGAGCTTGAGTTTCTCAATGACCCTGAGAGCTATGCCGGCGGTAGCGTAGCTACCAGCAGGGCCTCCCAAGCCGGACAGGTCAAAGGGTAGAGAACAGACAAAGAGAAACACCCTGGTCCTCCAGGTTGGGGGTTGAAGCGTGGGGTTAACATCCCCACCTTTGTAAAAACCCCTCTTTGTTACGAAACAAATACATGAGCCTCGATATCGGACTGACTTATCTGGACAACGACCTTGGAACGTTAAAGGACTTTTGAGATTTGGAACATGGAATGTACGGACACTATATCGAGCTGGAGCGGCCGAAGAACTAACCCGGGAGCTGGGTGAATATCAAATGGATATAACAGCAATTCAAGAAATAAGGTGGCCAGGAGAGGGTACTATAGAGCAAAATGGAATGATTATAATATATGGAGGAAACACCCAAAATAAACATGAATTAGGAACAGGATTTGTCATAAAAAAAGAGTTATGGGGGAACGTTTTAAACTTTAAAGCTTTTAATGACAGGATTAGTAAATTACGAATAAAAGGTAAATGGAAAAATATAACGATGATTAATGTACATGCACCCACTGAAGAGAAAGAAGATGATATTAAAGAAGACTTTTATAATGATCTGGAAGATGTCATAGAAGAAACCCCCAAACAGGACATCCTGATTGTGCTGGGAGACTTCAATGCAAAAATAGGTAAAGAGCAAACTAATAAAAAAGTGGCTGGTATGGAAAGCCTACATACAACTTCAAATGATAATGGGTGGAGAGTCATCAACCTGGCAGAAGCCAAAGGACTGCAGATTAGCAGTACCAGACTACAAAGAAAGGATATACACAAACAAACTTGGAAATCATGTGACAAGAGAACCTATAATCAAATAGATCACATTTTAATTAACAACAGAAATGCATCAAACATACAGCAAGTCAGAAGTTATAGAGGAGCTGAGTGCCACAGTGACCACTTCCTCGTTGGAGCAAAATTTAAAATAAAACTTAAGAGAACTTTCTATACTAAATTACAAAGATTACACCCAACATATAACAGAGAAAAACTGCAAGACATTACAGTCAAAGAGAAATTTACAGATGAAATAAAATGTAAACTTGAAACTCTGCAAAACCCTTTGGAGGAAAGCGTTGACCAAACTTGGTTGAACATCAAGAATACAATTCAGTCTACCGCAGAAGAATGTCTCGGTGTGTTAACCACGCATAGAAAGAACAGATGGTTCAATCAAAAATGTGAAGAAGCTGTCATTAGGAAGAAGAATGCCAGACATGTATGGTTAAATGACATCAATAACATCCAAAAGGAAGAGCATTATAGAAATGAATGTAAAGAGGCTACAAAAATAGTCAGACAGCAGAAGCGAGAATATATGAGTAATATAATCAAAGATATGGAAACTAATCACCAGAAAAATGAATCCAGAAAATTTTTTAAAGAACTGAAGTCAATGAAACGAGGGCACCAACAAAACACATATGGTTTAAAAGACAAAAATGGGAATATGATAAATACCAATGAGGAAATGTGCAACACATGGAAAGAATATTTTATTGAATTACTAAATTGTGAAGCTCCAAGTAACATTTTCCCACAGGAAGAGGTTCTAACATGCGAACCACAAATTGAAGAACCTACATTTGAAGAAATCCTATATGTAATCACACGACTTAAAAACAATAAGGCAACTGGGACTGATGGAATTGCTGCTGAATTTATAAAGGCAGGTGGCCATGCATTACATCTAAAGCTATACGAACTAATAATAAAAATCTGGAGGACAGAAGAATTACCCCATGACTGGAAAGAGTCATTATTGATACCTATCTTTAAGAAAGGAGACAAGTTCCAATGTGGAAATTATAGAGGAATATCACTACTGTCCACAAGCTATAAGATACTATCCGCAGTATTACTAAATAGACTAAAACCATATTCAGAAGACATATTAGGTGACTACCAGGCGGGTTTTAGACAAAACAGATCAACAATAGATCAGATATTTATCTTACGACAAATAGCCGAGAAAAATTGGGAATATAAAAGAGATCTCCATAACATTTTTGTGGATTTTAAAAAGGCTTATGATAGTGTCCATAGGAATAGTCTATGGAATGCTATGCAGGAATTTGGAATACCAAGGAAGTTAATCAACATGACCAGACTATGCATGGAAGATACTTATAATATAGTAACATATAAAGGCAGGAAATCAGACCCCTTCCAAATAACATCTGGCTTGAAACAGGGTGATGCACTATCGCCGCTACTCTTCAATCTGGCTCTAGAGAAAGTTGTAAGGAAGGTAAAGGAGGAATGTGATATTGGAGGAACATCCAAGCTGCTTGGTTATGCAGATGATATAGATATTATAGGGCAAAGTGAACAAAAGACATTGGAAATATTGACTCACTTAAAGGGAAAAGCCCAACAGATGGGGCTGGTTATCAACCAAGATAAGACAGAATATATGGTAATTTCAAGAGACGGAATGGCTAGAAACTCTGGCCACATACAAATAGATGATATGACCATTAAAAGAACGGAAACATACAAATACCTGGGTACAATCTTCAACTGCTCCAACATCATAAGGGAAGAAATACAAGCTAGAATCAACTCTGGAAATAAGATATACTATGCACTACAACATCTACTAAAATCAAAGGCGCTATCTCGTAACACCAAAATCACAATATACAAAACACTGATCAGACCAGTTGTGCTGTATGGCTCTGAAACCTGGAGTACAACGAAAGGAGACGAAGCCTTGTTACAAACCTTTGAGAACAAAATTTTAAGACGCATCTTTGGACCCATTAGGGATACACAAAGTGGAGAGTGGAAAAGAAGAAGTAACAAAGACATTTATGATCTGTTTAAGTCCCCGCTAATCACTGGTATCATGAAGGCTAATAGACTACAATGGCTGGGGCATATAGAAAGAATGGAAGATAATAGGGAAACAAAACTCGCTTACACTCAGGAAATAAATGATCGTAGACCCCGAGGTAGACCAAGAAGGCGGTGGAGAGATAATACATGTACAGACCTACAAGCACTTGGAATCAACGACTGGCAAGAGAAGGTCCACCAGAGAGACGAATGGAGACGGATTGTATTTGCAGCAAAGAACCTCAATGGCTCGGAACGCTAAAGAAGAAGAAGAAGAAGAAGATATCCTTTACAGGACATCGCTGTCAACATCAGCATCTTTCAGCTGATTGTTGATTTCTTGGCAAGATTACGCTCAGTAGTTAAGCATGTGGTAAATGTATGCAAACGTTTACACGGTGACAAGTAATGTGCTTGAATAATGAAGACACAAACAATCATCATCATATTCAACTTTGGCCGTTAAGCATCGTGGGGAGGAATAATTGGCCCTCCAGAGCCAGATAGGTGGCATTGGATAGTGTCATTCCGTATAATTGTACAATGCCTCCGATGCCGTCAATACATTTTCTTCTCGGGCGTCTTCTTGCTCTCGTAGCAGATTTTTATTGAATGTAGGGCCAGTGCTGGTAGTTGATGGCGTTGCATTCTAAAGAGATGGCCAATTCATATGATCTTATGCCTGTCCACATATGTGGCACAAGGTGTTGATCTCACTGTCTGTCTCATAACATCATTTCTTATTCGGTTTTTTATATTTAAGTTGGTAGCTCTTCTCAGGTCATCTCCATGTGCTGATTTTGCGTAAGTGTGATTTGGATAATATCCAAGCTTAACATTAGTAGCACGGGGGAGCAAACAAAATATTGCATAATTTATCACTGTCATACTTGGCTGTATCTCGTCAGGTGCATACAGCAGAAAACACTTCAACAACAATTTAAAATGGTAATAAATTCTAACAACCGAAATAAAGAAAACACATTTTCATGTATTTAAATGTCACCACGTTAGTATTAAAGAAATATGCCGGGCAATAAATTATGCAATATATAGTTTATGTCTTCATTATTCAAATGCTTACCTTGGAAACATTGTTTTTAATTAACATATTGTCAGAAAGAAATGGTCGTTGTACTGGAATCTTCGATATCAGTCTGGTGTACAAAAGGGCTACATTAAACGTAAGTGTCTGTAGTCTGCTAGGACCATCACTAAAGGCTGAATGCACGGAGGAATGTGTAGTCAACCACTCCCTCTCTTAGCATACGACGAACGTAGGCGTTGAACCCTCGTCCGACCGCTAATGACATTATCAGCGTAGCCTCCTTCCGATCACGCTAACGCGCCCGTTACCGCTACCATAATCCCGACTAAAGGCCACAGAGATGCATAGTGATTGTTTTACTACTTTCGGTGTCCAATTCTCTCTATTATGTGTTTTTAATGCCGTGGCTTGTTGTTTCTTTAATATATTCA
>JACEFZ010028336.1:150000-220000 GCA_014155875.1 Cepaea nemoralis
TGAGCTAGTCTCGCAGGCTAGCTTAAGTCAGTCAGATTTCCTCCCTCTTTAGCTTGCCTCGCAGGCTGGCTCCAGTCGGCCAGATGTCCTCCCTCCTGAGCTTGTCTCGCAGGCGGGCTCCAGTTGTCCAGATGTCTCCCCCCCCTCCCCCTCCCCCCTCTCATTTCGGCGAGGCGAGGGCAGTTTTGTCGGACATGCGTAGAGTGCACCTGAGTGCTAAACATCTGCAGAGGCCGAACCAGGGACACCCATTCGCAAGAGGTATGTCCCCCAGTGCTATGTTTAGAGTCTAAAGGTGTTGGTCTGTGGATTTCTGCCAAGCTAATTTATCCTTTCATGTACTGGTCTACAGTTTTTGTTTACATGTCTCCAAATTGTTCTTATGTTAGTAGTATTCTTGTCCCCCCTAAAGCTCTGAGAATCAATGGCAGTGTAAAAAGAATGTTGAGGCGCTATATAAAACCTAAAATATTAAATACATGTCAGACATGAACAATAAATAGATAAGCTGAGAAACATCTAATGACAATGAAAGTGTGGTTTCTTAGGAAAATAAATGCAAAGATTATCACAGACTGACTGTAAAGCGAATGAAAGAGTCCTTCAAGGAGCAAATGGAAACCGAGATATGATTATAAAAATTAGACGTAGATAGTCAATATTATTTTATGCACATTATGAGGAGAAATGCACTTCAAAACTTGATGACAACTAGCGAAAACGATGCAACATCAGCACGAGGAAGGCAAAGAGATATATACCTGCATGGCCTGGCCACATGGCATAATCGGGACAGGAGCAGAGACCTGAACCAAGGCTAGTGGTGGTATGAGTGAGCGAACTTTGGCCGTGTACGTTTATCGGCATTGCACTTCATGAAGACAATAATGATGATGTAGGAGACTTATTACTGAGAAATACCCGAATAAGGTAGTTTGAATGAAGTGGCTGTCTGGGGACATTCTAGACTATAGAAATGGTGTGGCTATAGAAAAAAAAACACATGAATAAACTTTTTCAAAGGGGTAAGAATTAGGCACGCAGGCCCGTGTCACATTCTGTCCCTCTTATCTGTCTGCTCTCATGCATCATGTTATTCATACATCACTTATGAATCGAATCTTAGACAACAATAGAGCCATATGCATTAAAACGCATGGAAATGTACAATAATTAATAATACATGACACACTGAAACTAATTTTTGACATGCAATTATAATTACCTAAGGTAGGTGTAAAGTAGCACAGTTATGGTAATGTTTATTATACTATTTGTTACTTGGGATAATTATTATTATTATTGGCGTCACTAGGGAGTGGGTGAAGTCGGAATTGCACCAGGGGACACAATCCAATTTAATTTAATGTTTTGCATATCCTTTACAGGACATCGCTGTCAACATCAGCATCTTTCAGCTGTATGTTGATTTCTTGGCAAGATTACGCTCAGTAGTTTGCCATTGCTTTCTGAGCGGCCGGCTCAGTTATCCGCAAGTAACCAGCGGGGGTCGAACCGCTCCCAGCTCTCGCCCTGCTACGAGACTCTGCGTGATAAACGGGATTACGGAGAAAGTGTTGTAACCCCTCGGCCAGAGAGACCGGCACACAATCCAATGCGTGACGCTAATATTAAGAAAGTGAATGAAAAGATCAGGACTCTTTTTTTTTACACGTCTTAATACGTATTGGGCGTATGATGCTAGCCCTATTTGTTTATTGACCAATCGACGCTCGAGGAGTGATATCGTTTATATCACGTCGGCCGCCTTGACTTCCCATGACATTTCCTGGCAGCCATTGTTGGGCTGCTCATTCAATGGCCAAGTAAATATCCAAGATCTACAACAGGTAGCAGCGAACCGCCAGGCATGGAGAGACAGGACTTCTGCCCTATGCGCCGCCTTAGGCTCAAGAGGAAAGACTAACTAACTAACTAACATTGTTGGGCTGGGTAGATCTGGGCGCCCAGATCAACTTTATAAACTCGCCTTGGTGATAATTCGAACCCATGACCACTGGGCCGGCGGGCAAGCGTGCAAGCCACTGCGCTGTCTCAGCCCCCTCGCCACCAACATAAGTGTCCTTGAAATGTCTATGAAGATTTTCAGGAGAAATATATACAATGCAAATAGCTTAAGACGATCTCGGATGTGGTGAATTGCTGTTGTGAAGAACAATTTGTTCATCTCGGAAATATTTCTTCTTCGTCTCTTGTCTCCTATAAGAGGAACTCCGGTCCCCAGTATGTCGGAATGGCATTTGAACGGTTAAGCTTCTGGAGTGTTTATATGCTTCCGGCTACGGGTTGCAGTCGCATTTTCCTCATGTTGGACTGGTAGTGCATGGTTCCCTCGCCCTGCTACTGTGTTGATTGCCTGGTACGACACTGTGAGCTGTGAATTATGTTTGGAATGTTTTTACGCCTGTCCGAGGTTTTTGTAGCGTGAGCTGCATGTTCGGAACAATTGCGGTTGACCTGTCACTTGGAACTGACTGGGTTGCCTTTTCAGTTCACGAGTGCATTTTTCTCGGAGAGTCCTGGGGGTCGTCGCTGGAGCTACAGTGTTCGTGCTTTGTGCTATGCTTTTAGTGGGCCGCCCTGCCGACAGGGACCGAGCCATTTAGAGATCAATCCCGGGGCAATGAAGTCGATCCTCTCGACTGTTAATGTAGTAATGACTTAAAGTGAGGCTGCTGGTTTTCTGAGTTGGCATTCTGACGGTGACATTATGCACAATCTATTTGTGAGGGCTTTTGGCTTGTCAAGATTCCTGTCTATTCCACATTTCACAAAGGGCAGTGAGGAGCATTTCGTGTGATATTCACTGGTACAGGAAAGGAGTATAATGGGTACGACCCCTTACCATGAAGTTGGAACCACGACTAAATAACTAACTAATATAAGAGGAATTTATGATTAGAAGAACTATTTATTGGGTCCCAGATGAGTTCGCCTTATCAGGTCTGCACTGTACTTTCTTTAGAATTATCTCAGATACTTCTTCTTATGATCCATGCCCCGTGGCGTTGGTCATCATGCCTGCCCAGTCTCTTGAATTTCTAACTATATCTGATAGCGACGTTCCGCCATGCCATGATATCAAACTATCCAGCATCTTCTCTCTTGGTCTCATCTTGTCTCTTTTCTCTTTCAACTGTCCCGGTGTGACGACAGCATGTCGATTGCCTTCTTATGATGCCATTAATTAATTGTCTTTTTTTTATAGATAACTTCTTTTAAGATACCTTACCTCTTTCTATCCGTCAAAGAAGTTATCAACGTTGTTCTATAAAACTACATCTCATCGCGTTAACATAATTTCTGGCTTGTGTGCTATTTGTTCATGATGCGCATCGGTATATCAGGATTGGCTCAGTATAGTGCTTACTAACTCCTTTATTTACGTTGATCTTGATTGAAAACGATTGTCTAAGACAATAAATCAATCAATCAATCATGTGCCATGAGGGAAAGTATGGGCGGTCATGACTCGCCATTTCGCTCGATCACCAGAGTCGTGGATCAGCTCAGTGTTCTTGTCTCGACCATGCCCTGTGGCCATCCAGGTATTTACTTCTCGGTGTTCCCCTTAGTCTGTTCCCTTCGATCTTGCCAGTTGTCACCAAGTTCTCCAATCCATTTCCTCTCATAACATGTCCAAAACATTTTGACTGTCTACGTCTAATTTCTCTAATCAATTTACGATTTTCATTTGTCTCCTGTAGTACTTGGTAATTCTGTATATCCATGGTATTCTTTGCATTCTCCTCAGAAACCACATTTCTGCAGCCATCAGATATTTTTCAACTTGACTGCTCATTGTCCAAGTTTCACATCCATACAAAAGAACAGGCTCTATGTAGCACCTCAACACGCTTTTTCTCGTTTCAATTGACATCTTTTTATTGGTCAGTATGTTTTATACCAACCTATTAAGAGAGGTGTTAGGCAGGGATGTGTAATGTCTCCAGATCTTTTTTCCCTATACAGTGAAAATATTTTCAGAAATGTAGAAGACCTAAATGGAATCAGCATTGGAGGACGAAACATACATAACATTAGATATGCAGATGATACAGTATTGATTGCAGACAATGCACAGGATCTGCAACAATTAGTAGACGCTGTGGTTGTACGCAGTGAGCAGCTGGGGTTCGAATTAAATTGTAGGAAGACACAGGTTATGGTCGTCACTAGGAAGAACGAAGTACCACAATGTAATATACAAGTAAATGGGAATATTCTTCAACAAGTGAATCGGTTCAATTATCTCGGAACAGTCATAACATCTGATGGCAGATGCCTTGAAGAGATTAGAACAAGAATCGCCATTGCGAAAGTAGCCTTTAGCAAGATGAAAAACATTCTGACCAATAAAATGATGTCAATTGAAACGAGAAAAAGAGTGTTGAGGGGATACATAGAGCCTGTTCTTTTGTATGGATGTGAAACTTGGACAATGTGCAGTCAAGCTGAAAAACATCTGATTGCTACAGAAATGTGGTTTCTGAGGAAAATGCAAAGAATACCATGGACAGATAGAAAAACCAATGACCAATTACTACAAGAGACAAATGAAAATCGTAGATTGATTAGAGAAATTAGACGTAGACAGTCAAAAGTTTTTGGACATGTTATGAGAAGAAATGGACTGGAGAACTTAGTGACAGCTGGCAAGATCGAAGGGAACAGACCAAGAGGAAGACCGAGAGGAAAATACCTGGATGGCTTGGCCACATGGCATGGACGAGACAGGAACACTGAGCTGATCCACGACTCTGGTGATCGAGTGAAATGGCGAATCATGACCGCCCACGCTTTCCGGCATGGCACATGATTGATTGATTGATGTTTTTCATCTTGCTATAGGCTGCATTCGCCATGGCCATTCTTGTTCTAATCTCTTCAAGGCATCTCTCATCAGATATGATGCCTGTTCCGAGATAATTGTAACGATTCACTTGTTGAAGAATATACCCATTTACTTGCATATTACATTGTGGTATTTCTTTCGTCCTATTGACGACCATAATCTGTGTATTTTTGCAATTTAATTCTAATGTCTAAGACATGTAATTACAATTGTTGTTAGATATGTCACCCTGCCCACAAGTTTCCCCTCTAGGTCACAAGAACCCTAGCAACGCCACATTTTGTAACGTCAAATAGCAGCTAGTTTCCTGCTTTAGGCATGTGATTTGATAGGGATATCACATTTTATAGCCTGAATGCAAAAAGCAGTTCCCTATAAACTACGCTTAAGCCACACCTATAAAAGTAATTGCATTTTCAGGTCTCACTAAATAAGTCTTTCCTAACACATGACACCACCCGCCTACTATGAAACATCTTTAGGCAAACGTTCAAGTTAAAGTTGCACACCGCAGTCTTACAAAACTGGTGTGCAAAGTTCGTGTTCTTGAGATTAGAATCCAAGAGAAGACAATTACACTTAAATGACAGTCAGTGTTTTACAATCCTGCAGCGGGCGTGGCCCATTTATTATGTGTGCAACGTCATTACAACTTGAGATGCATTCAGTATACGAGGTAATGGGGATAGCCGCTGGGTAGATGTGAATACAAGTAGGGCTCCCTTATGTGACGGAATGTCAAGCTCTGTTTCATGCCAGCAATAAACATTGTTGACCTGTGACGAATGTTGCGAACAACAGACCGAACCAACCAACGCCTGAATTAAATAACATGTGAAAGGATTTTACACAATTCAAGGGATGTGTCATTATTTTTGTTTTCTTTCCAGAATATTGTCAGAAAGAATAGAATTATAGTGATGTCATAGATATTTTAAGATTTAACATAATGATGTAATAGAGACAATGAAGATTTAAGATCGTGATGGAATAGATATTGTGAAGATTTAACATAATGATGTAATAGATACTTGTGCTTTCACGCATCGAGTATGCCCTGGCCATCCTCACTGTCAGCCCTACACAGATTGGAAGACTTGAAAAGGTACAAAACGAAGCCATGCGCATCATTTTGGGCTGCACGAGAGACACCAGCTGTGTAGCAATGAGATACTTCCTTGACTTCCCGACAATGGAACACAGGATCAAGATCTGGAGAGCTCGTGCATACTTAAAAATAAGTGCAGATGAGCAGCACCCTCTGCATGACGTTATATTCAGAGAAAAGGGTGACAGGCTAAAGATGGGGGATATCATGGATGGGTCGGGCGGAAGATGTCGTTAGACAGGTCTGCAGTCTTACCAGTATCAAGCCCGGATAGGAATAGGTGCCGGTGCCTCCAGCTTTTAAGTGCACTTTCACCTGCATTATCACACTCGACAGACGGTGCAGAGAGCAGAACCCTGCCTCTGTCAATGCAGAGGTTAACGCGCTCATCTATGAACACTCAGATAGCCCCGAAGTGCTCATCTATATAGATGGATCTGTTGTAAAGCAGCAGAGAAGTGCGTGGGCATTTACAGCCCGTTCAGCGGGCCGAACCGTTCAAGAATCCAGTGGTGCCCACTCTATGACCACGAGCAGCATGACGATGGAGGTGATGGCAGTTACACAGGCTTTCATATGGCTGGAGTCACAGCATTATACCAACGTGTGTGTACTAAGTGATTCAATGAGCATGATTCAGAAGGTCGAAGCTGGATCTGTACGTAGACAATGGACTGAATCGCTGCGGAAGTCTGTTGTCCGTAAAGTCCTCTTCATCTTCGTCCCGGGACATGCGGGAGTCGAGGGAAATGAACGAGCTGACAAACTGGCTGGCTCTGCACCCCCTGTAGATGGCCAGCCCATGGATCGAGCCGATGTTATTAACGTCCTCAAAGATATGGCGAGAACAGAGGACTTTGACGTCAGTGATTCCACATCGCTGTCCAGGATGAAAGACTTGGGAGTAAGAATCGGCACAGCCAGACGTGAGAGGTACATCGGGAAAACAAAGCGCCTCGTCAACCAACACAGAACTGGCACTATTAGCCACCGGACGCTGATGCATATGATGGGGGGGGGGGGGGGGGGGAAAGGGAGGATCTGAGCACCTATGGACATGTCCGGAGTGCAACGAAGATACCCCAACTGATAACTGAACTAACTGATGTAATAGATATGGTGAAGGCTTAACATAGTGATGTAACAGATATAGTGAACATTTAATATAGTAATGTAATAGATATAGTGACGATTTAACATAGTGATGTAATAGATATAGTGAAGATTTAATATAGTAATGTAATAGATATAGTGACGATTTAACATAGTGATGTAATAGATATAGTGAAGATTTAATATAGTAATGTAATAGATATAGTGAAGATTTAACATAGTGAAGTAATAGATATAGTGAAGATGTAAAATACTGATGTAAAGAATGTGGTAAAGGTGTAACGGGTGCCTGCGACTAAAATGGTCTGACAATGTGGAGCTTACAGAGAGAGTTAAACAAAGACCACGAATCAAGAGGTGTTAAAAAGTCGCTGGAATTGGATACGACATAATCTGAGAAAACGCGAGAATAATAGAATTAAAGATAGCTGTTATCTGGAATCCACAGGGCAAACAAAACAGAGAAAGACCGAAAACCATACGGAGAAGAGAATTAAAGACATACATATGAACACAGAAGCCACAAACAATATATTGCATTATTTATTGCCTGACATATTTCACTGCATCTCTTCCGGTGCATACTTCTGTTATATATAATCTGAATTGAATAAATTTAGAATACTATGGCTGAAACAATTAAAACACATAATGACAGGTATTGTTCGAATGTGGAACATCTGTTATCCCCACAGTAATTTCAAATTTAACACGAACTCTTTCTATTTGCCCAAAACCGGTTGGAACCGTCAAATTGCTACCGCCTCACTGTATTTCAGCAATTGTTTATTGTTTGTCGATTACAGTATATAAAACGTCTTTTCTTTGTTCACTCTACTACTGCATTTTATTAGGTGTTGAGAAATCAGCGATGACGACGTTTCGTAGACTTTCGAGTTCACAGGGATTCCTATAAGATGATTAGTTATTCACATTTCCAACTACACTGAAATATATTCGGTTACACTATTTGCAAATTGTCAATCCGTTCTACCTATGTAAGTTGCTTGGCACTTACTCTGGAATTGATCAATGCAGTTTGATGTGGCAGAAATTAAGAATATGGAGGGGATATCGTCGGAGTTGTATGAAATAGCAAAGGGTAGAACAATGTGTAGTGACTTGAGTGTGGCCGTATGCCCTTATGTGGAGATAAATGAAGTAAGAAAAAGAATAGATATGGAGGTTTTCTACTTTACTAAGGTCTAAAAAAAAGCTATAAGAAATTATGGAGAACATATACCATATTTTGGGCACATACAATGATAACTATAGAGGGAAATGTTCTGGTTAAGGTGAGAAGAGAAAGACTACAATGTAGATTAACTCAAGATGTGATAGACACACATAACAGCTACAGAGCAGGAAATCTGGCTTACGATAGCGAGAAATGTGGAAAGACTGTTATAGAGGCACAGTTCTGCACAGAACAAGTGAGTGGATGATGATGATTAGATGTGGTGGTAGCGGCGGTAGCGTATGCGCTAGCACGCCTCTTCGCCGGCACATTGATCCTGAGTTCAAATTTCCACCGAGGAGGGAATGTCCCCCATTGACTTCGACTTCCAGGTCGACGAAATTAAAATGTGAACCATTAAATGGTATGGGAAGTAAAAGATGACGGCTTGATATTAATCACTTCTCCAAGTTAGTGCCGAATGTTTTATAAATATGGAACTAGAACCATACACCCAATAGCCTCAAGACGTGGAAAATAGTCCTTTAACTGATTAAATGCCATGGGATGATCAATCGTCTTAAGCTACTTGCTATATCTGCCATGGGCTTATATAACGCCGAAATGTCACTGCCACTTCACAGCGAAGTGTTGTTTCAATTAAAATGTCAATCTAGTAGTTTTCACAAAGCAACCTGCTGTAATTTGATATTTACATCAATATGTCTGGCTACCATATTAACAACTTTTAGGTCATAACTGTGACACACCCAATTAAGATTTTCCGCTATCCATTTTTATTTAATCCAACTTACTTCATGTTTGCCACTAATCTGTTAATGTGTTTACTAAACAATATGACATCCCAGCAGAAGCTATTAAAGCTAGATAAACATGTCAACTGAATCACTGCAAACAGTATTGAAAAGTCTGAGAGACTGTTGAAACAGCAGCAGACTTGAAGGAATTATATCCTATAAATCCGCCAAAGTAAGGAGATCTGCAGAAGTGGGAAGATTATGCAATAATAATGTTATTATCAGGACCTGGGAAAATATATAGAAGAAACATTCTGGAGAGATTTAGAGTTGCCTTTCACAATCAATTAACGGATAACAGGCAGGCTTTCCCCGACAAAAGAGACCCTGCACTGACGAAACAGCCACATTGCGTACATCAATCAATTAACGGATAACAGGCAGGCTTTCCCCGACAAAAGAGACCCTGCACTGACCAAAACAGCCACATTTATCCCGACAAAAGAGACCCTGCACTGACCAAACAGCCACATTGCGTACATCAATCAATTAAGGATAACAGGCAGGTTTTCCCCGACAAAGAGACCTGCACTGACCAAACAGCCACATTGCGTACATCAATCAATTAACGGATAACAGGCAGGTTTTCCCCGACAAAAGAGACCCTGCACTGACCAAACAGCCACATTGCGTACATCAATCAATTAACGGATAACAGGCAGGTTTCCCCGACAAAAGAGACCCTGCACTGACCAAACAACCACATTGCGTACATCAATCAATTAACGGATAACAGGCAGGCTTTCCCCGACAAAGAGGCCCTGCACTGACGAAACAGCCACATTGCGTACAGCAACAGAGCAATACATTGAAATGAAGTCACCACTTTCTGCTGAAATTGTGGACTATATGGGATCACTTTGGAAACTGCTGGGGATATATGATATCCAAAGGAAGATCGTGGACTTAATAACAAAAATATATAAACACATGAAATGCAGAGTTTGTCTTTAGGGGAAACTTATAGATACCCCTGAAATAAGAACAGCAGTGGAACAAAGATATCTGCATTCCTTTTGACTATGGACTGAATTATAGCTACAACACTAACTACCACAAAACGTGGAGTTCAGTCGACACTGAAAGGGCAGCTGTACTATGTTGAGGACAATGACCTGCTGTTCCTGCTGAAACCAGGCGCAAGAAAGACATTAAATTATGAGTATATATGGCAAGAGGCGCCTTCGTGGCATCGGGACATTTCAGAAAACCAAAAGACGTTAAATCAAGTAGAAAGCATAGAATATTTAACTCCAATATTGACCTTGCAATCACTACTTCCTTGCGGGTCAATATTTACCTTGCAATCACTACTTCCTTGCGGGTCAATATTTACCTTGCAATCACTACTTCCTTGCGGGTCAGAAATATGAAGAACAAAAAGTACAAAACCTCATTATCTGGTGCCGACGCACGATACAAGGACTAACATGATTTGACAAAATCACTAGCGCCAAGCTTATAGTTAATTGCATTCCTTTGCAGGACGTAGTAGTAAACCCCATCATTTTTTGTATGTTCGTGATTCCTGGGCAAGTTTACGTTCAGTAGTTTGTCTTTGCATTCTGAACGACCTGCACCCATACCGATTCATAAAAAATCAACACAGCTATGTTTCGAACGCGGGTATGCGGGATATCGAACTGCGTCCGTAACACCTTCGCCGCAGAGTTGGTCAAGCTTATAGAGAGAACTAGAGAAACGCCAGGGAATCTAGAGGTGAGGAAGAGACGTAGTCACTATATAGGAGCCACACTTAGAAAACCTGTTAAGTCCTTTCTCTGGAGCCCGCAGAGCACAAGAAATAGATGGAGACCTAAGAAGACACTTATAGAGACAGAGATGCGTGATATGGGGAGGAACGGACGGATTTGCAAGAGATGCCTAAAAATAGAAGGGTATGTGATGAGTTGACGACCTATGATACAACTGGGGTAAATGGGGGGATGGGAAAGGGTGGGGGAACAAATGACAAAAGGAAGAAAAATAGAAATGGGAATGGGAACGCTTGATCAGGCGTCACAGGACGCATACATTGTATATTACAATTTGAAATGTAACGATAAATGTACTGCGACTAAACAAATTTAAATAAAACATATAATTATTCCTTGATGAAGTCATAATTACCATTAATAAAACAATTTCAAAGTGTGGAACCACACATAAAATAGACATAAACGGATTCAAATGCAATCATAACTACAAACTGTGGAGAAGGAATAATTAAGCAAGAATCTCATTTACGTGAAATCTTATCCCACGGGTCACATGGCAGCAGTTATGAGAAGGCGATATTTAACAATTTCATACCTGCGATGAGAACGAGAAATCGATGAGTTCAGTGTTTCAGCTGGTAAGTATAATAGATAATAGTGACACAAGAAAACGACACAAGCAGAACATACTCAACAGTACTGTAATATAGTGTTGACAGATTTCATGAATAACACCACACATTCAGGGTAAGGTGACATCTGCGAAACTCAGTGCTAATCGTTAATTATATTTATAACGGCTTAAATCCCTATACTTGTATGTATTTTTTCTATCTATATAAGCTATTGCCGATCTCCTTTGGCCGAGGGGTTACACCACTTTCTCCGTAATCCCGTTTATCACGCAGAGTCTCGTAGCGGGAGAGAACTGGGAGCGGTTCGTCCCTCGCTGGTGACTTGCGGGATAAACTGAGGCCGGCCGCTCAGAAAGCAATGGCAAACTACTGAGCGTAATCTGAAAGATGCTGCTATTGACAGCGATGTCCTGTAAAAGGATATATGAACTTAAAAAAAAAAAAAAAAAATATATATATATATATATATATATATATATATATAATATATATATATTATAATATAAATTATATATATATAGATATATATATATATATATTATATATATAAATCTATTAAAGTAAGCTTCTTGGCACATTCTGTATATATTAGTATTTAAGTCTACCGACACTATTAAGTAATTTAAGAGTAACACATAATACAGACGTTAACAGAGGACCACATATTTCGCTACAAAAACACAATAAGAAACCCGCATGAAGACAACAATTGCTGCTATATGTACCAAACTAATTGCGATGATTAGCAACTATAATGATGATGATGATTATGATGATAGATGATGATGATGATGATGATGATGATGATGATGATGATTATCATTCTAACGGGGAAGATGATGACAGCTTTAGATTGTGGTATTTGTATATTGTGGGCTGTCACATTGGCTATCACTGTTTCTGACACATCGTATATGCTCAAAAGATTCATATATTGTATGATCTGTTACATTATACTGTACTTTAGCTCTTCAAGGCCTGAGTTAGATCTACTTTTCCGGGTCCTCGGAAATTAGAGAGCTGATTTTCTGTCATCACGGGCCCCATAAGTGCTGGGCACTGAGGGAATGATAGGTGACAAATGATACTCCCTATGTATATTACATTGCTGCACGATGACACAGAGCTTGAGAAATCAACGCACGTTTCGCTATTGGAATTTGGCATCACTTGCAAAAGTTGCAGACAGGCTTACTATAATGCGTTCACAAATGTATGCCCCTGTATACAAATCCATAGTTCAGTAACCAATTGAGAGAAAATGATGAGATTTAGCATATAACTTTATCATCATGTACACCACAACAACAACAACAACAACAACAAAAATGTTTGTTCGGGAAATTGTACAGTAGATCTCAATTGTTGTTTATATGCGGTATATAATTTACGGGCCAGATAAAAAGTGCATATTATGAAATGTATTACATCTGCATACGGAAACATCCGTGTTCAATCATGAATGTTCTCCGTGGTGCACGGGCATTTCCTTAATAAATGCACGTCACATAGTGGAACGGATTTATTCAAAGATTACTGTAAATCAAATTCAATACATTTTCGCCAAAACATCAAAGACATTTCGCCACTTTCCGCGATTTCAGTTGACTTTGGACCTATCAAAGAAATATTCTTTGGGTGGGAGTAAATATAAGACGGCAGGAATGTTTTCATAACGATGCAACAGACACTTTAAACAATAATTGAGCGTGATTTACGGCAAAAATGTGTGAACGAACTATAGTGGTGACATCTTAGGCGTAACCACAAGCATCACACTTCAGTAACAGTTAGGATTCCTATTCTTTTAATACTTGCTGAGTGAGATGTAGTAGGTCTATATCCCGAGTAAGGTATTGACTATTCTAGTCAATGAATGAATGAATGAATGAATGAATGAATGAATGAATGAACGAACGAATAAATCAATCAGTCAATCAATCAATCAATCAATCAGTCAGTCAAGCAATCTATCAATCAAGCAATCATTTCCTCTGTTTCTTTTGTGTTTGTTGTTCTATGATAAAGACCTCCCATGAAACGGTTCTATAAGTTAGGGGCATCTCTATCCATCCATCCATCATGTGCCATGCCGGTAAGCGTGGGCGGTCATGTTTGCCATCTCACTCGATCACCAGAGTCGTGCATCAGCTCTCTGTTTCTGTCTCGACCATGCACAAGGCCACGCCATCCAGGTATTTACTTCTCGTCTTCCTCTTGGTCTCTTCCCTTCGATCTTACCAGTTGTCACCAAGTTCTCCAATTCATTTCTTCTCATAACATGCCCAAAAATTTTTACTGTTTACGTCTAATGTCTCTAATCAGTTTTACGATCTTCGACTGTTTCTTGAAGGACCTATTCATTGGTCTTTCTGGCTGTCCATGGTATTCTGCAGCCATCAGATGTTTTTCAGCTTGACTGCTCATTGTCCAAGCTTCACATCCGTATAAAAAGTACAGCACCTTAGTGTAGCACCTTAACACTCTTTTTCTCTTTTCAATTGACATCTTTTTATTGGTCAGTATGTTTTTCATCTTGTTAAAGTCTACTTTAGACATGGCGATTCTTGTTCTAATCTCTTCAAGGCATCTCCCATCAGATGTTATTACTGTTCCGAGATAATTGTACCTATTCACTTGTTGAAGAATATTCCCATTTACTTGTATATTACATTGTGGTATTTCGTTCTTCCTATTGACGACCATAATCTGTGTCTTTTTACAATTTAATTCTAACCCTCTGCTAAATGTTACAGGTCCTATTCATTGTCTGCAATCAATACTGTATCGTCTGCATATCTAATGTTATTGATGCATCGTCCCCCAATGTTGATTCCTTCCATATCTTCAATATTTCTGAAAATATGTTCACTGTAGAGGGAAAACAGATCTGGAGACATTACACATTCCTGTCTCACACCTCTCTTGATAGGCTGATATTGGCTTACTTCATTATCAACTCTTATGGCAGCTTGTTGTTTCCAATATATGTTTTTTACAAGTCTAAGGTTTTTTCCATCAATTCGTAGATCTTCAAGCATCCTTACCATGTCGACATGTCTCACTTTATCGAAAGCCTTTGTGTAGTCAATAAAGCAAAGGTGTAGATCTTTGTTTACTTCTATAGATCGTTCAATTTCGGTTCTCAGTAAATATACAGCATTTACTTACCCTTTCCTTCTACAAACCCACATTGTTCTTCTCCTATTTCACGATGTATTGTCCTCCTAATTCTTTGCATGATAATTCTTAGCAACATCTTCGTGATGTGACTCATTATACTAATTGTTCGATGTTGATCACATTCCAAGGCTCACCTCTATAGCGAGTTCTATTAACTACTACCTTGTGCACATTCACCGTATGTTGATAATGATGGTAATCTGCAGATATGATGATGCTACTGGTTTATTTATTTATTTATGTTTTTTTTTTGTTTTTGCACGTGCGTTCGCTAGCATGGAACTCTAGCGTAGTCCTTACACTTGTTACTACTTCTCGTGCACTGGACTGATTTTTGTGTGTGGATTAGCTTTCTCTGTCAGTGATGACTGATTATCTTCATTATAATATGATGAAAATATGACGATGATGATGGTGATGATGATGATGACATTTATGATACTGATGATACAGAAATGTTCACGGGTCACGATTCGTCACATGGAGCGACATTTCCAATTGCGTAAAAGGCGTCCTCATAGCGTGCAAGACAACGTCACGGCTGAGTGATCGTTTTACCCCATAATTTTTCAAGCCAAATATAAAACTAGACATGTCTGTCCCGGACTCTTAACCATGCCCCATTTGATGTCTTTCATGACATGACCCAGATAGACATGTCTGTGTTCAGGAAAGTTACGCATGTTTCGTCACTTAGAATGCACTTAGATTTAGGCAAATCTTATCGTTGCTGGTGTCAAAATATTCTTTTGTTAAATGGACGACACACCCTGAATCATGGTTGTCACGTCGTGAAATAGCGTGGAAAATGGGTGTTAGACTGACAAAACTGGAGTTTGTTAGAGAAAGGCTATGCCTGAAATGCTCATTCATGTTTGTGTTCTTCACAACCTGTTTATGGTAGCCCAAAATAGTTGTATTTTAACACACCTTGTCACGATAAAGCAATTATTAAGACATTGGCATTTGGTGTTGACGTGCTACGGAGATCCCGCTACATAAGATATTGGCATTGGCATCGATGTGCTACACAGGACTTGTACCATTATATGGAAGTGAAACGTGGACAACAAGCCGACAAATTGAAAAACATATAGTTGCAATGGAAATATGGTTTCCAGGGAAAATGCAAAGACTATGATTGACAGACTCGTATTAGACGTAGACAGTCACGACTTTGTGGGCACGTTATGAGAAGAAGTAAACTAAACAACTTTGTAACTACTAGCAAGATTACCGGTAAAAGAACAAGTGGAAGACAGTGAGATACATATATAGATTGCTTGACCATATGGTATAATTGTGACAAGAACACGTAACGGATCAACGACACTGGTGATTGTGTGAGATGGTGAAATATGACAAGCCCACACTAATCGGCATGGCACAAGATACCGATTGGTGTCAGTTGTACATGTCTGTCTATACAGAGCAAACGACAAATGGTGATCACTTATTCCTACAGGACAAGGATTGTTTAGTATTCCCTTTCTGTCTTATGCAGTCATTAACTGTTATTAGTTAAAGACTGAAGTATTATGTACTCGAGACAACCCATTACCGCTCCATGACTCTCAGAATAGTATCAAAATGTCTAGATGCAGCCACCCCTGCGCACCTGGCTCGATATCATCATAACACATTTCATCATAATGCCATACCACCATAGGCTAACACTTAAGCTTGTTCACCTGATGACGAGGTAGGAGGTTCGATCCACACACAAGCAGCTGACTTCTCGTTCAAAAATAAATAACCGTTAAAAATAACAAACTACTGAAAAAAATTGCCTAATTCATCACGAACAGACAATAGGGACTGGGGGTGATTGCAAAGCCCTGCAACGAACATGCAGTTGTCAAATTATAAGTTAACACCATCATATATAAATACTATCGAATAGCTAACATTTTCTTAACTTAGCATTCATTCATTCATTCATTCATTCATTCATTCATTCATTCATTCATTCATTCATTCATTCATTCATTCATTCATTCATTCAGTAGCATGTCCTTTGCAGAATCTCGCTCCCATAACAACCTTCCGGAAAAACTCTCGATCATAAGCAAGATGTCCCGTTTCCGATACACCCATCTGGAGATCATCTGCCACATCCTGCACCCATCTTCTCTTTGGCCTTCCTCTTCCTCTCTTCCCAGGCATATACCCCTCCATTATTGTTCTCTCCAAACTTTCGTGACGTTTCAAGTGGCCAACATATTTCAGTTTTCTTTGTTTTATCGTCTTTAATAGCCAACTTAGCACTACAATACGTTATTGCCACCATGAGTTAAGACTACTAAAAGTATAGTATTATGCATCAATGGAAGTCATGTATTAACCCCACAAGCCAATCACCGCCACAATTAACTTGCTGTGAGTGAGCATGATCCAGAGGTATGCTCTGTATAGAGCTCCGATGTTGTCTAGTATGTGCCCTTTTGTTCCTTATTCTTCTAACATAGTTAAGTACCGAACCATTTACACAGCTTGAGACGAATTAGTTATATGTTGCTTGCTATATACTCTGTATAGACGCTTCTGTGCTCGATGGGTGTTTGATCAATATCACACCGACTGCTTTTACTTCCCGTGACATGTTCTGGTACCCATTTGAGATTGAGTCGACTGGTGATCCCAGGTCAATTCAAGAAAACCACATAAAGAAGGATTTGAACACAAGACAGTTAGGCTGATCGACAAGAGTGATAGTCACTACTCTACACGACTTCACTTTTAAAACAGACAACAGCTTATATATGTCAACTATGTTGCAGTCTTTCTCTCGACCTAAGAAAGCAATGTTGAAATATATCCTACGAAATATAAGGTGGGGAAAGGAATGTTTCGTCGTATAGAATGGATTGCCTCTTTCATATGTTACAGATTGTGGAAATGTATATAATTTTACCCTTGTCGTGGGGGAGTACGGGGGTGGGGGGATGAACAGGCTGATAGGCTGGCAGGAAATGCACCTCTGATATTGCGGGGGATACGCAGGGGCTCTAGACGAATCTCAAAACTGAGAGGGAAGACCAGGAGGACTTTCAATCAGATGGTATTTGAACCATTAGCAGTATATCTCTTTGCTGGATGTTGAACGAGGGGACGGAGCGCTTGTAGGAATGTATTGAGTGCAGTGATGTTGTGTCTTAGCTCAACTCAACTCAACTTCTACTCCTACAAAATGAGTGATCTAAATACAGCTTGTCGCAAACATGAGAACGTGGAAGTCATCATGTTGGTCCTATCATGAGAATAGAAGAACTGAAACATGCCGTTACAACTGGGAAGATTTGTGGAAAGAGAGATAGAGAAAGGGAATAATTTCTAGACTGCCTTTCTCCATGATACGGAAGAGTGTTCCCACACGAATCGATACATCATGATGAAGATGGCAAGTTATAAAGAAACATGATCTTCCATGCAAATCGACTATACACTTGATGATGATGATGATGATGATGATGATGATGATGATGATGATGATGATTGTTATATTCTATAATAGCAATTCTGTTATCGCTTGCAAGCTTTCCAGTATGTAGGTTGTTATTTATTTATTCTTTGATAGTCTTCAAAACTGACATGCCAGACATTTGTATGGCTGGTGAAATGGAGGCATCGGTTCTAGCATTGTTTAATCCCTGGTGTTTTATTACACCTCAACTGCTGTTATGAGATTCTAGCTTCCAGCCCTGACGAGGTTAAACTTTAGACCAGTGTTTCCCAACGTGGGGCCCACGCCCCACAGGGGGGCAATTCGACTGTTAAGGGGGGCAATTCGAAAATGGAAGAAATCGGCTGAATATAACAAAACGGGGAGACTTGAGACTGAAGTTAACTAAATTGGAACCTGACATAAGATCTCTTTGCAGCAAGCATCAAGCGCAAGGATCTCACTAAATTTAAATAATAAATAATTACTAATAATTAAAATAATATAGAAAAATCTTTCATTAAAATTATTTTGTACTTGAATTTCAGTTCTCCATTATGTATATGTTTTGAAAATTTACTTACTGTGTTTGCTCAATAATTACCTAGTGATTTCTTCCTAAAACCTATCATTCAAGTTTCTTTAGTGAACATTTCAATTTTTGAATATTAAAAATAATGTATATGTTGAGGGGGGGGGGGGCGTGGGGCGGGGGAGGGGGGGCAATATGAATTTTAGAAAGGCTTAAGTGGGGCACTGGCACAAAAAAGGTTGGGAAACACTGCTTAGACGGTCATATATCTAAACTGTAAATGACACTTAATGAAATCATTTTATATCTCCGGTTATATACACTTGGGCCAGAGAACGAACGAACAGACTATTTTCAAAGGGTTAAGAATTGGGCACGCAGGCCCATCTAATACTGCGCTCTTCTTTCACTCTCTTTCATACATTATTTCATCCACACACCACTTATGAGGCTAACCGAGAACAATAAGAGTATCAATATATACATTAAAGCCTTGGGAAATGTGCATAAATCATTACTACATGACTCAGCAATATTAATTATTGATGTGGCAATTGTTATTAGCTATGTGAAACATGATGCACTACACATAGGAAACTGTTAAACTAGGGTTGTATTATTATTATTTTTATTGCTATTGTTATTGTTATTGTTATTATTATTATTATTATGAAGAGGGGAGGCATTCTGTTGTAGGCAGTGGCAGAAAGAAACGATATCTTTGTTGGTGTTGTCCCAGGTTATACTAACAGGTGTGGTCCACATCAGCCAAGCCTTAGTGACGTCTCTGGCATATATACGAGTATGCTCTTGTTTGTATTTGCCAAACTTCCATTTCTGCATTAATCAGTACATCGTTTTAACAATACTATACTACATTATCATATAATATAAGGTTATGAAGTTTCTACTACTAATACATAAACTACATATTATACAATGTGTAAATATAATCTTATTATCATCACCATCACATACCATCTCCGCATTGAGTAAGCGTCTGTTTGAGTTTGAGTTACTAGCATCATCCCTTTCGCACATTTAGGGTGCACACGCACACGCTTATTCCAGTCCTTCTCATAGTGTGGTCCACAGATAGATTTGTCTTCGTCTTGCATGCTTCACCCAAACTGTTCCCTTAAATACATTCTTTAACACCGAGTAATGTTTTTTTAAAATGATTTAGGTAATTTAATTCAGTAGTGTTCTCTTCGTTCCCAATTCATTATAACACTGTTTATTTCTCCAGCCAAGATAATTTATCTAAGTTTCTTCTTCTTCTTATAGTCCGTAGCCTCTGGCGCTGGGGATCATGTCTGTCCATAACCTTCCGTCTATTTGTGCTTCATTCATTTCAGATATTGATGTTCCTCCAAACCATACTGCTACACTGTCCGACATCCTATCTCTTAAGGTCACCCCCACCCCTACTCTTGCTTCTTCTCCCTCTAACTTACCCATTGTGACGACATACTCCAGCTGACCCCTCCTCATGACATGGTCAAAGAATGAGGAATGTCCGCTTCTAATGCGAGTAACCAATTCTCTATGTGAGTCAACTTCTCTCAAGGTATCTTCATTACCCTTTCTATCGATCCACGATTTCATCATTCTTCTATACAACCGCATCTCTATAACGCCCACATAATTCCTGATTTGTCTGCTATTGTGTCTACGTAACCACATTCAGAAAGCCTCAATGGTGTAAGAAGATGTTTCATAGTGTTGAATGTTACTTTGGCCACCCCTGTTCTTTTTCTTATAAGTGCTCCACATCCACCATTGTCTGTTTTTAACAATTCTTGATAATACAAGCTACGGGTTACCCAAGTGTGTTTCCAATTTGTTTGTTTTTCAAAATTGGTGTGGCTCTGTCTTTATTGATAAAAAATGTTTAATGTCTTTCTATTTATATTTAAAGCATTATCATCGCTTAATGTTTGTACTCTTTCCATTTTGTGAATAATAGGCCTCATTTAAGCGAGATAAACTGTTTTCTTTTCATTCTCTTCTTTCTCCTTCTCTGTCGCCCAAGTGCTCTTCTATTTCCTCTCCTCTACCGCCTCCCAGCACCCCCCCCCCCCCCCCCCCCCCACCTTCCTCCTGCTCTTCCTCCTTCCTCTAGTATATCACACACGGCAATAAATTGTGGGATTGATTGCAACGCCTTTTAAAAGTCATGGAATTTTGCAACTAAAATTTCATCATCATCATCAAGTGCCGTGCCGGCTGGCGTAGGCGTTCATGGCTCTCCATAGATCTCGGTCTTTGGTTCTCTGGATCAACTCTGCTGCTGATATTCCTCCATGCCACCGTCTCAATCCATCCAGCATCACTTCTCTTGGTCTACCTCTGCCTCTCTTCCCCTCGATTTTTCCAGTTGTTACGATGTTCTCCAATGCCTCTCTTCTCATCACATGACCGAGGAAAGCTGTTTGTCTCTGTCTTATTGTTGTATATAATGTTCTAGTTTCATTAGCCTGTTTCAGGCAGTCATCGTTAGTTACTCTGGCAGTAACTAAAATTTAAAATAAATTATAAATTCAGAAACAGAATTCACATATCTACGCTAGTTAGAATGTTTTCCTTAATGTCACCGACGCAGAGTTAGGGTTCGAGACTTTGAAGTCGTCATAATTGGATAATTCCTATTAAATATTTGTTTCATTTTCCCTGTTTATAAATTTTATACAATTGTGTCGGCGTATGTAGCTAAGGGGTAGTGAACGCGGTTTAACAATCCCGACACACTGACGTCAGCAGCAGATGATTTGAAAGCAGACAACTTTGCGTTGTTTTTTACAATGGTATGGGCTTGGGCCGTATAGAAAGCAATGACAAACTACCATAATCCCTTAAATTGTCATGTTAATCAGACACAGTCAAGAAATTCTGTTGTTGAAAACGACTTAGTGTAAGAAACATAACGTAAATTTATACATTTTGATGATCCTGTTTATTAACGCCTGCAAAGGCTGATGAACGCGTGTCACAACTTCCCGATATACTGAGTCGAGGTTTCGGAATCAGCTGCCGGAGATGTGTAGGCAGGCAGCCTGGCGTTGATTCCGATTATATGAGAGTCGGTCTTTCAAAAAACGATGGCAAATTACTGAATAGGATATGCACTACTGAAGAGCTCAAACGAGAGCGAAACTCGAGTCTAGTGCTTCCACATTGACGTGGACAGGCCGAAGATTCATACCAGAATACGATCAGCGTTGCCAGTAGTGGGTTGTGCTCAATATTTAAATTACTGAACGTAAAATTTGCCTAGTAAATTACAAACAGCCAAAAATTATGATATTTGATTGCGATATCATGTAAAGGACATGAGACTAACTTTATACATTTTAAATATCGCTTTTATTAACACTTAGAATACTAATATAAGTTTGAAAACCGTGGAAATAAATTAACATTTGAGTTCTTAGCACTAAATTTATGAGAGAGAGAGCGAGAGAGAGAGAGAGAGAGAGAGAGAGAGAGAGAGAGAGAGAGAGAGAGAGAGAGAGAGAGAGAGAGAGAGAGAGAAATCCTACATCGCTCAAGTCCAGTAAGAGTTCTATAAACGGTTGCGAGCCATATGTAAACTTACTTACATTCAGTTCAAAAGACAGGTAAATCCAAACGTTTCTCACACAAGCTGTCTTAGTATAAGCAGTGTTAAGAAATGACACCACACAAATTTATTTGTATCTTGCATAGCTCGATGTCGTAACCTAACTGACAGCAGTTGAGATATTCAACGTTGACACGAACGCATACCTGCGTTCGTTTGCTGAATAACTGAGATTGTACAACCGGGCCATAAAAGTGGCTAAGCGGGTTTTCGTAACAGAGCGAATGTCGATTCTGCAGTGTGTCTTTAAAGTTATCATTGCATATCTCATGCGATCGTAATGAGTACAGTTCAGAATTGAGTGGGAGAACTACTAACAAATGGACTTTAGTAGAACAAAAAATGTCAATTCTGTTATGTTGCTTTAAGTTAGCGTTGCATATCTCATCTGAGCGTCTTGTGAACAGAAAAACTGATTGATTGATTGATTGATTGATTGATTGATCTAGGAACCGACATCACATCATTCGGGGCATTCCCATAGGCGCTCCGTCCCCATCCTCAGCAGCCAGCGAAGAGTTCCAACCCCAATAATACCAGTAGCAATCTGATTATATGTCCGTCTCGCCTTTCCTCTGAGCGTCGAGAGTCGGCCAGATCCCCTCATCACTCCTCGCTGCCGCATTCTTGCCTGACCATGATGATCCATTTGCTCCTCCGAGATGTACACGTGCTTCCACAAGGCTAAACCACGTCTGTCTTGTCATGCATCAATACATTTGTCAGAAAAACTGACAAATGAACTAGTTCTTGTCATTATAACAACAAATAAGATTTGTGTAAGTAAAGAAAAAGTAATGGTTCGACTGGCTTGGTTATAACACCACGCAGAGTCATGAATGATACAGGGTCGTCTGTGAATGGGCTTCATATTCTTCGTTCATCTTTCAGTGTGAGTGTGTCACGTCTATTTGTGCACTTTAGAGATCAGTGTGGACAGAAGTAGAGTGGTGAATGGGGTTAGATAGGTCGAGAGTGGACAGAGGTAGAGTGGTGAATGGGGTTAGATAGGTCGAGAGTGGACAGAGGCAGAGTGGTGAATGGGGCTAGATAGGTCGAGAGTGGACAGAGGTAGAGTGGTGAATGGGGTTAGATAGGTCGAGAGTGGACAGGGGTAGAGTGGTGAATGAGGTCAAATAGTGTCGAGAATGGACATAGGTAGAGTGTTGAATGTGGTTCATTACATCGAGAGTGGACAGAGGTAGAGTGGTGAATGAGGTCAAATAGTGTCGAGAGTGGACATAGGTAGAGTGGTGAATGGGGTTAGATAGATCGAGAGTGGACAGAGGTAGAGTGATGAATGGGGCCAGATAGTGTCGAGAATAGACAGAGGTAGAGTGATGAATGGGGCCAGATAGTGTCAAGAGTGGACATAGGTAGAGTGATGAATGTGGTCCATTAGATCTAGAGTGGACAGAGGTAGAGTGATAAATGTGGTCCATTAGATCGAGAGTGGGCACAGGTCGAGTGATTAATGTGGTCCATTAGATCGAGAGTGGACAGAGGTAGAGTGGTGAATGGGATCAGATAGTGACGAGAATGGAAAGGGTAGAGTGGTGAATAGGGTCTGATAGTGTCGAGAGTGGACAGAAGTAGAGTGGTGAATGAGTTCAGACAGATCCAGAGTGGGCAGTGGTAAAGTGGTGAATGGGGTCGGATAGATCGAGAGTGGACAGGGATAGAGTGGTGAATGGGGTAAGATAGTGTCGATAGTGGACAGAGGTAGAGTGGTGAATGGGATCAGATAGTGACGAGAATGGAAAGGGTAGAGTGGTGAACAGGGTCTGATAGTGTCGAGAGTGGACAGAAGTAGAGTGGTGAATGAGTCAGACAGATCCAGAGTGGGCAGTGGTAGAGTGGTGAATGGGGTCGGATAGATCGAGAGTGGACAGGGATAAAGTGGTGAATGGGGTAAGAAAGTGTCGATAGTGGACAGAGGTAGAGTGGTGAAAGGGCTGAGGCAGAGGAGGAATTTTCGGCAGAAGTCTCATCTCATTTCATCTCATCATGTTCCTCTTGTACCTTGCGGTGTCGAGGTAAAGTATAAACATCGTGAGAGTGCCCGATTATGGGCTTCATGTATCGATATTCCCATGGACTCTGCTATTCCTTCCGTCAAAAGTTTACGTGGTCGGCCTCTTCCTTTGTTTCCGTTTGGGTTAGTCCGTTTATACTTCTTAGTTTTCTACGAGCAGTAATAAGTTCCCATGCCGGCTTGCTAGGCGAGTCGCAGGTTTAGGACACAAATCTGACCACAGGGAGTCCATCCCCTATGGTGAGCCATAGCCCCGTTATGCAGAAGCAGAGTGGTGAATTGGCTGATGCAGAGTTATGAACGAGACGAGGTAGATTCCTCAATGGATTGAAATAGTTTAGAGTGGGTTGTGTCACCTTCACGAGTGGGCTGCGGTAGTTTAGAGTGGACTGTGCCACCTTCGTGAGTAAAATGAGGTAGAATCATGAATGGGCTGAGGTAAACTAATAAATTGTTTGTGATGTCTTGGATTTTTCGAGGTGCGGTCGCAAGAAATGTTATGATTAGGGCAAAAGCAAATTAATTGAAAATAAATAAATAATATTGTTTGGTAACATTGAATATATTTTTTTAAATGTCTTAAATAAAACAGAAACATGTGTTTTGAAGAAAATACCAGTCTTCAATAAATACAAATCTCCAATTCCAATTCCAATTTTCAAAACAAAAATTCCATATTCGGCCTCGTTCAACCTACCTCTTCAGCTGTGGCTATTGTTGAGGTGCGATGTTTTTGTGGGTTCATTCACCCTAATTCTTGTCTTGTGAGTCCTATCTCGGACTGGTTATGATGGTTTGTGTCTGTGACGCCAGCTGGGGGTAGCTCGGCGGCTGTCTTTTGTGCTCGTATCCTCTTGTGGTTTTCTTTGTTACAAATCTCATGGTTGCCTCCCTTTCATAGCTTGCAAGCAATGTCTTTTCTAGCTATCGCAATACAGGATACGTTATATATATATATATATATATATATATATATATATATATATATATATATATATATATATATATATATATATATATATATATATATATTGTAATGACAAGGAAATACAAAACAAATTCAACATAGAAGTACAGAACAGATTTGAAATATTGTCTGATCTAGAGATCCTATTCCAGGATGTGGATGATCAATGGGAAACGTTGAAGAATTCAATCAATGTGGCTGCAGAAACAACTATTCCAAAATTAAAGGAGGTGGGTCGTAAGATATGGACGGCTGAAGAAATTTTTCACCTCATGGAAACAAGAAACTCAACAAAAATAATTATGTCAAATATGAAGAAATTCACAGACAAGTCAGAATATTATGTAAGGAGGCAAAAGAAGCATGGCTTGAGGAAAAGTGCTTAGAAATTGAAAACCAACACAACAGTCAAAATAGCAAATTAGTGCACAAAAGAATTCAGGAACTTACTAATAAAAGAACAAGTACATCAACAGGGCGTCTAAAAACTAAAGATGGCAAAATCATAATAGAACAAGACCAGATTCTACATGTATGGACAGATTATGTGAAACACCTTTATGATGATAACAGAGAAGAACAGTATGATATTAGATTTAATAATGAAGGACCGCCAATTTTGGAGATGGACGTTCGAAATGTTCTTAAGCATATGAAAGCTGGCAAGGCCCCCGGTGCAGATAACATCACAACAGAAATGATTAAACCTTTAGAAGAATTTGGACTAGAGCAAGTCACCAGACTGCTGAACACATTATATGATACTTGAGATATACCTCCTGAATTATGTAACTCTGTATTTATTGCAATCCCAAAGAAATCAGGAACCTTGGAATGTGATCAACATAGAACAATTAGTATAATGAGTCACATCACAAAGATTTTGCTAAGAATTATCATGCAAAGAGTGAGGAAGAAGATACAACCTGAAATAGGGGAAGAACAATGCGGGTTTGTAGAGTGAAAGGGTACAGTAAATGCTGTGTATATGCTGCGAACAGTTATTGAACGTGCTATAGAAGTAAACAAGGATATACATCTTTGCTTTATTGACTATACAAAGGCTTTTGATAGAGTTAGACATGTCAACATGGTGGATATGCTTGCAGATCTACAAATTGATGGGAAAGACATTAGACTATAAAAAACATATATTGGAAACAACAAGCTGCAATAAGGATTGATAATGAAGTGGGACAGTATCAGCCAATTAAGAGAGGTGTTAGGCAGGGATGTGTGATGTCTCCAGATCTTTTTTCCCTATACAGTGAAAATATTTTCAGAAATGTAGAGGATATAAATGGAATAAGCATTGGAGGACGAAACATCAATAACATTAGATATGCAGATGATACAGTATTAATTGCAGACAATGCGCAGGACCTGCAACAATTAGTAGATGCGGTTGTTGTACACAGTGAGCAACTGGGGTTAGAATTAAATTGTAAAAAGACTCAGGTTATGGTCGTCACTAGGAAGAAAGAAGTGCCACAATGTAATATACAAGTAAATGGAATATTCTTCAACAAGTGAATCGGTACAATTATCTTAGAACAGTCATAACATCTGATGGAGATGCCTTGAAGAGATTAGAACAAGAATCGCCATGGCGAAAGTAGCCTTTAGCAAGATGAAAAACATTCTGACCAATAAAAAGATGTCAATTGAAACGAGAAAAAGAGTGTTGAAGGGATACATAGAGCTTGTTCTTTTGTATGGATGTGAAACTTAGACAATGAGCAGTCAAGCTGAAAAACATCTGATGGCTGCAGAAATGTGGTTTCTGAGGAAAATGCATAGAATACCATGGAAAGACAGAAAAACCAATGACCAAGTACTACAGGAGACAAATGAACATCGTAAACTGATTAGAGAAATTAGACGTAGACAGTCAAATTTTTTTGGACATGTTATGAGAAGAAATGGATTGGAGAACTTGATGACAACTGGCAAGATCGAAGGGAGCAGACCAAGAGGTAGACCGAGAGGAAAATACCTGGATGGCTTGGCCACATGGCATGGACGAGACAGGAACACTGAGCTGATCCTCTAATGTTAGAGTATGTCAAACATCGTGATTGGTTAGACATACATATTTGTGTGATTAGAAAGAAAAAGAAAAAAAAAAGCTAACATAAAAATATATAACTAAGCACCAGTACATCAAAAGAGACAGGAATACGTAATTACTCCCCGTTCTCAGATCACATTATTTTCTTTGTGTAAGTTCGCAGGTGCCGGTCTCCCTGATCTAGGAGTTACACGACTTTCTCCGTAATCTATTATACTCTCTTGAGTAACGTGACATGTGCGAGAATCGGTAGCGGTTCTCTCCGCCTCGGTAACTTACGGGGTATGTGAGCCGGTCGCTCAGACAGCAATGGCAAACCACTGAGCGTAATCTTGCCAAGAAATCCACAATCAGCTGAAAGATGCTGATGTTGACAGCGATGTCCTGTAAAGGATATGCGAACAAACAAAAAAATAAGTTCGCAGGTTACATATTGTTGGTGTAGGTTGTCAGATCATATTATTTTGTTGCTGCAAGCTCGCAGGTCACATAATGTTGGTGTAGATTGTTAGATCATATTATTTTGATGGTGTAAGCTCGCAGGTCACATATTGTTGGTGTGGGTTGTCAGATCATATTATTATTTTGTTGGTGTAAGCTCGCAGGTCACATATTGTTGGTGTAAGTTGTCAGATCATATTATTTTGTTGTTGTAAGCTCGCAGGTCACATATTGTTGGTGTAAGTTGTCAGATCATATTATTAATTTGTTGGTGTAAGCTCGCAGGTCACATATTGTTGGTGTAAGTTGTCAGATCATATTATTTTGTTGGTGTAAGCTCGCAGGTCACATATTGTTGGTGTAGGATCTCAGATCATATTATTTTCGGGCTTCCGGTCCCCAACATGGCGGATAGGCATTTGAACCGTTAAGCCTCTGGAGTGTTTATGCTTGTGGCTACGGTTTGCATTCGCATGCTCTGCATGTTGGACTGGCAGTGCATGGTACCGTCGCCCTGCTATTGAGTGAGTGCGTGGCGTGACACTGTAAGTTGTGAATTTCGTGTGGAATTCTTTTACATCTGTCCGTGATTGTTTGTAGTTTGAACTGCATGTTCGGAACTATGGCAGTGGGCTGTTGCTTAACTGACGGTTCACGAGTGCATTTTTCAGGAGACTCCAGGGAGTCGACGCTGGAGCAACGGAGTTCGTGATTTGTGCGGCGCTTTCTGTGGTTCGCCCTGAGGAAATAACTAAGCCATATGAGATAAAACCGAGTCAATGAAGTCTTTCTGGAGGACTTTTGTGTATGCATTCTGCCGGCGGTATTATGCATAGTGTGATTGTGCGGGCTGTTGGCTTACCGAGACACATGTCTGTTCCACTATTCACATTGGGCAGTGAGGAGCAGTTTGTGTGATATTCACTGGCACAGGAACGGAGCATAATGGGGACGACCCGTTGCCGTGAAGTTGGAAAAAGGACTAACTAACTAACTAACTAACTAACTAACTAACTAACTAACTAACTAACTAACTAACTAACTAACTAACTAACTAACATACTAACTAACTAACTAACTAACTAACTAACTAACTAACTAACTAACTGACTAACTGACTGACTGACTGACTGACTGACTGACTGACTGACTGACTGGATCATATTATTTTGTTGGTGTAAGTTCGCAGGTCACATAGTGATGGTGTAAGTTCTCATATCAAATTAATTTGTTGGTATAAGTTCGCAGGTCACATAGTGATGGTGTAGGTTCTCATATCAAATTAATTTGTTGGTATAAGTTCGCAGGTCACATAGTGATGGTGTAGGTTCTCATATCATATTAATTTGTTGGTGTAAATTCGCAGGTCATACATTGCTAGTGTTGGTTCTCAGATCATATTATATTGTTGGTGTAGGTTCTCAGATCATATTATATTGTTGGGGCAAGTTCGTAGGCCACATACTATTGATGTAGGTTCACTATTCATACATGTACATGTGTCGGTGTAATTAGCTGATCGTATACTATTGTGGGTATAGTTTTCTAATCATATACTATTTTTGATGTAGTTTTGCTGATCATATACTATTGTTGATTAAGTTCAATAATTATAGGCTATTTTTGGCATATGTTTCCTGATCATATACTATTGTTGGTGTAGCTTTGCATATAATATACAATTGTTGGTGTAAGTTCCCTTATCATAACCTATTGGTGATGGAAGTTGGCTAATCATATAGGCGAAATAGTTAGTCGTATAATATTTTCTGTTATATGATTCGCAGTAAAGTTTAACTGATTGCATGCTGTTGTTGGGTGTAAAATCGCTGATCGTATTGTATTGTTGATGTAGTCATATATGTTAATCACATAGGCGAAATAGGTAATTGTATAAGTCTTTTCTGTCATCTGTTTACAAAAAAATGGGTTCACTGATCACGTAGTATTGTTTGCTTAGATTCACCGATTGCTTCCATTTATTAGTCTATGTTCCCTCATGTCACATTTATAATGTAGGTTCATTGGCTACATACCAGCAGCGGTTCTGTTAAGCAGATCATGATATGATTAGCCTATATGATCAGTAATGTTATTTTCGGTTCGCTGCTCGTGTACCATTGCTGGAGTAAGTTCGATGGTCAAGCTACAGTGATGGTGTAGATTTGCTGGTCAGGTACTATTACAGGTTGTGATTGCATGGTCAGAAGTTATTTAAGTTTAGGTTCCCTGGCCACCTTCGTTTAAAAACTTAGGTTCCTGTTTAAAGGATTATGACACACTGCCGTACAACACAATGTTTCTTTATAACAGAAATAAGGTTAATTTTTTTATTTATACTGGAATTCCGTTTATCAGCGAAGAAACCCTCTTCAACATTTACATAACACACTTTCCATTCCAATTATAATAATGTGTTTCTTTCAAACAAGACAAGTTTCTGACAACACCGTTTCTATTTTTAGTCCGCACTGAAGCATAGCTCCATAATCGCTGTTTCGTGTTAAGAGTACTCTACGCTGCAATGCAAGTGGGGCCTGTATAATATTTTCTGTCTTTTGTTATTTTTGTGTGTGCCTGCAGATGTTCTCGACATTCTTATTCAACCTTAGGCGGAAGATTGCAAGAATAGCAGCATTTATTTATTTGAATCTCCCCGTTGCAAACTGTCTTCAGTAGTATGATTCATTCTTGTGGTGCTATTCTCTTCGGTACATCTTCAAATGTCATCATGAAAACTGTCAATATCAGTTGTCCCAAATCAGTTTCCTGCTATGGGCGTTTGATTTGTACGACCATCATCGTTTGTAGGTCTGAATGCATGGAGGAATAAGTGGCAAAACTCACTTAGCAGGCGATGAACCCAGACGTGGAACCCGCGCCCGACCGTGCTCATGAGATTAGCAGTGTAGTTACCTATCAGCTTTGATAACGCGCACGCTAATATAAAAAGAAACCCTCCGTAAATCCTGCCAGCGGTCTTACGGCGCTATGTCCCCGATGTAATATTGGCCACATGTGGTCTTGTTGTTGCTGGTTGCATTGTAACATGTCCGTATTTGTTCTATTCTCTATAATATAACAAAACTGCAGTGGGTGACCTTGTTACTCTTTGTAATCTATACAATATATCAGTTGTGTTTTAGGTACTCATTGTATTGTACCAGGTCTGCAATATTCTTTCAGTTCCTCCTTATAATGTAACAAATTTGAAATATTTAATGTAGTTTATCCTTCGAATGTGCAGTTGCGCCCATGTCCTTTCCATTTATGTATCTAAACATATATGTTCTAGTTTCTCCTTATAATGTAATAAGCATGTTATATATGTTTTGGTTACTTTTTATAATATACAAATTGTATTACATATGTTCTAGTTCTTATAATCTATCACTAATGTTGTATATGTTTTAGTCCCTTTTTATAATATTTTACAAGTATATTATATCAGTTCTAGTTCCTCCTTATAATGTAACGAGTAAGTAACGTAAGTTATGGTTTTTTCCTTATAATGTGTTTTAATTCCTCTTATAATGTAACAAATATGACGTCTGTGTTCGTGTATCTTCTGATAATGTAATAAGTATGACAAATGAGAGTTAGTTTCTTCTGATAACACAGCCCTACAAAAAAATTTGTTTTGCGTGCCAATCATTGTACACCTGCAATTTTATAAATGTGGCATGTTAAATCTAAATATTACGTTTATTTGTCGTAGAAATTCTAGTTTTTTAGATACAGGCATGTGTGTATTTAATTAATATTATTACACTATTTTCTATATCTGGAAAACAATATATTGCTACATAGTCCCTTACAAAATGAAACTACTCACAGTTTCAGCTGTCCACGAATCTTCGAAGAATTTCTTTTTTAAAGATTTTAACCCACTGCATGCATGTTTGTATGCTATTTATTTCTTTACGCTTTTAACACGGAATGGCATCATCTTCAAGAAGAGCATGTTTTCTTTCACCGTATTTATTTTTTTATATTTGTGGAGAGTACACTTTGAAAGAAGAACAGAGGAAGCATATTATTGTTTTTTGTGAAAAATGCATATTGTGCTTACTTTAAAGTAAAGTTAAGTGACCAGGACTACTCTTGGGCTCCTCATATTATTAGCAAAACTTGTGTTCAGCACATGCGAAAGTGGACTTGAATGAAAAGAAAATGTTTAAAATTTGGAATCCCAATGGTTTGGAGAGTCCAAGAACCACTATGATAATTGTTATTACTGTATTGCTAATATTTATGCAATTAATGGGAAAAAGAATAATAAAATATAGAAACATCTAGATTTAGATTGTGCTTGACGACCTGTTGCACACGGAGATGATATACCACCAATTCCAACTTACAGTCGGATTTCGGATTACCTGCTATAAGATGAAACAGCAGTCGCATGTGGACCAACAACTGAGTGATTTCGACGATGATCTTCCAGCTGCTCAACGCTTCGACCAGCGTGAACTGAATGATATAATCCGAGATCTATATCTCTCCAAGAAATCTTCAGAACTTTTGGCTTCAAGATTGAAAAATAAATACTGACTGCTGAAACAACGGTTGCATTTTATCGTAGCAGAAAACAAGGTTTTCTCCCATTGTTTTGTAAAGAAAACAACCGTATTTGTTGAACTAATGTAGGAGGTCTTGCAAACGAAATGCGTCTAAGTTATACAGCAGATAAGTGGCGAGTTTTCATTGACAGCTCTAAAAAAAGTTTGAAAGGTGTTCTCTTTCATAATGGTAACAAATATGGCTCAATTCCAATTGCACATTCTACTACAATGGAGGAGGAATATGCTACAATAAGCACAGTTCTGGAAAACTGAAGTATTTAGAACAAACTTGGATGGTTTCTGTACATGTTAAAATGATGAACTTCTTGCTTGACCAACAAAGAGGATTCACAAAATATCCATGTACTGGTTGTTATTCCCTACTTGTATTGGTTGTTATTCTCAATATGTTTTAGTTGCTATTCTCAGTATGTATGGTTATTACTCCCCACATGTATTTGTTATTATTACCGACATGTATTGGTTATTACTCCTCCCTATATGTATTGGTTATTACTACTAACATGTATTGGTTATTACTCCCTATTTTAATTGGTTATTACTCCCTACATGTATTGGTTATTGCTATCTACATGTATTGGTTGTTTCACTAAATATATATTGGTTATAATCCCTACATGTATTCCCTACTATCTACATTTATTGGTAGTAGTATAACCGGAGTCACACAAATACCACCACCCCACACCCCAGCGTTGGGCACCGATACCGCCACCCTAGCACCACCCTAAGGACTGTCGAATAGGGGTCCGCACCGACCCCTAGTCGCCCCCCTAAGGGCTCGAATAGGGGGTCCGAACCTACCCCCATTCGCACCCTTAAGGAGGTCCGAACCGACCCCAGCAAGAGAGGCTCGCCTCGGTACTACTTGACGACAAAATTCTGCTTGTGGCTGGACTTCCGGACCTCCGACGATGACCATCTTCACGGCAGCGGCCGGCGTGTAGAGAACGGCTCTGAGGGCATCACTCTCCAGATCACGAAAGAGGCCGAACCGGCGGGGCCCCTGTACTGCTGCGTTTATTTGGTTATGGACGGACAGCTGAACATCGACACCGTGAGATTCGTTAGTGCTGTTTATTAATGGAGTTCCCACTTAGGCCACACTCGGCCATCATCACAGGCCCCATATCGTGTGGTAAAACAGAATTCATTCTCGACCTCCTGGAAGGCCCGTAAAGGGGCGTTTTCGAGCATATTGTCATTGCTTGCCCTTCGGTACGATACAATGAAACATACCGGGCCCGGTCGTGGGTGTGGTCAGATCCCGAGGTCTTCATATTTGACCCCGGTGATCGGCTGCTCAAATGGCCAGAGGCCTTCTATAAAATGTTTCAGGGGACGCCGACGTTATACATCATTGATGACTGCAGCGCAGAGGACGCTATTGCGCAGAAGCTGACTATGTTGACTTATCTAGCTTTTAGCGGGCGACATGCCCAGCAAAGTCTGTGGGTTCAAACCCAGAAGTACAACGCTGTTGCGAAAAGCCTCAGGGTGCAGACACAGTGGGTGGCGCTCTTCTATTCCAAGGATAAGGATAGCTTTGAAGACTGCCTGGACGAGAACTACGTCATCCACTCTCGGTAGGAACGTGATGGGGTGCGAAAGCAACTCGAAGCTAATGAGTTCTCAAAGCTTGTACTGAGGACCAAGTTCCCATTTTCTTATAAAGTGCTCAAAGCTGGTGAGGTTTGTTAGATACTAAGCATATGTTAAGCATCAGCTAAGCATTTGTTAAGCATCAGCTAAGCATATGTTAAGCATCAGCTAAGCATGTATGAAGCAGTACTTTGTTACTCCGTAACAGCCTTAGTTGTATTACAACTGGTATGCACATGTTGTGTGCTTGGATGGGCTGTGCACTTCTATATTAGAGTTAGACGTTGCGAATTGCAAACGCTGTGATGGATTGTGACACCATACTCGACCAGCTGTTACGTGAAGAGCCAAAGCCAGCAGAGTCTGCTCCGAATGCAACACCTACAACAACACCACAGTCCGGACATGCAACACCACCTGCCACAACGCCACAGTCCGCACATGCGTTGCGTCGTGGAAGGCTGGCAGCACTTGCGGCTGGAGGACGTGCCGGGTAGTATATAGGAAGTAAGTACTCCAAACTTACAGTGGAACAGGTTGAGGCCTTGCCTGATCAAGAAATTGAGAAGCTATATGCGAGGCACGAGGCGAGGCTTGGAGCGGCAATAACAAAGACCCTGGGCACGGCTATGCTACAGATGTACGCACAAGTGGCAATTATGTTCCTCCCCATTGCTGATAATCAAGCTTTGGTGACAGACCTGGAGGCCGACCCGTTTCTAGGGCATGCGCTAAACACAGTTACATGTGAACTCTACCATAAGTTCGGTATGTGCTTAGCACCAGCAACTGTCGCGCTTGCAACTTTTAGGCACTGCCACTTTGGACATATCTGTCCTAAGCAAGAACAAGATGGAGGAGGAGACCCCCGAAATTGCTCCACAGGAGAAACTAGTGACGAAGGACCCCAGGAAAGTTGCGGCTGGGAAGAGAGGAGCTGCTGCTCGAAAGAGTCGTGAAGCAGAGAGGTTGTCTCTAGCTCTGCAGCAGGCTGTTCGTGAGAAGAAACGAAAGTTAGCCCCGGAGCATGAGCAGGCCCCAACACCGCTGTTTCCAATGGTGCCCGTTGATTACCGCGGCTCGACTCCCTGGATTATCGGAGTGGCTGGCGTTGTCGTTGTCGTCGGTGTAATTAGGCAGAAAATGCGGCGGACTAAAGCACCTGCCCCGCCCTCCAAGCGACCGGATACTAACGTATTACAGAATAGAGATCCATTTTATATGGAATAATGGCAGGTGTAGATGTGAGAGCTATTGTTAACGCCGTTTACCACGGCGCTGTGGTGGCTGCGCTTACGGTAGGCACCGCAAAACTGACCAAGGTGATTTTCAAAGGGGCAACCTTGCCCAAGCTAGACGCTAATATGTATGACATTGGGATGATGGTTTTAGACACGTCCATTGCCTTAGCACTCCGAGATTTGCTTATCAAAGAGGGCGTGATCCCCGCTGATATATTGCATAAGCCCTTAAAGTATCAGCCCCGCTAGCTATGGCCTCTGTCGCAATGATGATAGGGGGCGCTGATGTCAATGCCCTCGCGTTTACGGGGGGCAACTACCTCTTTCCCAAGCTAGGGCATGCAGACGCCCATGAAGAAATGAGGCGGCACGATGAGGCTGTCGAGCGGCTACAGGCGGTCCAGGCTGAGTGGACGAGAAAGAGAACCGCGCGGCTGGACTGGCTCAACGATGAGCTACAGCGCGAAGGCCACGCCGTTCACTCTTTCCAGGATGTCGACCAGGCCATGCAGAAATACAGCCTGATCACCTGCAAACGTGTCGAGCCCCTCGAGCCTAAACCTCGCCTGTCGGATTTCTACGTGCCATCTGAGCCGCAGAAAGACCGCGAGATCACTTTCATCGTTCTTGGGCTGGCAGCGACGAGTATTGTTGCTTATAAGTTGCTTTAGAGATTGGGCGTTGCTACCCAGTAAGAAATGAAAGGTCTGGAGGACATCTGCTATAGCCCTCAGGGCTATTGGAAAGGTTTGGCGGCCATTAAGAAGCTCGCTGCTGCAGCTAATGTTTCAGAAGATGTTGCCCGAGACTGGCTCAAGAAGCAAGCTATTTTTAAGATCTATTTACCCGCTCCTCGTTATATTCCGCGGCCATCTATTGATGAAGATAGACCGAATGCCGTCCATCAGGCTGACTTGCTCTACCTACCACATGACCGGGTTGGTCGTAAGACATTTAAGTATGCCTTGACAGTTGTGGATTTTGCCTCACGGTTTAAGGAAGCAGAGGCTTTGACAGATAAGAGCAGTGAAGGGGTGGCTTTGGCCCTAGAGCGAATTTACAAACGCGGGCCACTCAAATGGCCACAGCTTCTGCAGATTGACCCAGAGCGTGAGTTTATGGGTGCTGTGAGCCAGCTGGCAGCGAAGCATAACACACAGATACGGCGTGGAGAAGCTGGGAATCACCGGCAGCAGGCCATCGTCGAGAGGTTCAATCGCACTCTGGCAGAGAGACTGTTCGGTGCCCAGTACGCCCAAGAGTTACTACTGGCAGCTCGAGGGCCCTCTGAACGTTCAGCTGAATGGGTTCAGGCTCTTCCTCAGGTGGTCGCGGCGCTTAACGGTGAGGTGACTCGTTTGACGGGTCGGAAGCCGGTTGATGCCATTAAGGACACTTCTGTATCCCATTCGCCGGCCGCTCCTGCTCACCGTACTATCGGCCTCAAGGAACCTGTGATTCCGTCTGATGCACTAGCTCGGTATCTGTATGCAAGCTCGCCTGGGGAGCATGAGCTTGAAGGTGGCCGGCGCCGGGCGACTGATACTTCGTGGTCATTAACAGTACACGAGATTAGTAAAACTGTCTGCCAGGATGGGCAGCCTGCGCTGTACTACCTGGAGGATGGGCCGGCTAGGGGCTTCGTTCGCGAAGAGCTGATGATTGTTCCTCCCGACACCCAAATACCTCCTGACCGGTTCCTCCCTAAACAGTGAGGGCTCACGTGTGGATACCGTCAGGTAAGACATACCGTTTGTCATAATTTTTGGTAGCTGGCCATCTTCCCGTTATGCATGCGCATCCCTCGGTTCTCCACTCTGTCTACAGACCCCTCTAAGGCGGCTTTGTATCTACCCCAGGTCATGGTGTTCTGCCTTTTCCCCACCCCCTTGCACGAGAACTTCGTGTTCACGTCCCCGTCGAAGATGTAGCATTTGCTGCAGAGAGCGATGCCTCGACTCCCCTCAAACTCGGTCTTGAAGATGCCGGGGGTTCGCCCGCTTCATTTGTCCCAGGCAAGTCACTCCCTCTTCACACGGTTGAACTCCTCTTTCATCTCAGGCTTTACCGCCTCCTCGAGATTGAGGGTGCTCAGCGCGATGTACAGGCTGTCAGTGTCCATCTGCATGACCTCATAGTCCCTGCGATCCATTAACCGGTCTACAAAGTTATGGTAGAATTCTAAGATGCGAAGCTTGGCCAGTTGATACACGGCGATGCCTACCTGGAAAGGACGCTTGATGATCACACGTGGCTTATGCGATTTGATCTCGTATGCGTCGCCTATCTCTGTGAGGTCGTCAAACCAGGCGGAACTTAGTGTCTGATCTACTGTTTTTTCGTCTCGGGTGTAGCTGGTGTTGGTGTGGCGCTCGAGTGCCTCGATGAGCTTTCCGTATGCCGAATTGCCTAGAAGCTTCATAGCCTCGGCCAGCATCGCCTTCGCTTTGTCCACATCCGCGAGGCTGCTCGCTTCGGTTACTTGCTCAAAAAACCACGTGAAGAGCTTCTTTGGCTCATACTGGATGACTGTATAGACCGCCTCCAGCTCGAGTCCGTGTTCTAGATAACATTTCAACAGCGGGGTGTACAGCAAGATTCCATCGGCCTCAAGGAGGCCCAGCAGTTTCTTACACCTCGACCGCTGGCGGCCGGTGCGTTTCAGGTATTCCAATATCTCCGGTGCTACTAAGGCCTCCGGTACTGCCTGGTTCATAAAGAGGGGTGCCATTTCTTCGAACTTTGGCCACAAGGCTTTGGGGGTGGAGATTTTACACTTGACAAATTCAAACAGCTGGCCTTTTAACACCTGCTGCGCAACCTTGGGGGCTACCTCTTGGGGGTTTTCTGCGTGGAGCACTCGCTCTTTCCCGCACGGCATGTCCATAGCCATGGTGCTGAGGTAGAGCGCGTCAGCGTCGTACCCTTTTGCGGTCCTGCACAGCTTCCCCTTTGGGTATTGATGTGACCGGATTCTGGTGACCCCCGCTTCATGGTACCGGGTGAAGACTAGCGACGGCCCTCCCGTCACTGCTGCCTTTAGGAGTGGATAGGCCTCCTCTCCTGGGGCATACAGCTCACCAGCCTTGGTGCCCCTGAGAAGGTATTGTAGGGACACCCCAGGGAGGCTGCACACATCTTTGAATATGTCGATTCCCCGCTCTCCGTAGAAGGCCTTCATGTTCCCTAAGGCCTCGATGCCTGGACCGACGTCGAGGTTGTTGTAGTACCTCAACCAGTCGGCAAACGTGGTCATTCCTTTTTTCCTCGAAGACACGCTTGCAACTCCTCCACTCCTCCAGCGTGAGCACGTATCCACCCTTTAGGCTGGAATACCACGCGGGGTAGTCGGGCAGACCTGGGTAGTTCAGCTTCTCAGGTGTGTCGAGCCATTCATACGGCAGCCACGACTTGGTCGCTGTGCAGCCATAGGCGCTCACCCATGCATCGTACATGGTGCCGGGGGCGAGGTAATTGAGAATATCAAGGAACATGAACTCGGGTGTGACGAGGAACATTGTCTTTGTCCCTTGTGCGGCCACGTTGATCTTCCGGCAGGTGCCTGCTAGCTCCGCTACGAAGTGTTCCTTGGTTAGGTTTAGGTCGTACCGGCCTGAGTTGAAGCCCAACACAGGGATTTGCCCACACCACTCACGCATTTTCTTCTGCAGTTGTGGCTGCAGCTTATTCAGGTCTTCCGGGAGGTAACGCGCTTCCATCTCGGCTCGTATCCCGGTTGCTCGCCGACGCAGGTCTGCCATTAATTCGGCTATCAAGGCTTTTGTTTCTGCGTTGCTCAGGTGGGTCGGCTGCACCTCTACGGTGTCCCCCACCGGAACAGATATCGCAATCTGATGGCTCTCATAGGTGAGGTCGGGGGTGGGGCGCTGGGCTTGATCTTTGTCGTGTCAGGCCTCGAAGTAAAGAAAGATCGCATGAGGGTAGACCACCGTCTGCACCTGAGGCATTGGGGCGCGAGTCAGAGGCTGTCGCTCACACTCCCACACTACCACCAGATTGTAGTCAGAGGCCTTTATTTTCTCTCCGCGGCGGAGGGTTTTCTGATACAGCTCGTCAGCGTTGGGGGCCTCACTGTGGGTGGGACACCCATGCCAGTAGCAGCCGTGATATTGGTACACCGTGTGGGTGGTGGGGTCGTAACCATCCACCAAACCGTCAACGATCCACCGTTCTCCCCCGTGCCCTCAGTATGCGTGGTGGATGTGGCGCCCTGATTTTTCGGCCATGTGCTCTAACCATAGGATGGAGCTGCGGCTGGTGTTGTTTTGGGGGTAGAAAACTTTCTCGTATGCCGACTGCGGTCGCTCCACCTCCTTCCCTGGACAGAGAATCTTGGTTTCCCCTCAGCTGCAGCGGTCGGAGTGGCTCTGGAGAATACAGGCTTTGGTGAAGCGCTGATTGCAATGCTGACACTCGTAGCTCTGTGCTAGCTTTGACAGGTCGATTATCAGGAAAGCATGGTTGGCATAAACCCCCATCGTCATCGGCTTAGTGGCGATGCGCACATAGTTCGCGGGCCGTCGTACCTATCGCCAGACCCCCTCTTCCGTTGGCTCGTAGACGCGGATCCCTAACTTCAACTTCTCCTCAAACACTTTTAACGAATCCAGGCCTGGCTTGTCTGGGGTGTCGGTGCCCCACACCTTTTGTGCCAGCTTCCGGGCTTCGGCGGTGCAACGGTCTGGCCTCACGCCGTAGTGGACGGCTTGACATCGGAACAGACAGAGGTTGTCATTGTATGTGTCCAACGCGTGCAGCCCCTGCTTGTGCCGCAGCCAGTCCGGCAGTCGCCCTGCCCCTAACAGAACCTGGGGAGTGAGGATCGCCTTCATCTCAACTTGCATCCACCTTACAAAGAACCACTTGGTGCTGGGGCGGTCGATGTGGCTGGAGTCGAAGCGGGTCTCATCACGATCTGCCAACCACTCTGCGGCTGTTTCAGTGTCTTTCATCAAATCGCGGGACCCGCGTAGGGTTTTGTGGTACAACATAACGGCTCCGTTTTCAAATGTTTCGGATTTGGTAGGTGTAGGCGTACCGCAGATAGAAGGCTGACCTCAATGCCTCGAGGTGGGGCATGAGCCTCTCTACGATCGCACCGTCTAGCCCTCGGAAGAGCTTCCACGTGATTTTTCGCCTCACCCGCTCTTCCCTATCCTTGGGGATTACCTCCTCTAGGAGTTGGGGACCGCGCTGGGCGATGAGTCAAGCTATTGGCTCCGGGTGTAGATAGCGCCAGTGGCGCCTTCTTGAATTGGCGTCTAACACGGCGAAGCGTTGTAACGGGTGCGCTCGAGCCCGGGCGGCGAATTTACGCGCTCGCAGGGCGGCAATGACCTCGTCTTCCAACCGCGCAGTCTCCCGCGAGTGCTGCGCTGCGTCCTGGACTTCCCCCCGAAGAGCTGGATACCGCCTGGTGGCGGCGGCTCGCTTGAGTCGGGTGGCGCGGATGCGTCTCTCTCCTGAGCTATCTCCCCGGCAAGGACGGCCTTGCGGCGGTGGCTGCATGGCATCCCATACTGGCGAGCTTGATTTTGCAACTGTTTTACGGTGACCATGATTACTGCTGGACTCGTACCGTCAACACTCCACTTCTCTCTAAATGAAAATTTCTTTTGCCGGAATTTAAATATTTATTCTTTTCAGGCGCCTCCATTCACAGAGGAACGGACCCTCCTGTTGGTATCGCAGTTTATGGTATTTAATGTTGGCTCCGCACGGCCGGCAGAGGGCTAGGGTGGTTTTCACCCCGATGCCGCAGCTCGTACAGGCGACTGTGAATCCCCCCTTCTTGAGATGCGCGTTGTGCATCCGCCAGAATTCCCCCCCCCCCCCTACACCGCCTCTCACACTGGCGCGAAGCCCCCAACAGTAGCCACCCACACTTGTTCATGGTGTGTACCCCTATATCTCATACAGCTTTAATTCCAAAATAATATATCTGGCTATGAGTAATATATCGAGTCGGAATGATAGAACCGAGGCGAGCCTCTCTTGCTGGGGTCGGTTCGGACCCCCTTAGGGGTGTGAATGGGGGTCGGTTCGGACCCCCTATTCGAGCCCTTAGGGGGGCGACAGGGGGTCGGTGCGGACCCCTATTCAACAGTCCTTAGGGTGGTGCTAGGGTGGCGGTATCGGTGCCCAACGCTGGGGTGTGGGGTGGTGGTATTTGTGTGACTCCGGTTATACTACTTTGGTTGTTATTCTCATCAAGTATTGGTTATTAGCCCCTACAAGAATTAGTTGTTACTCTCAATATGTAAAGGTTATTACTCCCGAGATGTATTTGGTGTTACTCTCACTATGTATTAGTTATTACTCCCTACATGTATTACTATTTGATTGTTACTCTCTACGTGTATTGGATGTTAATCGCTATAAGTACTGTTTGTTACTCGCTACGCGTATTGGTTGTTATTCTCAATATGTATTGGTTATTACTCCCTATATGTATTGATTATTACTCCCTACATGTATTGATTGTTACTCTCTACAAGTACTGGTTGTTACTCTCAATTTTTATTCGTTATTACTTCCTATATCTATTGGTTATTACTCCCTAAGCGCTTTGGTTGCTTCCTAAAATCAGTTAATACATCGTGCTGATAGTTTCTCATTGCAAGATATGGAGAGATTCGAGATTATTCAATCTTTGGCTAGTTCACACTTCGCGGGTTGACATTTGGGTTCATAAATAATATAATGTATTCAAATGTATATACACTGATTACACTGGTCTACACACATTTTGGTGGCTTAAATTGTTTAAGCTGTTCTTGGGTAATTTTGTGTTGCTGATTAAAAAAAATAAAAAAAAGTAATCAGATTGTTTTCTCTCAGCTTTAGTTCTTGAGACAACTAAGAATAACATTCTTAGTATGGCAATTCTTAGTAGGGCAATTGTTATGTGCAAGCCTAGAGTTAAATGCAATCAGTGGCATTTTGACTATAATAATAATTCATATTATAAGTAATTTCTGAGCATTTTGCCGTAATATAAAACACCAAAATTATATTAAAACTTTATCACTAGCATTTGTGTATCTGTAGTCAACACACATATAAGCTTCTTTTGGAAGACTTCCTGAAATTCGATGTGCCTAGACAGTCATGCTTAAGGGTTGAGCAGTAATCTGCCATAATGTGGGCATCCCAAATTCCCTGGCATTTCTCTTCCATTGTTTGGATCTTGGTGAAATCTTTCACTTTGCTCCTCACTAAAGTCGATATGATTCTAGGGGAGGAAATGTAAATGGGTATGGAGGTAATGCAATTCTATGCACATGTTGCATCCAAGTATTGCAGAGTGACGAGACTCGACAGCAACGGAAGATATTAAGACAAACCACCGATGTCTATAAATGTCAGTTTAATTGAAGAAGTTTCTATAATATAAAAATGTAGACATCAACTATAAAAGCATGTTGTTGGTTCGGCGGCTCAGTTGTAACTCAGCCCCGTTTTTCCCTACGTCAGCACGTGAGCATCCCTAAATCCCTAACTATAGTGCTCATTCGTGCATCAGCTATACCTATCTCTTTCCCCTTGCACAGCGTGCGTGCCATCTAACTAAACCCCGTATAACAGCCTACACTGTTATACAAGCTTACAAACATTTGACAGCATGTTTTTAACTAATTCAGAATAATTGTATGCTTTTAAATTACCCAGAAAGTTTTGCACAATTAAACACATGATAACCAGGCTGTGGACTCTGTTATGTTCTGTTATCTATATGTGATAGTTCTACTTAACTGGAGGCATTGTGTAAGGGAATGCTGTGCTACATGCAAGTTAGAACATGCAGAGAATATTGCAATAGAAGATGGTCTATTCAAACAACAGCAAGTGTTATTTTGTGATAACAGTGGGACAGCTGGAGCGAGTAGTGAGGTGATTGTTGCATTTAACAATTGAAGATGTAACCACTATGAAGAATTAAAATTGAGAAATGTAGGCATTTAATACTTATATATGCATTATGATTCATGTATCTCGTATAAACATATAACAAACACATTCTTAATGCTTGATGCTATTTAATCATGGTATTTGTGTAAAGTAAAATGCCTACACTTGACACCGTACTCATGCACGATTTTCTGCATCATCCAGGTAGTTGACTTCGGCCTATTGAAATGGGGAAACAACATTGCAATGTTAACTGATATGTCCATAGAAAAGGAAGTTGTAGACACCGATTCCAATCATAACTGTGGATAGCTATTAACGGCAGCATACTTTTACCATTCTATTCTTGAGTCGAATATATTCTCTATCATCCCACTTGTGACTTGTTTGTACTGTATTATTTAAATTGTGGTTCTTAGGCAAGTCGTTTCATTACCTTCTTGGCGAACACATGTGTTTCATCACCTTATTCTTGCTCTCAGTTATGTTTTATGGTCGCGCTTTTGACCCTCACATATAGTTTTATGGCTATATTCTTGACTCTAACATATGTTTTATAACAATATCCTTGACTCTCACATCTGATTTATCAGTTCATTTTTGATTCTCACATATTTTTAATCACATAATTCTTGACTCTCAGATGTGCTGTATCACTTCATTCCTGAATCCTGAAATGCTACAACATGGGAAATATCACGAAATGCCAGAATGCAAACACAGTAAACAGTAAATGACATGTACTTTACAAGACGCCTCAGTCAACCCCAGCATGTTTGACTGTTTTTAATTTAATAAGAAAGCTTCCATTCCGTAATTTGCTATTTCTTTCTAAACCACCGACGCTCACACCTTTGTTTAAAAACCTGAACATAAGACGGTCTGCTTCCAAATCGCCTGAGGCTGATTTAGAACGTGTTATGCAGGATAACAAATATGTTCGCTACCCCTTAGCCATATACACATGCGCACATTTGCAATTTTTCTCAATCGCCTCACATCCCATCTCGATAAAGGTCTTCTTCCTGAGAGTCAATGTGGCTTCAGAAAAGAACATGGAACTGTTGACATGATTTTCGCAGCAAGGCAGCTGCAATAGAAATATCAGGAACAGAACTGCGAAATGTTCTCCACTTTCATTGACCTTACCAAGGCATTTGATACAGTCAGCAGAGAAGAACTGTGGAAGATTATGGCAAAATATGGCTGTCCACGAAAGTTTGTCCAAATAGTGCGGCTATTTCATGATGGCATGCAGGCAAGAGTACAGAAAAATGGTGAACTGTCTGAACCCTTTCCTGTCACCAATGGGGTGAAGCAACGATGTGTCCTGACACCAACACTGTTCAGCCTCATGTTTTCAGCCATGTTGATGAATGCCTTCGAGAACGACGACATTGGAATAGACATCAACTACCGCATGGATGGAAAGTTGTTCAATCTCAGAAGGCTGAAAGATCAAACCAAAATTAACAGCGACACCGTCAGAGAGCTCCTGTTTGCTGATGATTGTGCTCTATACGCCAACTCAGAGGCGGATTTGCAACGCAATGTTTCAGCTTTCTCACATGCCTCTGCCAACTTTGGGCTCAACATCAACTATGAGAAGACTGTAGTTATGTACCAGCCAGCTCCAGGGAATAATCACACTGTGCCGAATATCAAAGTGAATAATCATAGATTAAGTGTTGTGGACAAATTCACCTATCTTGGCAGCACTGTGTCACAAGCTGTCACAATTGATGACGAAGTGAATGCAAGAATCTCCAAGGCCAGTGCGGCTTTTGGCAGACTGTACAAGAATGTATGGGACAGAACTGGAATAAGCCTGCAAACAAAGCTAAAAGTCTACAAAGCAGTTGTATTATCCACACTGCTATATGCTTGTGTAACCTGGACTGTTTTTCAGCGACACACTAGGAAATTAAACCACTTCCACACAGTCAGCCTAAGGAAGCTACTGAAGATTAAATGGCAAGACAAGATTCCAGACACTGAAGTTCTAGAAAGAGCGTCATGCCCAGTATCCACACTCTACTGATGAAGAATCAGATTCGCTGGGCTGGTCACTTGACTCGCATGCCAGGTTCCCTAAACGAATTTTTTTACAGCGAACTGCGTTGTGGTAAACGCTGCCAGGGTGGCCAGAGGAAACGCTTTAAAGACACTCTGACAATCTCGCTGAATGGTTTTGGAATTCATCAGGACACCTGGGAGGCTGCAGCCAGAGACCGAAATTCGTGGCGTGCATCATTACGCAAGGATGCAATCATATGTGAGGCAACCAGGACTGCAAGAGCTGTGAAGAAAAGGCAGGACAGAAAAACCACTGCAGGAAATCCTCCTCCAGAAACGTCAAGCATTCTTTGCCCACATTGTCAAAGAAGATTTCGAGCCAAAATAGGCCTTATCAGCCATCTTAGAACTCACGGCTCCATAACTTCAAACCTTTCATAACTTTTGCTATTTCTTTCTAAACCACCGACGCTCACACCTTTGTTTAAGGGAGTATAGGGAGTGCTAGCATCAAGGAGGAATGGTTACACAGCTATCTGATTCCTTTGCCGAAGCCTGACAAAGAACACACAAAAATTCAGGGATATCGAATTATACCCATGCAGATACAATAGGCAAGCTGCTGGAGAAGGTAATTGCCAGGAAGATATCAAGCCAGCTAGAGAGGCAAGGTGTTTTCCCACCTACCCTGGGTGGGTACCGTCCAAAAAGAGAAACCTGGACCAATGCAGCAGTCTTTGCCCATGATGTCTATGAAGGTTTCCACTCAGGCATTGAAACCTTTGCTGCAGCGATTGATCTTGAGGACGCATACAACAGAGTACCATTGGATTTTTTAATGTTTCAGCTTCTTGAACTAAACGTAAGTCCATTCCTCCTTAGTTGGATCGCTGCAGCCCTCTTCCAACGGAAAGTAGTTTTTAGATGTGGCTGTTGGACTTCGGAACCAACAACAATATATCCTGGCCTACCACAGGGATCACCATTATCTCCGGTACCGTTCAACGCCTACACAGTGAGAATCACCAGTGAGCAGATCCCTGGACCTGGCAGGACATTGTCGTATGCCGATGATGTTTTAGTGTATCGTCAGAGTAATGATAGAGAGGAGGTTGCTGTGGAACTACAAACCGAACTTAATCGCATAAGTACTTGGTGTGATGAAGTTGGGTCAATGGTCAACCCAACGAAGGCAACAGTGACTTAGTTCTCGTTGAATAATCATATTGTCAACACTCCAACACCAACTGTAATGCTGTGTTCAGAGACGGTGGAAAGAACGCAGGCAATGAATTACCTAGGGATACGGTTTGATCGAAGCCTTCTTATAATGTGCACATAGACCAGGTGATAACAAAGGCCAAGCGGGGTGTGGCTGCGATGCGGGTGATGGCGGCAGCAAACTGTGAGCAGCGCCATCTATGTCTTCTGTACGAGGGGCTGGTCATGTCTGTTTTGGAGTATGCAATGGCAATCCTGACTCTCAGCCATAAGCAGATAGAAAGGATGGAAAGGATACAGAATGAAGCTATGCGCATTATTCTTGGATGTACAAGAGATACAGCATGCAGGGCGATGCGCTACCTTCTTGATTTTCCAACCATTGAAGAGAGAATACAAGTTTGCAGGGCACGCGCCTACCTCAGAGTTAACGCAAACACACAACATCCACTGCATAGTGAAATTATGAAGGTGAAGGGCAGCAGGTTAAAAAGAGGACGGTCATGGATGGGTCAAGCCGAAGACATTCTTCAACAGGTGTGTTCACTTGAGGACTTAGAACCTGGCGAGGAGTTGGTGCAAGTGCCAACAGACTTCTGCACATCCTTTTCAATTTGCATCCAACGAGATAGGAAATGCAGACAAGAAAATCCGGCTGCTGTGGAGGCTGAAGTACAAGCGTTGATTTTCGAGAATTCGCTAGACAGTGACGCGGTCATCTACACAGATGGGTCGGTCGTTCGACATGTGAGAAGCTCATGGGCCTTTACAGCTCGAGCCGGAGGGAGAATTGTGAAGGAGGACTCTGGTGCTTTCACTGAAACCACAAGTAGCCTGACTATGGAAGTCATGGCAGTAAGTAAAGCAATAACATGGCTCGAGACACAGACATTCACTAGGGCTTGTTTCCTTAGCGACTCAATGAACATGATCAAGAGGATAGAGGAGGGGTCGATCCGAAGAGAATGGTTGCTGCCTCTGGAGCGGTCTAGGCTGGCAAAGATTAGTTTCATCTTCGTGCCAGGGCATGCGGGAGTACAAGGAAATGAGCTGGCTGACAACCTCGCAGGTGAGGCTACTGTGGAGGGCGGACGCGCCATGGACCAGGCTGACATTCTGAATGCTCTACGAGAAGTAAGACTTTTGCGAGAACCAAGTGATGATTGTGAATCTACAACAATGGCCAGACTGCTAGAGCAGCAGATTAAAAGAGGGGTGGCCAAACAAGAACACTACGCAGGAAGCCAAAGAAGATTGATAAACCAACACAGAACTGGCGTCGTTAGCCGCTACACGCTGCGGGATTTGCTGAGGAGGGGATCCGAGCACTTATGGACTGAATGGTTCGATGTGCAATGAGGATGATCTGTCGACTAACTAACTAACTAACACCTTTGTTAAAAAACATGAACATAAGACGGTCTGCTTCCAAATCGCCTGAGGCTGATTTAGAACGCGTTATGCAGGATAACAAATACGTTCGCTACCCCTTAGCCATAGACACCGGCGCAAACACACAATCACATTTGACATCAGAATACCATTACCGGAAAATGAGGAATTGCATATTCACATACTTATTTTGATGTTTCCATACCATTGGTCTCAGTTCTTAGTCAGATACGACTGAGCTACGCTATGACAGTAGACGGTACTGCCTGCACTCTGTTAGCGCCGAATGATGGGCGGCGCTCACCAAACCCGACACCCTACATTGCGCCAACGGTTTCGTACGAAGGATCGCAGTTGGGAGGGTAAGTCTTATCATAGTGTGAGAAAATGCAACCTAAAGATTAAATGTCATGGCAAGGCAGATTAAAAGTACTAAGCAAGTAAAGTAAAGTAAAAGTAAAGGATTCGTTCACATGTTTTCTTAAAATGGATTTGAATATATGACCCCTGGACTGGCAAGCAAGCATGCTAGTCACTCGCTATCATGGCTATGTGTGGCTAAAATCAGATAAAATAGTGCCTCCCATATATAAGTACATATCTTTTACATGTTAAAACTTGTCATATATTTTCTCTATACAAATCAAATCAAATCAAATCAAATAGACTTTATTAGGGTCACAAATTGGGCGCGCAGGCCCGTCTTACATTCGGCCCTTCCAATCACTCGTCTTTCGTTCATCAAGAGCATTATATATTTACATAGGAAGAAAAATAAACATTGTGAAATGAATGTTGTAAACATAAACAAGGCTAAACATTGAGAAAAATATGTACATAAAAAGTATGTGACGTAAAAGTAGTGATGCCAGCGTGCCCCACACACACACACAACACACACACACACACACACACACACACACACACACACACACACACCACACACACACACACACACACACTCTCTCTCTCTCTCTCATTCACTCTCACTTTCACTCATTCCCTCTCACTCATTCACTCACACACACACTCTCTCACTCATTCACTCTCCCGCTCACTCATTCACTCTCCCGCTCACTCATTCACAGAAGGTACAAGAACAAGACAACAATAATTTTAATGAAATACTATAAAAACAAAAGTAATTTAAAATATAATTATAAGAATACAGTGCTGGACTACTCTCTACCTGCCTCTCCCCTGGAATAAAATAATGTATGAGAGCAGAGAGATAAGAAAAGCCCAATTCTTAGCCCTGTGAAATAAAGTTTGCTCCTTCAGTTTAGTTTAGTCGTTTAGTTTAGTCGATAGATCAACATCACGGCACACAGGTGTAACCCAAAAGTGCTCCGTTCTCCTCCTAACTCAAACCTGAGTCTGGAGAAACTCAGCTCAGTGCACGAACTCCGTAGCACCGGCGAGGATCCTGAAATACTTTGGATAGATTTTTAACTCGAAATTTTGCCCGGGCAGCGCCGTTAGGCTACTCTTTTTTCGATTTCCAACAGCCAAGGGATTTTTTACGTGCGCAACAATACACACGGGCGTCCGATCTCACTACCCAGAGACCAGGGGAAATTTTATTACCAGAAGTCCACGTGAATAAAGTCCCAGTCCTCACCAGGGCTTGAACCCGGGACCTCCAGCACTCGAGGCGGACACCATACCTCGAGACCACGCAGACACCCCAGCTGGTCGGTAAGGCACCCCTCTATCATTTGCTGATGACATTCTGGTATATCGACAGGTAGAGATAGACAAGCGATTGCCAATGCCATGTACGGCGAAATTAATCGACAATCCTCCTGGTGCGTTGATTCCAGTGCCGTTGTCAATCCCGCAAAGGCACCAGTTACATGGTTCTCCTTAAACAATCATATTGTTAAAACAGACCTGCGAGCAATAGAATGGATGGGAACGTTATGATAAGAGCCCAGTCGATAACATATCTCGGCGTGAGGTTTGATAGTAGTCTGCACTTTAGAGAATATGTCGATTATGTTATAACAAAAGCTCGAAAAGGTTTGTCAGCAAGGAGAGCATGACAACTGCAAATATTGATCACAAACTGTTAATACCTCTTTTCCAAGGACTAGTATTTTCACCCATCGAGCATACTCTGACCATCCTTACTGTCAGCCCTACACAGGCTGGAAGACTTGAAAAGTTACACAATGAAGCCATGCGCAGGATTTAAGATCTACGGAGATACATCTGCTGTGTAGCAATAAGATACCTCCTTTACTTTCCGACCATGAACCACAGGAACAAGATCGACGGGCTCGTGCATACATAAACATAAGCGAAGATGAGCAGCACACTCTATATCAGGCTCAATTAAGAGAAAAGGATGGCAGACTAAAGAGCATGATGCTGGCAATCCGCAATCAACGTGCTCATCGGTGAACACTCAGATGATTCTGTTATGTTAATCTATACAGATGACACTGTTATACAGAAGCAGAGAAGTGCGTGGGAATTCACGGCGCGTCCAGCGAGCCGAACCGTTCAAGAAGCCAGTGGTGCCCACTCTATGACCACGAGCAGCATGACGATGGAGGTGATAACAGTAAATGAGCTATCCATGGCCATAATCACATAATTATATCAATGTTTGTTAACTAAGAGACTCAATGAGCATGAGCTTAAAGGACAAGGTGGGTTGTATACGTGGATTGAACATTACAATATTTACGTTCAGGGGCATGCGGGAGTTGAGAGAAATGTACCAGCTGATAAACTTGCTGGCTCTGCACCCCTTGCAGATGGTCAGCCAGTGGATAGTGCCTATGTTAGTAATGCCCTTAGAGAAATATCGGGGGCAGATGACATTGACGGCAGTGAATCCACATCGTTGTCCAGAATGTAAGACTCGGGAATAAGAATTGGCACGGCCAGACACGAGAGGCACAACGGGAGATCAGCGGAAGCTAATGCATATGTTGGATGGAGACTCTGAGCATGTATGGAATTGTCCGAAGTGCAAGGATGATACCCAACAGTTAACATAAATAACAAAGATAAATTAAACACAGTGTCGTATGTTTCAATGTCACAACGGTAGGTTTGAAAAGAGTATAATGTTATTTTGGTTTGTTTATTTAATTGTGTTTTTCCGTGTGCATAGCAGCTGCCTCAACACATCTGACATGACTCGAGGTATGGTGTCCGCCTCGAGTGCTGGAGGTCCCGGGATCAGGCCTGGTGAGGACCAGGATTTATTTAAAAAATCCACCGGGACTTCCAGTAATTTCCCCTGGTCTCTGGGTAGTGAGATCGGACGCCCGCGTGTATTATTGCGCACGTAAAAAATCCCTTGGCAGTTGGAAATCAAAAAAAAGAGTAGCCTAACGGCGCTGCCCGGGCAAAATTTCGAGTTAAAAATCTACCCAAGTATTTCAGGATCCTCGGCGGTGCTACGGAGTTCGTGCACTGAGCTGAGTTTCTCCAGATTCAGGTTTGAGTTAGGAGGAGAACGGAGCATTTATGGGTTGCACCCGTGTGCCGTGATGTTGATCCATAAAATTAAACTAAACTAAACTATCATGGTGAGTGACCTTGAAACATATGACAATGTGTTTTGTTTAGTTCGGTGTAAATGGTTTATTACGTCACTTCATCATATGTTAAGCTCTGTTTTCCTGCAGTAAACACCTGATAAGATGCAGCGAAACATGCCAGGTAATTGTGTGGTATACTGTTTGTGTCGTCGTTATTAAAATTCACAGCAGGAAAACATTGTTTTGAATTATTATTAAACTAAAAGCGTTCATTAATATGTGGCGTACTGAATAGAAGAGCTAAGATATCAGTAGGAATAACTGATGTGAGGCTTAAGGATAGAATTAGACTGATTTCAGCCGATGTAAGGTCAAGAAATGACGCTGGCACTAGATAGGACACACCCCGACAGAACCTGAATATAACTTTCTTTAGAACCCGCGATTCAGTCAAAATAGTGAGCGACCTAAAGTCATACGAAGAAAAGAATTAGAGACATGTATAAATAATTATGTGGAGGACATGGAGGGTCTGCAAGAGATAATCAAAGATAGGATAGCATGGCTAGAGTTGGTTAAGGAACTCTGCTCTATTCGAAATATGAAGAAAGAGAAGATCATCTGTCCTGCGTCTCACTGTGTACTCAACCATACTTCTTACAGGTTATCTCATGGTGCTGTCCAGCAACACGCATCCTTGACTTCTTCCTGCACGCCTTCTCTCCACATTTCCCTCCAACACATTCTTGGGCAAGAAACCACCTCTTGAAATGGTCGCAGTACGTTGTTTATTATCAGGCCTTCATATCAGACTGACTGATTCTATAATATTTCCCATTAGTCATTGACATCTTGAAATCGAATTTCCAGATCGGAAAATGCATCACATCTGTTCTTTACCTCACCGTTGAATTTATATTTTATCTCCCCACTCTTCAGTGCATATGTACATCACATTTTGTGTTTCTTGGTGTATATTTGACTTTCTTTAAGGTTATATGTATATTGCTTATGATTCATCTATCGTCGCAGTAGCAGTCTGCGCTTGATATCGTTTTTGCGAGGTTTAAGATATTTCTAAATCTTCTGTTGATGAGGATGTAATCGGTCTGGATCTTATGGCCAGGGCTCCTTCATGCCCACAATCGTTCTTAGATGCTGTTGATACCAGATGTTTCCAATAATCATAGTATGTTTTTGTGCTCATTTTACAACTCTGCAACCTCTTTAACTCTGTTCCCATAGTCCATACTGGTATTGATGTATTTCAACTTTAACCTTAAAGTCATTCGTTATTATATCTAATTATGAAACATGCAAGTCTTACAGGCTTTCTCCAAATCATTTAAAAATACATATATGAATTCATCTTCATCAGAATGGATTATGTTGTATTCCTCGGATGTTATTATGTCTATTCTTTTTCCATCTGGTCTCAAATATCCATCCATCATGTGCCATGCCGGTAAGCGTGGGCGGTCATGTTTTGCAATCCCACTCGATCACCAGAGTCGTGGATCAGCTCTGTGTTTCTGTCTACCGGGCGAGGCTGCTCTTATGGAGCACCCATTTACGCCGTTTCTCTGATTATCGATGAGTCAACACAACATGATTATCTTTGCATTTATCAAGTTCTCAAATATACCTAAATGTTAATATTCAACCTTCTCTTTTCTATATAGATATTATCCAATTTGCCATCCCCACTCATATTTACAACGTTCCACGTTCGCATTGTATATGTTTGTTAATCGTTTGCACTCAATGGCTTGCTGACGGTCAGGAGACATCTGATGGACATGACTACCCCAACCGGTTGGTTGGCTGTGGGTCATGGGTTCTCCGTAGCGAAGTTAGCAAGACTTACAAGAAGTTCGTCTGTTCGTTTTCGGACATTGTCGTTCATACCACGAGTGCATGTTTCTGTAGTCGCCCTGAGGTCACTGCTGGAAATACGGAGTTCGTACATTGTACAGTGCATTTAACCTTTGGTTGATAGTCTATTCTCCATTGGGCAATAAGAGAAGACGAATACTTAAGGCATCTTTATTTGTATTTGTGCCTTTTCAAGATATTCTCCTCAATAATTACCGGTATTTCAAAGCTAATAATTTGCTCTTCCTCTGGGTTACTTTAGTCGATGATGTCACACCATATTACACTCTATTGTAATCATAACATTAACTTACTATACATTTTAACCGATAATATTTTTGGCAGGCTTCAGGTGATTAATTTTATGTGGCAGAAATTAAAAGATAAGAGAAACTTATTCGAACGAAAATTAAAAGATAAGAGAAACTTATTCGAACGAATCTCATTTTCATATAGTGAACTTTTTCTATTTATTATCTTGCCAATTAGTATGCGCCATTTATGCATCATAAAGAGGCAGTCCTTGTTTTTTTGGCCACGTTATGAGAAGAAAAAAAAACTGGGACATATTGTGACAACCGGAACGATTTGCGGAAAGAGAGGTAGAGGAATACAACGTGAAATTGTTATTGACAGTCTTGTGTCATGGCACGGAAGGGAGTCAACACAAGAATTTATCCATGACGTCGGAGATCGTAATTTATGGAGAGGCATGATCGCCCACGCCAGCCGGCAAGGTACTGGATAATGGCATTGATGATGACGATGATGATTTATGCATTATATTAATCCAAACTTCAGTCTTTTTGGTAGTAATTCGTTACTTAAGGCATATGTTATCTCTCATCGTTCTCTATAAAATACCCCACAAGTCTGTCCATAGTCATCGACGGGTTAGAGCCACCATTCATAAATCACTCACTTTCCGATGGTACATTGCACATTGCATTGTCAGTATTATTTTTACAAAGGCTATTAAAGTCAAATCAAACACAAAACAGCGGTCTTCAAGGGGAAGCCACATCTGCATTTATTCCTTGTAAAACTTGATTCTTGAGAAACTGAATATTGTTATCGAAGTTGATGTGAGTTTTAATGGAGTCACCTCCTCCGATAGCATCATGTTCTACAGAAAGTACCCAATCGTCGCCAAGTTTATGACCATCAGCATGTGTCTTGCCAGCTAGCTTCTGTGTTCATGTCTTGTCACAGATCTCAGTCCTTGGTGTTCTGAATCAAATGTGCTGTTGATGTTCCTCTATGTCACTGCCTTAGTCTATCCAATGTCATATCTCTCGGTCGATCACTGCTTCTTTTCCCACTAATCTTTTCAGTAGTCATTGTGTTTTCCAATGTCCGTTTTATTATTACATGACCAAATAATGCTTTTAGTTTCTTTTTTTTTAAATACTTGTATATAACGTACATGAAATGTCAGAACACTTAACCAAATGGAAAACAGAAAAATATTAGGAATGAAATGAATAGTATCAACGTGAACAGAGTCGATGTTAGAGTCGTTATGGAGAAGCATATTTGGATAAGAGCTTAAATATCTACTCTAGAGTGAATGAATACAATTTGGATTATATGATTAACAACAGTGCAAACCCAGTTACACAACTTTTGGACAATAGCAGATAGAGTGCTATTAATGAATCTGCGTGGCAAGCATCTGGATATCTGTACAATACAGGTTTATTCACCAGCTGCAGATTCTGAAGCAGAAGAAGATCATAATCAAATGCCTTGCTGACTGCCTCATCTCATAATATTTCGATCTCTAAAGCATGTGTCAATTCCTGTGTGGACACTCTTCAGTGCCAATGCACAGGGATGTCAACAATGTTCATGCGTTTGCCGTCAGTGCTTACTTACTCCATTAATTTGGGGATTTCTCATATTTTACATTGTCAAACACGTTTGTGTAGTCTATGAAACATACGTACATATATGTTTTTACTCCAATATCTATTTCTGACACTGTCCATGGAATGCATACAGTACTGTTTACAATATTGCCCACAATAAATCTACAATATACGTAACTATTTTCTGGTTTCATCGTGTCTCTTATTCTTATGGTAACTATTCTCGGTAACACTCTGGTTATGTTATTCTTGACTTATTGCTCGATGATCTTCATTTTCTAAAGCACCTGATTCCTTTAGTAGAACTGTACGGATGAATTTCAATATGTCACTAATGGTATACCCACTATTATAGATGTCAGTTAGACATGTCATCATTATTTCGATTCCATAACATCCTAATGCCGAATCTTCCTCCAACAAGATGCATTCTGGATCGGGCTACTTTCCTTTTTTCATATAATACCGGCACAGTCATTTAGGGCACTGGAATTTGATGACCGCGCAGCATTGCACTGCTGGTTATACAAACTGACCACTGCCCTCATTGGCTGTTGTTTCACATTCTGGGATTCCAAGAGAAGTAGAATACATAGTTGTCATTGTGTTTTTACATTAATTTCTCCACACTTGTCCCATTTTCTGTTTCTGTTATTATGTCTTAATGTATTCACTGTAGTGTCTTCTCAATGGTTTATATGTTGTTGTTGCGTCTTTTGTTTGCTGATAAAGGCTAATTGAAGCAACGTCCTTTGTTTTGCGTAACTTGTTTTGTAAAGCGGCTATATACTTCATGTCAATATTAGCGACATTCAATTGAAACCCGTTCCAATGGCTTTAATACAACAGCTTGAAAGAAACGTTAACATGTGCGATAGAATTAAACAAATCATTCATTTTGAATGAATTATGCACTATGTGTTGGTCAGAAGAAGTAGCAGTAGGCATTCAGGCAAGCATCCCATTGCTTAGGTAGGCGTCCGCAAAAAAGGATTGTGATTGCTCACTGAACCAAGTGTTTACCGCGTTCATTATGCGGTAATCTGTGTGAAATCGTTGACCCTTGAAAGCTTTTTTTAGAGGTCCGAACAAATGCAAATCACATGACAACGTATCAGAACTATTGGCTGGATGTTGCAGAATTTCCCACTTCTTCCTTGCTAAAGCTTCCTGCACAATCTTTGCGACATGCGGACGGGCATTATCGTGCAACAAAATCACACCACGAGAAAGCATGCCGGGTCGTTTATTATTGATGGCTTTTTGCAGTTTGTCTAGTGTTTGCAAATAGTGGGTAGCATTGATGTTGACACCAGGTTCTTTAAAGTCGGCCAACATTAGCCCTTCATGGTCAAAACATACGCTCAGCATAACCTTACCAGCGGAAACCTGTAACTTGGAATTTTTGGCTTTTTGTGGTCCAGCATTCTTCCATTGCATACTCTCTCTCTCTCTCTCTCTCTCTCTCTCTCTCTCTCTCTCTCTCTCTCTCTCTCTCTCTCTCTCTCTCTCTTTTACTGCTCGGCTCAAAGTGGTGACATCATGATTCATCGCCTGCCACTATACGGAAGAGAAATACATCACCCTCCACTCTGTAACGCAGCAAGTGGTGCAAATACTATCCCACGCGTTCCTCGTTTTGTTAGTCAGTCAACATCCGTGGTGCCCACTGTGAACACACCTTCCGATATTGCAGTTTCTTACCTTTTGAATTGTCCCAATTGACACATCAAATTCTTTCGCTAGCGAACGTATGCTTCGACAACGGTTCATCTGTACTGCTGCATCAATTTTGGCGATGGTTTTTTCTGTTGCAACAATATGCGCTTGACCCAGCTATCAACGATCTGTCGTCAACTGAAGTCCTTTCCAAAACATCCGTGCCCAGTCTGTCACTGTTGTCTTCAACACACATTTGTTACCGTACGCTGCCTGCATTCTTCGATGAAACGTCCACTGGTCGACATCCTTCAAATGAAAGAACTTGAATCACCGCTCTTTGAGCTTCTTTGGACGGATTTTGTATCAACCCGGCCATTTTCTCAACGGTCAGAAACAGAACCTATGCATCATGGACGATAAGCAAGAGCTCTTGTATTCATTGGTCAGTACTTATCACATGGCTATGACATGATCATGTTCAACGTACGCAATTACGCGGTGCAGCACGAACGGATTTCAAATGAACGCCCCTTATATATTGTTCACATACCGCAGGTTAGACAGTTTTATTATTATAGGGAACCAGTACTGTTGTATGGATGTTTAACATGGACAATAAGGTAACAAGATGAGAAACATCAAATAGCAGTGAGAATATTGACACTTCCACTAGAGGCGCATTAAAACAGTAAAATTATTTGAGCAATTCGACGTAGACTGTCAAAAATGTTTGAGCAAATAATGAGGAGAAAAACAGTTGAAAACATAGTGACAAAGGGAAAAATCGATAGTAAAGGAATTAGAAGAAGACAGAGATAAATAAATACATGGATGGTTTGATATGACTTAATGGTACAAGAACTCAGAAACGATTCAAGACTGGTGATCGTTTGGGATATCGAAACATGAGTGCTCATTATTTTGCAAATGTGAATAGATAATGAATATAGTATTAATATACTAATTCCTCTGTGATATTTAATCGAGCAGGCAGCGGTAAACCATAGTGTATTAATAGAGAAAAATACGTCTTTCTTTCAGCAAATGTTACTTACCTGTTAATACTGGCAAAATTTTAAAAAAAGGCTGTTATCAGAAAATTATCCCAAGTATAAACAACAATTCATTCATTCATTCATTCATTCAGTAGCACGAACTTTGCAGAACCTCGCTCTCATAACAACATTCCGGAAAACTTATTGATCATAAGCAAGATTACTCGCGTAGGATACACGCATCTGGAGACCATCCGCCACGTCCTGAACCAATCTTCTGTTTGGCCTACCTCTTCCTCTCTTCCCTTTCATATAAAAAAAATGTTTGCATATCCTTTACAGGACATTGCTGTCAACATCAACATCTTTCAGCTGATTGTTGATTTCTTGACAAGATTACGTTCAGTAGTTTGCCATTGCTTTTTGAGCGGCCCGTAAGTCGCCGACGCGATTCGAACCACTGCTGATTCTCACCGTCGTCACGTTACTTACGAGAGTATACTAGATTACGGAGAAAAGTCGCTAACCTCTAGGCCAGGAAGCCGGCTTCCCAGGCATATACCGCTCCATTATTGTTCTCTCCAAATTTTCATGACGTTTCAAATGACCAAAATATTTCCATTTTCGTTGTTTTATCGTCTTTAATAGCCACACTTCTTCAATATTCAGCTCTTGAAGTATGGATGCATTTGTTCTTTTCTTTATCCAAGATATTCTTAGAACCCTTCTGAAACATTTATAATTAAAGGCATTTATGCGCTGTTCAGCTTGTTTAAGTAGTGTCCAGGTCTCACAGTCGTATGTTGTAATGGGAAAGATGCATGTTCTTACAAATCTAATCTTAGTAGTTCTATCTTTTACACTCTATAATCTAGTTGGTTTAGTCTTTGAAGGGCAATAGATATTCGTCTTTTAATTTCTTTCATTGTGTAACCATTGTTGGTAATCAATGACCAAAGATATTCCAAATATGCCACCACCTCCTATTTTTTCTCATTAACATATATTTCTGTCTCCATAGTAGTTTTATCTGTATGCATTATCTTTGTCCTTGCTATGTTAAGATATAAGCTGTGATATTAACTATTTCTGTGGGTTGACGTTATTAGGTTTTCTATACTATTTTGTGATGTGGATAGTAATACTGTATCATCATCATATCGAATCTTAGATATTTTATCACCACCGATATTTAGGGCATCATATAGCTCCCTGTTTATATCATTTCTTACATTTCTCATTATATTTTCGACGTACAGGTTAAACGAATAGGGGGGCAACACACATCCCTGACGGACTCCTTACTTGATGACAAATCAATCTGATATCTCGCCATCTGTTCTAACCGCTACTTATTGGTCTAGATAGAGCATTTTAATGAGTTGTACTACATGTGATGGAAAGCCCATGTGCCTCATGATTTCCAGAAGTTTCCGATATTGTACACAATCATATGCCTTTGAATAATCCACAAAACATGAGAATAGGTTGCATTAAATTATCTGCACTTCTCTATTATTAAACGCATGTTGTATATGTGTTCTCTTGTTCCTCATCCTTGTCTAAATCCAGCTTGAACCACGTTAATCTCTTCTTTCTTTTTCTTTTGAAGACTTCCCATTATGATTGTTAGTAGAATTTTACTTGCATGACTGATCAGGGCAACAGTTCTATAGTTGGTGCACAATTTCAAGTTGCCCTTTTTGGTATTGTAATGAAGATAGTTCTATTTCAATGCTTTGGCTCAATACCATATTTCCATATCGTCTTACATAGATTTGTATGCTTTCTTCTCATCCCGCTTTAATTAGTTCAGCTGCTATCTCAACACATCTTGGTGATTTACCATTCTTCAGGTTCTTTATTGCCCATGCAATTTCATCTAATGAGGGTTCAGGTTCTGTCTCTGCTATCATTGGTTCATGTATCTCATTCATATCCTCACATTCATTCATATTATACATTCCACTGCAGTATTCCTGCCATCTTTCTAGAATGTTCTAAAATTCTGTTAAGGTATTTTCCAAGTTGTCACAGATAGCATTTAATTGAGGTTGAACATTTCTTGTCAATAACTTCATTTCATTAAATATTTCATAATCTCTTCAATCCTTATGATATTTCTCTATTTTAATACAACAATCTTGTATATATTGGTGTTAGCCCTTTCCTGTGTTATTTCTTATTTCTCGTGGTAAAGATTAATACTTCATCCTACTGTTATCGTTACTCCCCCTTTCGCATTCAGTTCTCTTTATTGTTTTAATGCTTCTAATCCATTGCTTAATTTGCTTAATCTTGGTCGGAATTAAATCTTTGGCAGCTGTTATCAAGATATCTCTAGCTTGTACTCATCGAGGACTTGGTCCTCGGGTAAGTTGTTTGAGTTTTACTTTCAGATCTGCTTCTAATCGCTGATGATCTATATCACATTCTGCACTTCGTAGATTTTTTGCCGATGTTATGCTTGATTTCCGTCTTCTTTGTATACAATCTATCTGGTTTTTGGGAGTACTTTTCAGGGAATTCCATGTGAAGAGTCTTCTTAGCTGTTGTTTAAAAAGTGTGTTAGCTATCGTTAACCCATTTTCTGTGCAAAATTCAATTATTTTGTCACCTGCATCATTTCTATTTCCCAATTCAAATTTTTCTAAAACGTTTCTCTCATTTTCAGCTCTTCCTGTACCCACTTTTGCATTAAAACCTCCCAATATTATTGTTATGTCATTAGTTAGTGAGTTAGTTAGTCGAGGTTCCAACTTCACGGCAACGGGTTGTCCCCATTATGCTCCGTTCCTGTGCCAGTGAATATCACACAAAATACTCCCCACTGTCCAATGTGAAAAGTGGAACAGACAGGAGTCTCGGAAATCCAACAGCCCGCACAGGTACACCGTGCATAATGCCGCCGCCAGAATGCCAACATAAAAGTCCTCCAAGGAAACCACAGTTCATCGTAGATGGAATCGGCAGTCACCAGAAAGACCTCATTGACACGGGTTTTCTCACTTGGCTCTGTCTCTTATCGCACGGAATTCTCTACGAGAATATATGAGAAGACTTCCGTTATCATTTGTAAAATGTCCCTTGTCTCTCCGGCGATGTTCACTAACTCCTAAAATATGAATATTTAATCTCTCAATCTCATCACATACTGCTTTAAGCTTTCCCGTTACATAATGTATATGTATAATATTTTCTCCATGTTTTACATTTCTGTGAGATGCTCACGATAATCGTCAGTGTATGTGCGTGTAAAGTATGGGAGTTTGTCCATATTAGTTTCAGTGATTATGTGAGGCATCATGTATGTGTCTAGGTGTGAGTATGTGGGTTTTGTGCATGTGTGTGTGTGTGTGTGTGGGGAGATATGTGTGATAGGAGTGTTGTGGAGGGTGTGGGGAGATGTGTATGGGTTGGGGATGGGTGTGTGAGTGGGCGGATGTGTTTGGAGGATGTGTGTATGGGTAGGATATGTGTGTGTAGCTGGGGGAGATGTATGTGGGTGGGAGATATGTGTGTGTTTCTGTGTGAGTGGGGGATGTGTGTTTGGGAGGGATATGAGGGTGGGTGGAAAAATGTCCGGGTTGATGGGGATGTGTGTGTGTGTGTGTGTGTGGATGAAAGACTTGTGGGTTGTGGGATGTGTGTGTGGGTATAGATGTGTTGGTGGGGGTATGTGGTTGGGTGGGTGGTGGTGTGTGGGTGTTGGTGGGTAGTGGGATGCGTGGGTGTGGGTGGTTGAGAATGTTTGGGATTTTGTGAGGGGTGTGTCGGTGGTTTGGGATATGTCTATATATTTGGGGGATGTGTGTGGCTGGGGGCTGTGTGCGTCGGTGGGGGTTGTGTCGGTGGATCGGGGGATGTGTAGGTGGGTGCTGAGGTGTGTGGTGGCAGATGTTTGTGGGTGGATGTTGGATGTGTGGGTGGGGGATATGTTTATGGCTTGGGAGATGTGTGTGGGCTGATGTGTGTGTGTGTGTGTGTGTGTGGGTGGTGGGGATGTGTGTTTCAGGGGATAAGTGGTTGGGGTATGGGTGATTTGGGGGTGTGTGGATGGTTGGGTGCGTGGGAGAGTGTGTGGGTGGGTGAGTGTGTGTACGTTAGGGATGTGTATGTATGTGGGGGTTGTGTGTGTGTGTGGGAGATGTGTGTGGTGTGATGGGGGATGTGTGGGTGAGGAATGTGCCTATGGCTTGGGAGATGTGTGTGTGGGTGGGGATGTGTTTGTATGGGTGGGTGGGGAATGTGTGTGTATTTGGGGGGGGGGGTGGTTGGGGATGGGTGATTGGGGGGTGTAGATGTGTGGGTGGAGGATGTGTGGATTGGGTGAGTGTGTGTTGGTTTGGGGCTGGGTGGGGTGTGTGTGGGTTTATGTAGGATGATTGGATTGGCGGGGGATGTGTGTGGGTGGGGATGTATGTTTGGGGGATGTGTGTTAGGCTGGGTAGTGCGGTGTGTGTGGGAGATAAGGATATGTGGGTGGGTTAGTGTGTGTGGGTTATTGGATTGGTGGGGGAATGCTTGTGTGGGTGGGGGATGTGTGTGGGTTGGGGATGTTTGTGGGTTGGGGATGTGTATGGTTAGGTGATGTGTGGGTGGGGTATGAGTGGGTGGATGGGGCATATATGTATGTCGATGTGTGTGTGTGGGTGCGTTTGGGGTGTGTCTCATAAAATGGTAATATGCATTATTTATGTTTACAACATATATTTGACAATGTTTTTTATCCTTTGTGAATGTATCATGCACTATTTTTGAACGAAAGACAAGTGATTGAAAGGGCCGAATGTAAGACGGTCCTACGTGCCCAATTTGTTACCCTTTAAAAATAAAGTTTTGTTTGTTTGTTTGTTTATCCTCATACAGACTTCTGACATTCCACGTTCATTGTCTCAATCAGTTTCTTAGTCTGACACATGGGATTTCCTTGGTAATACCGCCTGAATTAACTCCGTCATCACGATTACTAGTACTGGCCGCTATGTCACACTCTTCCCCAGTGTTATCTGATCTGCCTGGCCTGGGGGTCTCGCCACCAGATCTTTTTCTTATTATGTTTCCCTTCATAGGTGTTATGGTTTCTTGGCAAGTTTTGTAGAAGATAGTTTTCCGTTTCTTTCATTCTGGGCAGTGACTGTACTACTCGGTGGCCATAGCCATTGTCTTTTCTGATGAGATCGTCTGCCTATCGCCGCAGAGTGCAGACCATAACCAACAACAATCTGTCGGCTGCTCCCACACTCCATCCACCTCCTGCTTCCGTGGATTCAAGTAACCCTGATACGGGGGCTAAACGGGTACTCCACCTTTCCAAAGGGTGTCCAGTAGACTAACGGAGGAAGGGGGCGTCTTATATTTCCTTTGATAGGGAATAATCCTACAAAGCTAATGTATAATAAACACCAAAAGGAGAGACAATATCATTAATATTGGAGTTGAGTTATATCAAGAACTGACATCATAGAATTCTAGACATTCCCTGCGTATTCCGTCCTCATCTTCAACAACCAGAGAAGAGTCTCAATACAAATGATTCTTCTTCTTCAGCGTTCCGAGCCATTGAGGTTCTTTGCTGCAGATACACAATCCGTCTCCATTCGTCTCTCTGGTTGACCTTCCCTTGCCAGTCGTTGATTCCAAGTGCTTGTAGGTCTGTATATATATTATCTCTCCACCGCCTTCTTGGTCTACCTCGGGGTCTACGGTCATTTATTTCCTGAGTGTAAGCGAGTTTTCTTTCCCTATTATCGTCCATTCTTTCTATATGCCTCAGCCATTGTAGTCTATTAGCCTTCATGATACCAGTGATTAGCGGGGACTTAAACAGATCATAAATGTCTTTGTTACTTCTTCTTTTCCACTCTCCATTTGTGTATCCCTAATGGGTCCAAAGATGCGTCTTAAAATTTTGTTCTCAAAGGTTTGTAACAAGGCTTCGTCTCCTTTCGTTGTACTCCAGGTTTCAGAGCCATACAGCACAACTGGTCTGATCATTGTTTTGTATATTGTGATTTTGGTGTTACGAGATAGCGCCTTTGATTTTAGTAGATGTTGTAGTGCATAGTATATCTTATTTCCAGAGTTGATTCTAGTTTGTATTTCTTCCCTTATGATGTTGGAGCAGTTGAAGATTGTACCCAGGTATTTGTATGTTTCCGTTCTTTTAATGGTCATATTATCTATTTGTATGTGGCCAGAGTTTTTAGCCATTCCGTCTCTTGAAATTACCATATATTCTGTCTTATCTTGGTTGATAACCAGCCCCATCTGTTGGGCTTTTTCCTTTAAGTGAGTCAATATTTCCAATGTCTTTTGTTCACTTTGCCCTATAATATCTATATCATCTGCATAACCAAGCAGCTTGGATGTTCCTCCAATATCACATTCCTCCTTTACCTTCCTTACAACTTTCTCTAGAGCCAGATTGAAGAGTAGCGGCGATAGTGCATCACCCTGTTTCAAGCCAGATGTTATTTGGAAGGGGTCTGATTTCCTGCCTTTATATGTTACTATATTATAAGTATCTTCCATGCATAGTCTGGTCATGTTGATTAACTTCCTTGGTATTCCAAATTCCTGCATAGCATTCCATAGACTATTCCTATGGACACTATCATAAGCCTTTTTAAAATCCACAAAAATGTTATGGAGATCTCTTTTATATTCCCAATGTTTCTCGGCTATTTGTCGTAAGATAAATATCTGATCTATTGTTGATCTGTTTTGTCTAAAACCCGCCTGGTAGTCACCTAATATGTCTTCTGAATATGGTTTTAGTCTATTTAGTAATACTGCGGATAGTATCTTATAGCTTGTGGACAGTAGTGATATTCCTCTATAATTTCCACATTGGAACTTGTCTCCTTTCTTAAAGATAGGTATCAATAATGACTCTTTCCAGTCATGGGGTAATTCTTCTGTCCTCCAGATTTTTATTATTAGTTCGTATAGCTTTAGATGTAATGCATGACCACCTGCCTTTATAAATTCAGCAGCAATTCCATCAGTCCCAGTTGCCTTATTGTTTTTAAGTCGTGTGATTACATATAGGATTTCTTCAAATGTAGGTTCTTCAATATGTGGTTCGCATGTTAGAACCTCTTCCTGTGGGAAAATGTTACTTGGAGCTTCACAATTTAGTAATTCAATAAAATATTCTTTCCATGTGTTGCACATTTCCTCATTGGTATTTATCATATTCCCATTTTTGTCTTTTAAACCATATGTGTTTTGTTGGTGCCCTCGTTTCATTGACTTCAGTTCTTTAAAAAATTTTCTGGATTCATTTTTCTGGTGATTAGTTTCCATATCTTTGATTATATTACTCATATATTCTCGCTTCTGCTGTCTGACTATTTTTGTATCCTCTTTACATTCATTTCTATAATGCTCTTCCTTTTGGATGCTATTGGTGTCATTTAACCATACATGTCTGGCATTCGTTTTCCTAATGACTGCTTCTTCACATTTTTGATTGAACCATGTGTTCTTTCTATGCGTGGTTAACACACCGAGACATTCTTCTGCGTAGATTGAATTGTATTCTTGATGTTCAACCAAGTTTGGTCAACGCTTTCCTCCAAAGGGTTTTGTAGAGTTTCAAGTTTACATTTTATTTCATCTGTAAATTTCTCTTTGACTGTAATGTCTTGTAGTTTTTCTCTGTTAAATGTTGGGTGTAATCTTTGTAGTTTAGTATAGAAACCTCTCTTAAGTTTTATTTTAAATTTTGCTCCAACGAGGAAGTGGTCACTGTGGCACTCAGCTCCTCTATAACTTCTGACTTGCTGTATGTTTGATGCATTTCTGTTGTTAATTAAAATGTGATCTATTTGATTATAGGTTCTCTTGTCGCATGATTTCCAAGTTTGTTTGTGTATATCCTTTCTTTATAGTCAGGTACTGCTAATCTGCAGTCCTTTGACTTCTGCCAGGTTGATGACTCTCCATCCATTATCATTTGAAGTTGTATGTAGGCTTTCCATACCGGCCACTTTTTTATTAGTTTGCTCTCTACCTATTTTTGCATTGAAGTCTCCCAGCACACTCAGGATGTCCTGTTTGGGGGTTTCTTCTATGACATCTTCCAGATCATTATAAAAGTCTTCTTTAATATCATCTTCTTTCTCTTCAGTAGGTGCATGTACATTAATCATCGTTATATTTTTCCATTTACCTTTTATTCGTAATTTACTAATCCTGTCATTAAAAGTTTAAAACGTTCCCCCATAACTCTTTTTTGATGACAAATTCTTTTCCTAATTCATGTTTATTTTGAGTGTTTCCTCCATATATTATAATCATTCCATTTTGCTCTAAAGTACCCTCTCCTGGCCACCTTATTTCTTGAATTGCTGTTATATCCATTTGATATTCAACCAGCTCCCGGGTTAGTTCTTCGGCCGCTCCAGCTCGATATAGTGTCCGTACATTCCATGTTCCAAATCTCAAAAGTCCTTTAACGTTCCAAGGTCGTTGTCCAGATAAGTCAGTCCGATATCGAGGCTCATGTATCTGTTTCGTAACAAAGAAAGGTTTTTACAAAGGTGGGGATGTTAACCCCACGCTTCAACCCTCAACCTGGAGGACCAGGGTGTTTCTCTTTGTCTGTTCTCTACTCTTTGACCTGTCCGGCTTGGGAGGCCCTGCTTTTAGCTACGCTACCGCCGGCATAGCTCTCAGGGTCATTGAGAAACTCAAGCTCCCCCACCACGACAAGGTGGAATGATATGAATTTAAATCTCATTATGTTTCCGTCTGGCCTTTCCTTTGAGTACTGAGTGTCGACCAAAGCCTCAGATTAGTTCTTGTCGAATCATTCTCTCCAGGCCATGATGATTTATCTGTTCCACCTCTCTATTGAAATTATCCCAAAATGGCCCTAATCACCACAGTTTTCTAGATCCGGCGATTAAACACACCGATTTCTTACTCATAGTTTTATCTGTTCATAAATGCCAACCTTATTTCCCACTGTAATTATTGCTACTTGTTTCCAGTAAATATGTGTTAGTTATTCTGAGATCTTTTTTATCGGTTTAATATAAGCCAACATGTTGATCATTTCATTGTGACTAATTTTATCAAATGAAGTGTTGTTATCTATAAAGCACAATAGGTTTCATGTGTCTCAATTGATCTCACTATTAGTGTTTGTAATGTGCATGTAGCATTATTTATTTATTTCTTTTTCACACATCAATTATAGCAATTGAGACTGCATAACGATTAATTTCTGAATTATCAAGAACACACAAACAATGGTTATATCAAATATATAGATAACAAATAAAATTGATACCATTACATGGAAACAGCAGAAAAGGTCAATTAAAGTCTGTAATATTTCAGATTTGGATAAGATTATGATGTAATATTTCAGATTTGGAAATGATTATGATGTAATATTTCCGTCTCATTAGCAGGCTGAAAGAGAGTACCAAAGAGAAACAAACGCTGAAGCACTGTCAGCTGCTGGTAGTACAGATTAACTCATTTAATCAAGAGGAAGTGTCAAACAGAATACATGGGGCAAATCATCAGAGCAGGGGGTCCCAGGCAGAGCAGCAGGCTGCCTCCCAACACCTTGTTCTTGTGCTAGGGCCGCCTGCGCTTTGAGGCTAGGATTGGTTTCCACGACTGCCTCCCTGGTCAAGCCAGCATTAAGTGAGTGCTAGGAAAAGTACAGAAGTAAAAGCAACCGGTTTGAAGTGACGACATCTATCGAGTGTCGATTCGTATACACACATGAGAGTCGTCCATTTATGCAATATGCATTATGATATGAAAACATGTCATCTACTCCTAACTGTAAATGTTCTCTGTGTACAGATATGAAAACATGTCATCTACTCCTAACTGTAAATGTTCTCTGTGTACAGTAATCACATCTTTTAAGTGTATATTACCAACACAAAAATATGATCTCATGTCATAAATATAATGATACCTTCCGTATTGTCGGGACGTCGCCAATTAAACCAATTGTAGTCACTGCAATTCGCGAATCCCCACTGTATCCACATATATACTGTCCAAATCAGAGGTGAACTGGAAATTTATTATGCTGTTCGATGAGTCGAGTATAAGTATGAGATCCAATTGTGTTGCAGACGAACATGACGTAACTGAAATATAACATGTTCGAAAGTACAACTTGCAGTTTAAATACAGCGTCATGCGAAGTAGTTAGCCATGGTTCCCTACTGGCTAAATTCACATGTCCGCCAGCTCTGTGTTCACGTGAAGTAGCCTTCGTTCCCTACTGACTAGACTCATATATCTGCCAACCCTGTGGTCACATGAAGTAGTTATCCATGGTACCCTACTGGCTAGACTCACATGTCTGCCAGCCCTGTGGTCACAAAATAATTATCCATGATACCCTACTGGCTAGATTCACATGTCTGCCAGCCCGGTGGTCACGTGAATTAGTAGCCATGGTTCTCTACTGGTTAGCCCTGTGGTCATGTGAATTAGTTAACCATGGTACCCTGCTGGCCAGCCCCGTGGTCACATGAAGTAGTTAGCCATCGTTCCCTACAGGCCAGCTAACATGTCTGCCAGACCGGAGGCCATGTTGTTCGAATCCCTATCAAAGTAAAAAAAAACTGACCTTAGTTCCCACACCGAATCAGCCTTGACTGGGTACCAGCAAATGCCATGCGAACAAACACGGCCGGTGTTGTGTTGACTACATAACTCATCGAGGGCCCATTGCTGTATACACTTGGGGTTAGCACCATAGTCCCATTAAGTTTTGACAAGTGTAACAAGGTCTGTTAACTTTGTTACAAGTATCACACAAGCTAACATGCACCGCTAACATCGTGTACATAAATCCCGAATGTTTTGCCATGAAGTCTTGGGAAGATAATGTGGTGGTTTCCCCTTGTCTTCAACATCCACATGGTGGTCTTTTACTCTGCCTTTGACAGCCATTTCCGACTGTAAGGACAAGTGAGTGCCCTGCTCTGCTCAGCTGCATAGTTGTCCACTTATTCCGGTGATGAATGCATGGGCCATTCAGCGACACAGAGACTGAATGTAACAGTAAAAGGTCAACATCTACTCAACATATGCTCCGAACACGGACTAATAATAGCAAATAGTTTTTTTCAACATCGCCGTAGCCACACCAAGACCTGGTATAAATGGAATGACATTGATCAAGCTTCTCAAATTGACTTTATTCTACTTAGGAAATCAGACAGAGGACTACTATTAGATTCAAGAGCACTCCCAAATACAGACGTTGATACTGCTCACAAAGCAGTCATAATAAAAAGATTCCAGCATACAGGAAAATAAGAAACAAAAAGGTAACAACGCATGTCATCAATTATAGGAGGCTGCAGGAAAATACGGTTAAAGACGAATTTAATCAAGAAATCAAAAGACTATATAAGAACATTCCTGATGACTACTCAAGCGTAGATAAAGAATGGGCAATTTTCAAGGCTGCCATGCTCGACACGCAGGAAAATAAATGTGGAACAAAGAAAGTAGGGCAGGACAAAAGATTAAGAACAGCTTGGTAAAACAACGAAGTTAAAGAAAGCATATTCAAAAAGAAGGCAGCGTTCAAAAAGTGGAGCACAACTAAATCTGAACAAAACTATGTTACTTATAGAATAGCACGACGAAATGCCAAACAAACAATTAGAGCATCTAAAGATTCAATCCTGGAGAATATACGGTGAACAGATGGCGACCCTTAGTAAAGACTACCCAAGAGAATTTTATAAACGTGTCAATACAATAAGAAACAGAGATGCATAGTTAGTTAGTTAGTTAGTCGAGGTTCCAACTTCACGGCAACGGGTCGTCCCCATTATGCTCCATTCCCGTGCCAGCGAATATCACACAAAATGCTCCCCACTGTCCCATGTGAAAAGTGGAAAAGACAGGAGTATCGGCAATCCAACAAGCCCGCACAGGTACACTGTGCATAATGCCAACACAAAATTCATCCACGAATACCAGTTCATCGTCGATGGACTCGGCAGTCACCAGAAAGACCTCATTGACCCGGGTTTTCTCACATGGCTCGGTCTCTTTCCGCAGGGCGACCCGCCGAAAGTGTCGCACAAAGCACGAACTCCGCAGCTTCAGCGCCGACTCCCAGGAGTCTCCCGAAAAATGCACTCGTGAACCGAAAGGGCAAATCAGTCAATTCAGCCACAGCCGGTAACCATTGTTCCGAACATGCAGGTCACTGTACAGGACAGATGTAAAAGCATTCCACGCGAATTTCACAGCTCACGGTGTCGCCCACGCACTCACTCAGTAGCAGGGCGACGGAACCATGTACTACCAGTCCAACATGAGGAAAATGCGATTGAAAACCGTAGCCACAAGCATAAA
>JACEFZ010028336.1:225000-324111 GCA_014155875.1 Cepaea nemoralis
TTACAAGTCTAAGGTCTTTTCCATCAATTTGTAGATCTTCAAGCATCCTTATCATGTCGATATGTCTCACTTTATCGAAAGCCTTTGTGTCCTTCATTATTATTTTGAACATCATACTGTTCGTCTCTGATATCGTCATAAAGGTTTTTCACGTAATCTGACCATACATGTAAGATCTGATCTGTTTCTATTATGACTCCTCCATCTTTTGTCTTTAGGCAGCCTGCTGATGTACGTGTTCTTTGATTAGTACGCTCCTGAATTCTTTTGTGCATTAGTTTTGTATTTTTACTGTTGTGTTATTTTTCAATTTCTCTGCAATTTTTCTCGAGCCATGCTTCTTTTGCCTCCTTACATAAGGTTCTGACTTTTCTGTGAATTTCTTCATATTTGGCAGGATTATTTTTGTTCTGTCTTCTTGTTTCCATTAGTTGTAAAGTTTCTTCAGCCATCCATGTCTTACGGCCCACTTTCTTTAATTTTGGAATAGTTTTTTTTCTGCTGCGAAACTGATTGAATTCCTCAGCATTACCCATTGATCATCTACATCTGGAAATAGGATCTCTAGGTCAGACAATAAATCAAATTTGTTCTTTACTTCTATGTTAAAATTATCTTGTATTTCCTTGTCAGTTTTCAATTTGCACAAGTCATATTTAGGGTTTTCTGCTGTATACCTGACTTTTTAAAACTTTACCCTCAGTGTGTTTGTAATTAATCTGTGATCACTGTAACAGTCTGCATTGGGATCTGTTTTTACGGCTGTTAACGTATTTCGAAACCTTCTGCTAATCAGGATGTAATATATCTGGTTTTTAATCCTGCTTTCTGGACTCCTCCATGTCAATAATCTTCTAGGATGCTGTTTAAACCAGGTGTTTCCTACAACCATTTCTTGTTCTTTTGCCCATTCTACAAGTCTGTATCCTCTTTCATTTCTCTCTCCCAAACCATGGTTTCCAACACTGCTTCAATCGCCTTGCTTTCCTATTTTTGCGTTGAAATCACCCATTATGATATTTATTTCTGATTTTTTACAATTCTTCAAAGCAGACTTCGTGTCATTATAACATTCCTCTATACTTTCTTCACTACATTCACTTGTTGGGGCATATACTTGAATTACATTTATTTTAAAAGGTCTTCCGTTTAATTTTACTAATAGAACTCTGTCTGACACAGCCCGATATCCTTTGACAGAATTTGATGTTTGCTTATCTAATATAATGGCTACACTTTTTTGCTGTTCTTCTTCCCCAGAGCAAATAATCTTACAATCATCTCCTGTTTTTATCCCTGCCCCTTTCAATCTCGTTTCCGATATTCCTAATATGTTAATCTTCTCTTTCTCTCTCCATTTCTTGTTTGATGTTTTCTAATTTTCCATTTGCATTCATTGTTCTAACACTTCAAGTTCCTACTTTTAATGATATTTTTGCACCTAGTAACCTGTTGACGGTCTGGAGTCATCTGGTGCACATGACTATCCCTACCGGGCTAGCTGCTCCTATGGAGCACCCAATTACTCTGTTTCTCTGATTATCGATGAGTCCACACAACATGATTTTCTTGGCATCTGTAAAGAAGGTAGTTTGCCATTGCTTTCCTTCCTAGCAGTGACCATACTGGTCAGTGACCGTAACCATTGCCTCCCCAACAAAGAGATCCTCTGCCTACCGTCGTGAAGGTGGAGACCATAACCTACAAGTACCTATCGGCTGCTCTCCATCTGCATCCACCACCTGCACCCATGGCTTCACGTAATCCTGATCGGGGGGGGGGGGGGGCCTGAACAGGAACTCCACCTTGCCCGTAGGCTAGGGGAGGGAAGGAGGCGCCTTACTTCTCCTTTGATAGGGATACCCCTACCTCGCTACCCATATGTCACACAGTATATACGTGATGCCATGGAAAAGGTCTAAGTTGATAATGTTTCCCACAAGTTATAGACTCCATAGTAATGGCCATGGGGAAATCAACGGAAATCAAATGAGCTAAATGTGTCAAGGTATACTTACAAGAAACGCCCAGTAATGTTATCAGCAGAAAGACTGCGACAGTTTTAAACATCTTCATGGTTACCGCCTCCTGGATCACGATGAAATATATATAATATATAATCCATGTAGTTACAGACAAAGTTAGAATACAATGGCAAAGGCTAAAGTAAATAATAAATATAGACCCAAGGGAGATACTACCGTTGGTATATACATTTTTAGTCCTTCACATAAGCTTCGTGTATACTATTTTTGTAGACTTGTAATTCTACTTATAATTTTGCATTAGTGCTTGATCGTCAGAAAATAGGAGTTCTTTAATGGTGTAATTTTCCTTTGGTTCTTCTTCTGTATCCTGTTCATCATGCGGTGTTGTTACGGTCTCGTTTTAGCTGATGTCTTTACATATATTGTCTATATAGTTTATGAACGGGGGGTGGGGGGGGGGGGGGGGGTTGGGGGGGTGGGGGGGAGGAGGACACAACCTTGTCGTACTTTGGATGTTATGGTGAAGGGATCTAAGTGTCCTCCGTTTGTTCTTACCGCGCATTCATTTTTGCGGCATAAGCTTCTACATACGGTTGTTAGATGTGTACTTAACTCCACATCGTTTAAGGATTTCTCACAACCCGTTTCTATCGACTCGATCAAATGTCTTTCTTGATCGACAAAGTAGAGTGTTTAATTAAATTCCATTGATTTTTCCACAAGTTGACTAATAGCATAGATGGCATTTGTGCACTCTTTGTTTTTCCTACATCAACGTTCTGTTTCGCTTGGCTGGGGTTTTATTGTAGGTAGTAATCTTTCCTCGATAATTTTACAAATATTTTCTGAATGACTCAAAAGAAAATTGTCGCTGTATGACGTGCAGTCTCTTTTACTTCCTTTATTTTTCCAATAATTATGGCGCTTCCATAGTCTCGTAATGTCTGTTGTTCTACCCAAACATGGTTAAATAGTCCACGTATCCTTTCTATCCCTACTTCTTATGTTGCTCTAATTGGTTTATTCGGTATTTTGTCTATCCAGCGGTTTTATTCAATGGGGCAGCTGATGGCTTCTCTATTTTTTTTTCTTTCGGTATATCTAGTTCTAGTTATTTTTAAATATCTAGTTCTAGTTATTCAATAGCATCTGTATCGGTTTCCTGAATTCCAGTTACATCTGCTGAAATGTTGAGATATTGTTCGAAATACTGCCTGTATCTGATTAGTATTTGTGTTTGTTCAATTATTGGTTCCCCTTATTCGCTGTTAAATATTTCAGTTGGGCCAAAGGGTTCTGTTCTGGTTCTCATTGCACTAATCATTTTTGTAAAAGTTTCTAATTGCCTCCGTGTTGTTTTCATTTAGGATTTCTCCATATTCCTCATCCTTTTGATTTTCTCTTTATTATTTTATTTATGTGTCTTCATCCTTTTCTTTTTTCAATGTAATCACGATCCTGTTTGCTTTTCACCTACTTTTTTATATTTTCTTTTTTGTCTTTTACAACTTTCATTACCTCGGTGCTCCACCAACTTGTTATTTTCTTTGTCAATATTTTTTTTTTTTTTCATGATTCCATTTGTGATTTTTGCAGGGTTTAAAATAGTCTCCCATTCATCTTCCACTGTTTTTCTTTCTATATGTAGTTTTAAACATATTTAATAGAGTTCTTTCTCATAGTTTCATCTCACTGCCTGGTATTTTGATAGTTTTTTAAGTTTACTAATTTGCGTGGTATGTTTTTGTTTGATTTTTGCTTTCTTCTTATTTTGATTCTCATTGTGGTTGATAGATTTTTAAGTTTACTAATTCGCGTGGTATGTTTTTGCCTGATTTTTGCTTTCTTCTAATGTTGATTCTCATTGTGGTAATAACAACTTTGTGGCCTGTGTTTATACTTAAGTTTGGCACTACCCTTGCATATAATATATCTCTCTTTCTGTTATTTCTTTTTAATATGAAATCAATTTGACTGTGTCCAGATCGGTCCATTTGTACCAGGTGTATATGTGTGAGTCATTGTGTTTATAAATTGTATTTGTTATATTGAGGTCGTGTTTACTGAATATCTCTCTGAGTCTACTTTAGTCTACTCTAGTCTACTCTAGAGAAGAAGGGCAGAATGTCAGACGGGTCTGCGTGCCCAATTCTTAACCCTTTGAAAATAAAGACTTTCGTTCGTTCGTTTGTTCGTACTTCCATTATCATTTATTTCATTGTGTTGGTTACCATATGCTAGAAGATGTTTCTCTATGTCCGTTCTGTTATGGCCTAGTCTTGCATTGAAGTTTCCCATAACTATGATGCTGTCCTGCTTCTCTATTTTGTTTAGTACGCCATGGATCTCTTCGAAGACCTCACACTCTTGCTCACCTTTGTTTGTATTACGTGGTGCGTATATTTGTACATATGTAGTAATTATCTGTTCTTTTATTCTCACGGTTATGATTCTTTCTGATACATATTTTATTTGTAAAATTCTTCTTGCTAGCCGTGGTTTAATGACTGTTCCACACCTTGTCTTTGCCTTTCTTACTGTTTAATTCCGGATTAGACACGCGTATAACTGTGGTGGATCTCTTTTCACCCTTTCCCATTCACATCAGTCCAAGTTTCCTCGTCTCTATTGTTTCTATGAGCTCTTCTTCTTTACCGTCAAAACCGCAAGTGTTCAGTGTGCGTGTGTTTTGAATCGCTGATCTGTCTCGTTGTCCAGTAAAATTGTCGGGTCTGTTTGCATTTGGGTCAATCCGATTATCTTTTGTGTTTTTCTATGAGCAGTATGAAAAATCCCCTGCCGCAACATTTATCTCAAAAACCACATCTATGTGGCTTCCTAGTTCTTCCTAATTTGTTTATTTACATTCCAAGATTCACTGCCATTCGACAAAACAGTCCAAACCTTGGACTGTCAGAGTAACTAACAACTATTGCGTGAAAGAAGCTAAAGAAAGGTCGAACATTATATTCAACAATAAGAATGAGACAAACAGCTTTATTTGGTCACGTGATGAGAAGAGAGCCGGTCTCTCTGGCCGAGGGGTTACAACACTTTCTCCGTAATCCCGTTTATCACGCAGAGTCTCGTAGCGGTCGAGAACTGGGAGCGGTTCGACCCCTGCTGGTGACTCTCGCTCAAAAAGCAATGGCAAACTACTGAGCGTAATCTTGCCAAGAAATCAACAGACAGCTGAAAGATGCTGCTGTTGACAGCGATGTCCTGTAAAGAATATGCGAATGAAAAAAAAAACAGATGAGAAGAGAGGTATTGGAGAATATCGAGACAACGGGAAGGAAAAAGGGTCAGAGAAGCTGTGACACAACAACAGAATTGATGTTGGATGGACTGATAGGCTGGCATGGACGAATATAATCAGTAGAGGTGATCCAGAAAACCAAAAAACCAAAATCTGTTGAGAGATATGAATGCCTACGCCAGCTGGCAAGTCAATTGGTGATTATATAGCTTCATACAGAGCACGTTGATTGGCACACACACACACACATACACACACACTCACACACACAAACACTCGCACACACACGCTCATATATATATATATATATATATATATATATATATATATATATATATATATATATATATATATATATATATATATCACGTTGATTGGTATACTTAAAGAACAGACACAAAGTCGTACCCTGCTCGGGACAGACATAGTCATCAGCGGTATGTATACTCACCTATAGAACTTACCGAACTAGCGAGGTTAGTGAGACTGTAGAGGTGTGGATACAACAACGCTCCAGTGCCGACTGTATGTAGTGGTTTCCGTAACTAATTATCAGGCAATTATCATTTATTACCCTTATTAGCATATGCGTTCGCGAGATGAAAGGTATAAGCAAATCACAAGAATTACATCTCTTTGATGTTGTAAGAAAAACAGAATTGCACCAGAAATACTGGATGTCACTAACTTCGCGCGAGTTGGGAACAGTTAATATATGTGTGCAAAATTTCTTGTAATGATTAAATAAAGTAGGGGAATTTTTCACTCTCCTGAAAGCGTAAGGGTATATGGTGTTAGTTAGATGCATGTCTTTTACAGGAGGTTGCAATAAACCCCAGCATTATTCGGCGGTTTGTAATTTACTAGGCAAGGTTACGTTCGGTAGTTTGCCATTGCTTTCTCAATGGCCGACTTTCATACCACTGTTAATAATCAATACAAGGCGGTCTGCTTCAAATCGCTTGTAGCTTATTTCCAACTCGGTATGCGGGATTAGGAATCGCTTGTGCCATCCCTTCACAACAGACGCCATGTTCAGGACATGTCATGGGATGTAAACGCGGCCGGAGTGCTAGAGAGTGCTAGCCTAATATTCTTCAACACCCATCGGTAAGGTACACCAATATGAGTAACAGGAAGGATGGGGACTTAGAGGAGATGGCTCTTTGTTTCAACCGAAGCATGAATACGGCGGATATACCCCCCAAGATTGGCAGCACAGCTACCTGGTCCCACATCCAAGGCCAGGTAAGGATCACGCCAGACTTAAAGAATACCGAATCATCTCATCTCATCTCATCTCATCTCATCTCATCTCATCTCATCTCATCTCATCTCATCTCATCATGTTCCTCTTGTACCTTGCGGTGTCGAGGTGAAGAATAAACATCGTGAGAGTGCCCGATTTTGGGCTTCATGTATCGATATTCCCATGGACTCTGCTATTCCCTCCGTCCAACGTTTACGTTGTCAGCCTCTTGCTCTGTTTCCATCTGGTCTGTACATAATTGCTTTTTGTGGTATGCTGTTGAATGGTAACCTACTTGCATGTCCAAACCATTTGACTTGCTACTTTCTAATAAAATCTAGTGCTGCTATTACCCCCACTTTAGTCCTGATTTCCTCATTTCTAATCTTATCTCGTCTTGATACGTTGAGTCTCCTTCTCAGGAATCTCATTTCTGTTGTTGTGATTTTCCTTTTCTCTTTTTCTGTCATTGTCCAGGTTTGGCATTGGTAGCATAGAGGTGGTAGGAAGATTGTGTTGTAAAGTGCTTTCTTAGTAGTTATTGATACATGTTTGTTCTTTAGTATTGGTGCCATTTGTCCAGTGAGTTGGTTTGCCTTATTGCATCTATTTTAAATCTCGTCTTCTGATCTGCCATTTGATATTATACTTACTAGGTACTTGAAATTCTTACTTGTTTCAAGGGATATTCGTTTAGGCGAATTATTGTTGTTTTTTCTTCGTTAGTTACAGTCATTACCTCTGTTTTGCTTGCGCTAATTTTCATGTTATGTTCCCTACACATTTCGTTTAGGCTATTCATGTGGTCGTGTAATTCAGCTTCTGATTTTGCTATTAGTGCTTGGTCGTCCGCAAACAGGAGTTCTCTAATGGTTAGATTTACAGATGTTTCTTCTTCTGTGTTCTCGTCATGCGATATTCTTGCGGTCTCTGTTTGGCTGGTTTCTTTACATATGTTATCTATATATGTTATGAACAAGAGAGGGGACAGGACACAACCTTGTCGTACCACAGATCATTGGTGAAGTGTTCTGAGTGTCCTCCAGTTGCTCTCACTATGCATTCACTGTTGTTGTATAAGCTTATACATAGATTTGTTAGATGTGTACTCAATCCATATTGTTTAAGGATTTCCCACAGCTTGTTTTATCTACTCTTTCAAATGCTTTTTCTTGTTTGACAAAGGCTAAGTAGAGTGTTTCATTGAATTCGATTGATTTTTCTATAAGTTGTCTAAGAGCAAAAATGGCGTCTGTGCATTCTTTGTTTTTCCTAAATCCAAGTTGTGTTTCGCTTAGCTGGGGTGCTATAGTAGGTCGCAATCTCTTCTCAAGAATTTTGCAAACTATTTTCCCAGTATGACTCAATAGCGAAATGCCTCTGAACTGTGTGCAATCTCTTTTGCTGCCTTTGTTTTTCCAAATTAGGATAATGATGGCGTTTCCCCAGTCTCGTGGTGTCTGTTGTTCTACCCAAACATGATTGAATAGTCTATGTAGCCATGCTGTTCCTACTTCTCTTGCTGCTTTAATTAGTTCATTTGGTATTTCATCTTGTCCATGTGATTTGTTCAATGGGGTTAATCTGATGGCTTCTATAATTTCTTCTTTTAGTATGTCTGGTTCTAGTTCTTCGGTGGCATCTGTCTAGGTTTCTTGAATTCCTGTGACATCTTATGGGATGTTGAGAAATTGTTTGAAATACTGCTTCCGTCTTATTAGGATTTGTTTTTGTTCACTTATTGGTTCTCCATTTTCACTGTTAATCATTTCAGTTGGGTCAAAGGGTTTTCCTCTGGTTTGCATTGCACTTATCGTTTTGTAGAAGTTTCTAGTTGCCTCTTTGTAGTTTTTATTTTGGGTTTCTCCATACTCTTCCCAGTCTTTTTGTTTTTCCCTCTTTACTATACCGAATCATAACCCTGCAAAACACCTTTGGCAAAGTCCCCGAAAAGATAGTAGCCCGTAGGCTCCAGCGACATTTAGAAAGTCGTAATCTGCTTCCCATAAGGCTCGGGAGTTACCGGCCTGGGAAGGACACCTGGGCCATTGCGGCTGCTTGGCTACTTTGGCATTTGATGTCTACGAGGGCTTCCAGGATAAACAAGAGACAGTGGAGGTAGCTCTTGACCTGGAGGATACGTATAGCAGGATTAAGTATGATAGGTTAATACACACACTGTTGGACATGGAGATCTGCCCTTGCCTTGTTAGATGGGCTGCGGCAGTCCTTTGTGAGCGTAAGGTTGCACTGCGCATGGATTCCTGGACTTATGATCCCTGTGCGATTACACCTGGGTTGCCACAGGGATCTGCATTGTCCCCAGTGCTATTTAATGTCTACACCAAGCAAAGTCGCAGTTATTAGGACACCAGGTGTTGGTAGAATCTTGACATTTGCAGATGATGTGCTGGTGTACAGACAGGGCAGAGATAGAGAAAGTTTGGCTGCAGATTTACAGGTGGCAGGAAACAGTGTGACAGAGTGGTGCAGGGACGCAGAGGCCGTTATAAACCAGACAAGGCATCGGTTGCGTGGTACTCCTTGGATAACCGGATTGCGAAGGCAGGTGCCCCATGTATTATATTGAATTGATGTCCTCTTAGTAGAGAGATTAAATTGAAGTACTTGGGTATCACCTTCGACAGGTGTATGTCTTTTAAAGATCATGTGGAGGCTTTGGCGGTGAAGGCTGATGGGGGACTTAATGCGTTGAGGGCGATGGCAGCAACCGGGGTAGAGCAGAGGATGCTGTACAAGCTCTTTCAGCAGTTAATAATTTCTGTTATTGAGTATTGTCTGGGGGGTCCTGACATTATCAAAGAGCCACCTTGAAAGGTTGGAGCGCATACAAAATGCGGCCATGCGGGTTATTCTGGGGTGTACAAAGGACACACTAATTATATGCTTGAGGCATATCCTGGCGCTACCAACAATGGCGAATATGATAGATTCCTTCAGGTCAAATGGTAGCTGAGAGTTGCTGCAGATGGCGACCACCCCCTGCATGAAGCCATGGGCTTGGTCAAGGGTCATAGACTAAGACGAGGCAGGTCCTGAATGGCACAGGTAGAAATATCTATACGACAGGTTTGTGATTTAGAGACCATTAATCGTGAAAAAGACTGGGTTGGAGTACCGGTAGACAGGACGGACTGGCATAATGTAATAGTAACACTGGGTCGTGAGTGCAGAGAATGGGCAGCGGGCCGCACAGAGTTTGAGGTGTAACAATTGATCCAGAGTAATACACATTAAGGTGACATAGTGATCTATACTTATTGGTCAGTGGTGAAAATCAAACGGAGTGGTTGGGGGTTTCATTGCGAAGGCTAATGGATGATTCTTGAAAAGGAGAGTATGGCATATTAGGCTTCGACTCCAGCATGAGAATGTAGGTGGAAACAGTCACAGTGGCATTCCGTTAGTTAGAGGAGACAACTGCAGCATACATTGTCTTCATCATGGACTCAAGGAGTATGCTTAGTAAAGTGGAGAAAGGAATGTTTCGTGTGGAATGGCTCACCTTGCTTCAGAGATCGCGGATTGTAAGAATTGAATGGATTTTCGCCCTGGCCATGCAGGAGTGCAGGGGAATGAACAAGCTTTTAGACTGGCAGGGAATGCACCTTTTGGTGGTAGATTACGTATGGCCAAGGGAGAGGTGGTCATGCGCCTGTTGGACCAGTTGGAGAAGATGGGGGAACAGACTGAGATCCAGTATGTGGAAAGGCTGAGATTGCGGTGGATTGGCGTGGGTTCTGGTAGAAACTCAAAACTGAGAGAGAAGACCATGAGAACGTTCAACCAGATAGCGATGGGAACGACTAGTAGTGTGAATATTCGCTGGCTGTTGAACCAGGGGACCGATCGTATATGGGAATGTCCTGAATGCAGTGATGTCGGCTCGTAGCTCAACTCATCTCAACTGATAATGTGATTATTGTCACTGCGGCCATTTTACATCCCATGACATTTCCTGATACCCATTTTACATCCCATGGCATTTCCTGATACCCATTGTACATCCCATGGCATTTCCTGATACCCATATTAGGCTGGGCCGACCTGAGAGTTTTGTTCGATTATAAAATGAGAAATTACACCAGACGGGAATTCGAATGTCCCCACCAAGAGGCCTAGTGTAGTCTTGGTCAGTACAGTGTCTGCCCAGGATGCCCCACTATCAGGTCTAGAGTAGTCTAGACCATCTCAGGATACCTCAACAGAATGGTGTAATGCGGAGTCTTGATCATTACAAATCCCAACGCTGGCACATCATCAGCTGTGTATGATTAAAATGCGTGGGTCAAAGTTCAGACTAACTAGTCACCGACGAACCTTGCCTATCTGTATAAAGACCAATGGTTGTCACATGACACTAGACGGTTAACTTGATTTCAAAATTAAATGGTCGAGCATCTTTTGGGCAACCTAATCCAAGACTATTGAGCAACCTAATCCTAAACTTTCACTCGTGAAAGATATTATGTTACAGAACTATGGTATAACTGTATTAACAATTGAAAGAAATGAATAATCTTTCTATTTTCTGATCGCCGCCAAGAACCCTATACAATTTCATAATTTGCTATCTTTGTCCATAGCTTGTTGTGTGTTCCGTTGATAGCACCGCTCTGTTTGCGCTTGGCGACATAATGTAACGTTTTGTGTCAAGAACTTATGTTGAAACATATTTATGATCGGCTTGTTGGCAGATGTTAATATATTTGTGTTTCTATATTATCGCACTTGAAACAATCACATAGGTAAGATCAGTCAATGTATTGAATAAATCAACAAAACATAGCTTGGCACGCGACAGCTTTAAACATTTATTACCACGTCATATTACAAGAGATCAAACAATGTTTAGCTTAGGGTAGTTTAGTCGACGGATCAACATCACGGGACACGGGTGTAACCCATAAGTGCTCCGAGATGAAACAATACAAAACATCAAACGAGTGCTCCGAGATCAAACAATATTAATCAATAAGTAGGTTATGAAAAGACACAACGACAAGTAGTAATTAAAACTTCCGTCGTGGAGCAAGCATGAAAGGGGGATTCTGATCGGCAGACGATGTCCCCCTTCCCAGAATGTTTCGGTCCCTTACCTTCTTGACACTCTCTTGAGCAGAGCCCACCCCCGGCCATGACTCCGGGTGTCTTTCCCCTGCTTTGCGCTCGAGGTATCTTTTGCATTGTGCTTGGGTTGTCTTGCGTTGTTCCGTGTTTCATACCTTCGAAATGTATGTTACTAATATTGTGCATCCGGTGCTTCGTTCTAGCACACTAATCCTAACGCCTGTGGCCGTGGGAAGCCAGCTTCGCCCCTGGCAATTGTGAATCGGCTTTGGCAACGAGCTAATGAGAAAAATGACAGTAATTCAGAAAGCAATGCAAACTACTGAACTTAAACTTGCCCAGGAATCACGAACGGCCAAAAAATGATGGGATTGACTGCTACGTCCGTAAGGGATATGCAACTATCTAATGAGAAACACACAGGAGTAGACATTAAAGAAAGGGAAAATATAGGTGGAGGAGGGAAGGAGAGAGAGAGGACATTTATGACAATCTCATTTCATTTCATCTCATCTCGTTCCTGTTGTGCCTTGTGGTGTCTAAGTGGAGCATAAGCAGCGAGAAAGGGTCCAATTATGGGCTTCATATATCGAGATTCCCACGGACTCTGTTATTCCCTTTGTCCATCGGTTAGATGGTCAGCCTCCCACAACAATCAATGATGATTTATGCCGAATTCTGGTGAAAAATCCATATAGAAATTACAGTTATCTACATGGACGGTTGATCAGAAAGAGAAGCACATCTTCAAACACTAAATATCCCTTACTCGGTATTCAAAATGCTAAAGACTGCAAGGAGAAAGGACTGGAGTTTCTCTAACGCGTCCGTCGGGCATATACCTGTGATATTTTGGCCCCTCATGATACTAGATAACGTATTGCAGATCAGTGACTACTACAAAATATATGAAGGCCTTTGTATATTGCAGATTTGTTAAGGATACTTTAATAAGATGCAAGAACATCATGTCAGGCCCTGATGGCGTACATTCTAATCACAACAAGTAACTGACTGATGTGCAATATTTCACGAATTTCTTCTATTCTACTTCTTCCTCGTTGGCATTCAGCACTCTCTTAATGTCTCTAATAAAAGCAGTAGTTAAGTTTCAGCTTCGTGACATTCCTGACAGTATTTGGTGACACAAAGTTGGTTGGTACCAAATGTGTTTACGTTCACTACTGTAAGTTAGCTGGATTGTCAAACGTGCAAAGATCCTGCGACCTTATCTTGATCTAGTAATATAGATGATATTTCACAAAGTTGTGTCATGTTCGCGATCTAACAATGATGACATGTGCGACGATATGACGTCTAGATCGCTATGAAAATATCAATCTAACTACAGTAGGCTGATTTCCAAATTAAATTTTCATCTAAGTATACCGTCATAATGGCAAATAGTGACGTAATGCGACGTCACTGATGATGTCAGCGGCAAAAATTCCAAGCAGTATTGAACATTTATTACCACGTCATATAGTGAAAGTAACGTCGCATTTGGCTCTTTACCCTGTCTTTGACACCCTTATCCTGCACTATAAAGTAGATTTGACTGGTTATATAATTTTAACTTCACCATCGGGTCCTAGGGTAATTTGCGATGCGCTATGGACGAGACAGGAACACTGAGCTGATCCATCGCACTGGTGATCGAGTGAAATGGCGAGTCATGACCGCCCACGCTTTCCGGCATGGCACATGATTGATTGATTGATGAGTTCTACATTACCTGAAGTAGAAACTAACAACTTCCGAACGTTTCACAACGGACAAAGCGCAGATAATGACACACGTATTCACGCAATCGTAGCTACCTCATCATGAGGTCATATTCTGCGCAAGGCTCGGGGTGAGTGATTAAAACAATGGATGTGTTGGATAATACATATGAGTGGACGGTATTATATTCCAGTATATTTTTTTTTCATATCCTTTACAGGACATTGCTGTCAACACCAGCATCTTTCAGCTGTATGTTGATTTCTTGGCAAGATTACGCTCAGTAGTTTGCCATTGCTTTTTGAGCCCCCGGCTCACATACCCCGTAAGTTACCGATGCTATTCGAACCACTGCTGATTCTCACCGTCATCACGTTACCGACGAGAGTATACGAGATTACGGAGAAAAGTCATAACCTCTAAGCCACGAATAGGAAACATTATATACAACAATAAGAAAGAGGCAAACAGCATTTTTTGGTCATGGGATGAGAAGAGAGGCGCTGGAGACCATCGTGACAACTGGAAAGATCGAGGGGAAGAGAGGCAGAGGCAGACCACGAGAAATGATGCTGGATGGATCACGATGGTGGCATGGAGGAATATCAACGGCAGAGTTGATCCAGAAAATCAAAGACCGCGATCTATGGAGAGTCATGAACGCCTACGCCAGTCGGCACGGCACTTGATGATGATGATTATGAAATCTCGGAATCGGTTCTGATAATGTGTGCCTATGATACGTGGGAAGTAAACTAGAAGCAATTGAGAATGTTGACCAGATGTGACACCTATATTTTTAATAACCACAAATTATGATGATGTGCATTTTGTGAATGTAGCTATGTATATACACAATTAAAGAAGGTGGGTCGTAAGAAATGGATGACTGAAGAAATTTTACACCTAATGGAAACAAGAAGACTCAACAAAAATAATTCTGCCAAATATGAAGAAATTCACAGACAAGTCACAATATTATGTAAGGGGGCAAAAGAAGCATGGCTTGAGGAAAAGTGCTTAGAAATTGAAAAACAACACAATAGTCAAAATACCAAATTAGTGTACAAAAGAATTCAGGAACTTGCTAATAAAAGAAAAAGTACATCAACAGGTTGTCTAAAAACTAAAGATGGCAATATCATAATAGAAAAAGATCAGATTATACATGTATGGACAGATTATGTGAAAAACCTTTATGAGGATAAAACAGAAGAACAGTATGATATAAAATTTAATAATGAAGGACTGTCAATTTTGAAGATGGAGGTTTGAAATGTTCTTAAGCATTTGAAAGCTGGCAATGTCCCCGGTGCAGATAACATCACAACAGAAATGATTAAAGCTTTGGAAGAATTTGGACTAGAGCAAGTCGCCAGACTGGTGAACACATTATATCAGTGTTTCCCCTGTGGGGCCCACGCCCCACAGGGGGGCAATTTGACTGTTAATGGGGGCAATTCGAAACTGGAAGAAATCGGCTGAATATAACAAAAAGGGGAGACTTGAGACTGAAGTTAACTAAATTGGAACCTGACATCAGATCTCTTTGCAGCAAGCATCAAGCGCAAGGATCTCACTACATTTAAATAATAAATAATTACTAATAATTAAAATAATATAGAAAAATCTTTCATTAAAATTATTTTGTACTTGAATTTCAGTTCTCCATTATATGTTTTGAAAATTTACTTACTGTGTTTGCTCAATAATTACCTAGTGATTTCTTCCTAAAACCTATCATTCAAGTTTCTTTAGTGAACATTTCAATTTTTGAATATTAAAAATTATGTATATGTTGAGGGGGGGGGGGCGTGGGGCGGGGGAGGGGGGTAATATGAATTTTAGAAAGGCTTAAGTGGGGCATGGTACAAAAAAGTTTGGGAAACACTGCATTATATGATACTGGATATATACCTTCTAAATTATGTTTAAAAAAAAAAAAAAAAAAAAAAAAAAAATATTTTAGGTATGTGTGAAACGAGATGGACAGGAGCAGGTATCAAGATAGAAGAAGATTTCAAGCAATTATTCTGGACCGGATAACATCAAAATCAATTCAAGGATATTGGGCCGTGTCGGACAGAGTTCTACTAGTTAAATTAAGTGGCAGACCTTTTAGCATAAATATTATTCAAGTATATGCCCCAACAGGAGAATCCAGTGAAGATAGTGTAGAAGAATTTTATAATGACATAGAGTCTGCCTTAAAGAAATGTAAAAATTCAGAAATAAACATCATAATAAGGGACTTCAATGCAAAAGTAGGAAATCAAGGAGATAGATACACAGTAGGAAACTATGGGTTAGGAGTGAAAGAGGATACAGACTCGTAGAGTGGGCAAAAGAACAGGAAATGATTGTAGGAAACAGCTGGTTCAAACAACACCCTAGAAGATTGTGGACATGGAGGAGTCCTGATAGCAGGATTAGAAACCAGATTGACTACATTCTGATTAGCAGAAGATTTAGAAACGCATTAACAATAGCAAAAACAGTTCCCAGTGCTGATTGTTATAGTGACCACAGATTACTCACAGGAACATTGAGGATAAAGTTGAAGAAAGTCAAGTATATAACAGGAAACACTAAATATGATTTGTGTACATTGAGTAATGAAAAGGAAATACAAAACAAATTCAACATAGAAGTACAGAACAGATTTGAAATTTTGTCTGATCTAGAGATCCTATTCCAGGATGTGGATGATCAATGGGAAACGTTGAAGAATTCAATCAATGTGGCTGCAGAAACAACTATTCCAAAATTAAAGAAGGTGGGTCGTAAGAAATGGATGACTGAAGAAATTTTACACCTCATGGAAACAAGAAGACTCAACAAAAATAATTCTGTCAAATATGAAGAAATTCACAGACAAGTCAGAACATTATGTAAGGAGGCAAAAGAAGCATGGCTTGAGGAAAAGTGCTTAGAAATTGAAAGCCAACACAACAGTCAAAATACCAAATTAGTGCACAAAAGAATTCAGGAACTTACTAATAAAAGAACAAGTACATCAACAGGGTGTCTAAAAACTGAAGATGGCAAAATCATAATAGAAAAAGACCAGATTCTACAGGTATGGACAGATTATGTGAAACACCTTTATGATGATAACAGAGACGAACAGTATGATATTAGACTTTAATAATGAAGGACCGCCAATTTTGGAGATGGAGGTTCGAAATGTTCTTAAGCATATGAAAGCTGGCAAGGCCCCCGGTGCAGATAACATCACAACAGAAATGATTAAAGCTTTAGAAGAATTTGGACTAGATCAAGTCACCAGACTGCTGAACACATTATATGATACTGGAGATATACCTCCTGAATTATGTAACTCTATATTTATTGCAATCCCAAAGAAATCAGGAACCTTGGAATGTGATCAACATATAACAATTAGTATAATGAGTCACATCACAAAGATTTTGCTAAGAATTATCATGCAAAGAATGAGGAAGAAGATACAAACTGAAATAGGGGAAGAACAATGCGGGTTTGTAGAAGGAAAGGGTACAGTAAATGCTGTGTATATGCTGCGAACAGTTATTGAACGTGCTATAGAAGTAAACAAGGATATACATCTTTGCTTTATTGACTATACAAAGGCTTTTGATAGCGTTAGACATGTCAGCATGGTGGATATGCTTGCAGATCTACAAATTGATGGGAAAGACATTAGACTTATAAAAAACATATATTGGAAACAACAAGCTGCAATAAGGATTGATAATGAAGTGGGACAGTATCAGCCAATTAAGAGAGGTGTTAGGCAGGGATGTGTGATGTCTCCAGATCTTTTTTCCCTGTACAGTGAAAATATTTTCAGAAATGTAGAGGATATAAATGGAATCAGCATTGGAGGACGAAACATCAATAACATTAGATATGCAGATGATACAGTATTAATTGCAGACAATGCGCAGGACCTGCAACAATTAGTAGATGCGGTTGTTGTACACAGTGAGCAACTGGGGTTAGAATTAAATTGTAAAAAGACTCAGGTTATGGTCGTCAGTAGGAAGGAAGAAGTGCCACAATGTAATATACAAGTAAATGGAAATATTCTTCAACAAGTGAATCGGTACAATTATCTTGGAACAGTTATAACATCTGATGGGAGATGCCTTGAAGAGATTAGAACAAGAATCGCCATGGCGAAAGTAGCCTTTAGCAAGATGAAAAACATTCTGACCAATAAAAAGATGTCAATTGAAACGAGAAAAAGAGTGTTGAGGGGATACATAGAGCCTGTTCTTTTGTATGGATGTGAAACCTGGACAATGAGCAGTCAAGCTGAAAAGCATCTGATGGCTGCAGAAATGTGGTTTCTGAGGAAAATGCAAAGAATACCATGGACAGACAGAAAAACCAATGACCAAGTACTACAGGAGACAGATGAACATCGTAAACTGATTAGAGAAATTAGACGTAGACAGTCAAAATTGTTTGGACATGTTATGAGAAGAAATGGATTGGAGAACTTAGTGACAACTGACAAGATCGAGGGGAATAGACCAAGAGGAAGACAGAGAGGAACATACCTGGATGGCTTGGCCACATGGCATGGAAGAGACAGGAACACTGAGCTGATCCACGACACTGGTGATCGAGTGAAATGGCAAGTCATGACCGCCCACGCTTTCCGGCATGGCACATGATTGATTGATTGATTGAATTATGTAACTCTGTATTTATTGCAATCCCAAAGAAATCAGGAACCTTGGAATGTGATCAACATAGAACAATTAGTATAATGAGTCACATCACAAAGATTTTGCTAAGAATTATCACGCAAAGAGTGAGGAAGAAATTACAACCTGAAATAGGGGAAGAACAATGTGGGTCTGTGGAAGGAAGGGGTACAGTAAATGCTGTGAATATGCTTCGAACAATTATTGAACGTGCTATAGAAGTAAATAAGGATATACATCTTTGCTTCATTGACTACACAAATGCTTTTGGCAGAGTTAGACATGTCAACATGGTGGATATGCTTGCAGATCTACAAATTGATGGGAAAGACATTAGACGTATAAAAAACGTATATTGGAAACAACAAGCTGCCATAAGGATTGATAATTAAGTTGGACAATATCAGCATATTAAGAGAGGTGTTAGGCAGGGATGTGTAATGTCTCCAGATCTTTTTTACCTGTACAGTGAAAATATTTTCATATATGTAGAAGATATAAATAGAGTCAGCATTGGAGGACGAAACATCAATAACATTAGATATGCAGATGATACAGTATTGATTGCAGACAATGCGCAGGATCTGCAACAATTAGTAGACGCAGCTGTTGTACACAGTGAGCAGCTGGGGTTAGAATTGAATTGTAAAAAGACACAGATTATGGTCGTCACTAGGAAGAACGAATTACCACAATGTAATATACACGTAAATGGGAATAATCTTCAACAAGTGAATCGGTACAATTATCTCGGAACGGTCAAAGCATCTGATGGAAGATGCCTTGAAGAGATTAGAACAAGAATCACCATGTCGAAAGTAGCCTTTAGCAAGATGAAAAACATTCTGACCAATAAAAAGATGTTAATTGAAACAAGAAAAAGAGTGTTGAGGGGATACATAGAGCCTGTTCTTTTGTATGGATGTGAAACTTGGACAATGTGCAATCAAGCTGAAAAACATCTGATGGCTGCAGAAATGTGGTTTCTGAGGAAAATGCAAAGAATACCACGGACAGATAGAAAAACCAATGACCAAGTACTACAGGAGACACATGAAAATCGTAAATTGATTAGAGAAATTAGATGTGGACAGTCAAAATTTTTTGGACATGTTATGAGAAGAAATGGATTGGAGAACTTAGTGACAACTGACAAGATCGAAGGGAACAGACCAAGAGGAAGACCGAGAGGAAAATACCTGGATGGCTTGGCCACGTGGCGTGGAGGAGATAGGAACACTGAGCTGATCCACGACTCTAGTGATGAAGTGAGATGGCAGAACATGATCGCCCACGCTTACCGGCATGGCACATGATGGATGGATGGATACTCGTACTATTGGTTGTATAGGTTTGCTGAATATTTACTGTTGCTAGTGTGAATTCGGTGATCATATACCATTGTTGGTGTAGTTTTGCTGATCATATACTATTGTTGGTGCAAGGTCCCTAATCATATCCTATTGTTGGTGTAGTTTTGTTGATTATGCCATTGTTAGAATAGCTTAGCATAGTGTGGGAGGACTGATAGAATGATGGGATAAGTGCATCTATGTTGGTGGAAATTATGTAGAGAAATAAAGGGACAATGTATGTATAAAAATAAACTGGTTTCAATTTGTTATCATATTTAGTTATTTTTCTACAGTCATTTGTGACTTACTTATTAATTTACCCTCGTACTTTCGGTGTAGCATTGCATTTCATATACAATTATTTCCTTATCATAACCTATTGATGGTGGAAGTTCGCTAATCATATAGGCGAAATAGGGAGACGTAACATCTTTTCTGTCATCTGTTACATAGTGTAGTTCAGCTGATCATATGCTGTTGTTAGCGTAAACTCGCTGATCATATTGTATTGTTGGTGTAACCATATTGGCTAATCAAATAGGTGAAATAGTGAGTTGTATAGTCTATTCTGTCATCTGTTACATGGTATAGTTTAGCTGATCATATGCTTTTGTTGGTTTAAATTAGCTGATCATATTGTATTGTAGATGTAGTCACATTGGTTAATCATATTGGCGAAAAAGAGAGTTGTATAAGGCTTTTCTGTCATCTGTTAAAAATGTAGTTTCACTAATCACGCAGTAATGTTTGCTTAGATTCACCGATTGCTTCCATTTATTAGTCTATGTTCCCTCATGTCACATTTCTAATGTAGGTTCGTTGGCTACATACCAGCAGCTTTTCTGTTAAGCAGATCATGATATGATTAGCCTATATGATCAGTAATGTTATTTTCGGTTCGCTGCTCGTGTACCATTGCTGGAGTAAGTTCGATGGTCATGCTACAGTGATGGTGTAGATTTGCTGGTCAGGTACTATTACAGGTTGTGATTGCATGGTCAGAAGTCATTTAAGTTTAGTTTCCATGGCCACCTTCGTTTAAAGACTTAGGTTCCTGCTAAAAGGCTTATGATACACTGCCGTACAACACAATGCTTCATTATAACAGAAATAAAGTTAAGTCTTGATTTATGCTGGAACTGGTTTATCAGCGAAGAAATCCTCTTCAGCATTTAAATAACACAAATAACACATTCCAATTATAATAATTTGTTTCTTTCAAACAAGACACATTTCTGACAACAACCTATCAATTTTTAGTCCGCACTGAAGCATAACACCATAATCGCTGTTTCATGTTAAGAGTACTCTACGCTGTAATAAAAAGTGGGGCTTATTTAATATTTTCCGTCTTTTGTTATTTTTGTGCCTGCATATGTTCTCGACATTCTTATTCAACCTCATTCGGAAGATTGCAAAGAATAGCACCATTTATTCATTTGAATAACCCCGTTGCAAACTGTTCTCAGAAGTTTGATTCAATCTTGAGGTGCTATTCTCTTGGGTACATCCTCAAATGGCATTATTAAAACTCGATACAAATTGTCCATAAGCAGTTTCCTGTGCAATTTCTTATCATCTTTGCTAGCACGTCTGCTACAATAAATAGAATCTCTCCATTAATCCTACAAGCGGTCTCACCGCGGTATGTCTCCTGATGTAGTACAGGCCATATGTGATCTTGTTGTTGTTGGTAATGTAACAAGCTTGCAGTCTGTATCGTGTTGCTTCTTGAAAAACCAAAAACAAAAAAAGAACATTAAGCTATATTCACTTAAGGTGTACAAGTGAGCTGACAGAAGAACAAATACATTTAAAAGACACCGGAGTTAATACATAATTATTACATTTATAAAAATGTTCAAACAATTTGGATATCTTACTTAGTGACAATATGAAACTACTGAAAAACAAATTATTTTGAAACATATAATATCCCTCTGTTAAAGCTATAATACGGTTTTAATTGAGAATGTAACATTACTACTGTTGTTAAGTGTTTTTAAGTTTCTTATCCTTGTGCGAGAAGACAAGACGTTCGTTTCACTACCCTAAGATTAAGAGAGGAAGGCGAGTACACCAACTGTTTCATATTTAGAAACATCCGAACAGTCAACACCGTGAGTCCAACCTGGTCGGCTTTGGGCATGATACGGCTGCCGTAACCACGAGCAACAACGTCTCAGCCCACGTAGTTTTTGTTGTTTGTTCAGAACTGGTATCATGAAAGTGGAGAGCTGGGTCCGCAGTGATCCCAAATTTAAAACATCACACTTGACGTGTACAGGGTGTTTATAAGGTCTCTCTATATTGTGTATGTAGAACAATGTTGAAAAATGAAGTAAATGGCGTCATAAAAATGTATTCCACAGTCTATCGTGAAGCAATACGCAGCGAATGGTTGTCGTCTGCTGGAGTAATTCTTTGCACTACAAACAGAACGTTATTCTAAACGGAAGAAGGACGTTTTCAAATTTTTTCTACATATAAAGTGTAATGAGACTTTACAAACATCCTGTATATGCATTCCTGGCACAACTTACATAAAGATCAAGAACACAAAATGCATGTTTGTCACTTTATTTTAAGTTTAAGTAGTGGAAATAGCATAGCGGAAGTCAATAATATCATTACTGGGTGTGATAATTAGACGATAAACATAGTGAAACGCACTCAAGCATACAAAGGTCTCAATCAACGCACGGTTATCACAGAACACGGAAACAATTGTTATGAACAATAGCAATAAGGCCTCAAGTTTGGATATTTGTCAGCGATGCAAGACGGTGCACTGCCATACCGATTTGTCCGGCTGAGTTCTTTTTCACTGACCCAAAGTTGTTTAGTATTTCTAGAATGTTTGACGGTGATCTCGAAGTGACCATCACCAGGCTTTGTAACCAGGCTGACCTGGTAGTAGTCGTAGTCTAAGGTCATGTTATCGGAAAAGTCAGGATGATCTCCGTGCTGGTCGGAGCTTTGCTTGTACCTCAGCACTTCAGAATTAGGGGTAAAACGGGAAAGACTGATGACGTGGTCCAGTTGGAGCCGAGCGCAGAGTTCACGTATATGGAGAGTTAAGTTGTTTATGAAACCTATCACGGCATCCGACACAGCCACAACTGTGGCTTCATCATTTACGCCAACCCACTCAAGGCAAGCACACCAGTGAGGTTCCACCCCGCTTTCCTCACAAGTCCGAGTTTTGGGCACTTCTTTGAAGAGACTGATACCTCTGCCTTTTGTGTGATCTACACTTTGCTCCCGAAATTCCACTATGTCATGCAATGTTTCGTGAATATCAAACGGTGTAGTCAATCGTCTGGTGTTGATTTTGAAGTTCTGAATAGCCTTAGGATGAGATTGTATCAAATTTGGAGGAAAATAGAATGCAAAGTATGACATTCGTTCTTCCAGCTTTCCTTGTGGCGTGCTACGTACGTCTGTGAACCTGGCCCCGTGGTCGCCCATGAAAATAAGGATGGTTTTATTTAAATAACCACTGGAATGTAAGTCCTTCAGCAGCTCTACCAAATCGTCATCAATCTGAAATAGACCAAATTTCTTCTGAATCAAAACAGTGATAAAAAGTAAAATCATTAAAGAACACATATTCTCATCATAAGGCGTGTTTAGTATATGGACCTAGAGCATTCAGTGACTAATGCGGTCAACATACAATCGGTCGCCTTTACTTCCAGAACATACTTTGGTACTAATGTTAGGTTGGCTCAACACTGAGCCCAGTTCGTTGACAAATATCCCTGCCAGTGATTGGTGTGTAAAATGATCATGAGACCGTGCGTTTCCATTAATGAGTATCTTTTTTTTTATTTTCAGCGTTTAGTTATCCTGAAATTTTCGCCGAATGTTTAAATGCATAGAAGCATAGAAACAAACAGGTTGGAAGTGAAAAATGATAAATGCAAAAACATACCTTAATAAATGAGGATGTTGCCAAAGGAAAGCCAGACAATAGAGTGTACCTCATTATAGAGTGCAGATGCTGGATGAAAACCAGAAACTCTCTGCTAGAACATGCATCAATGATTGCTGTAGATTCCAGATACAAGTCTGGCGATGAAATCAACAATATGAATTGATGCATGAAATGTGCAAACAATGCAGGAGACAGACATAAACGAAATGAACAGTGTTGCAAGAGAAAGAAAAATAAGTTGAGTTGAGTTAAGAACCGACATTCTGCACTCAGGACATTCCCATACGCGATCCGCCCCCTAATTCATCAGCCAGCGAAGTGTCATACTACTAATCGTTCCCAACGCTATCTGATTGAAAGTTCTCCTTGCCTTCTCTTTCAGTTTTTGAGATTCCTCCAGAACCTCTACCGATACCCCGCAATCTCATTCTTTCCACACACGGGTTCTCAATCTGTTCCCCCCGTCTTCTCCACTTGTTCCCACATGCGCTCGATCACCTGTCCAGAGATAATCTACCACCAAGAAGTGCATTCCCTGTTAGCCTATCAGCCTGTCATCCCCTCGCTCTCCCGCATGGCCAGGGCAAAAAAATCCATACAATTTTCACAATCTGTGACCTTTAAAGAGAGGATTTCCCTTCCAAAATTAGCTTTCCTTTCTCCATCTTACTTAGCCAACTCTTTGAGTCCGTAATGAATGCAGTGTGTGTTGCAGTGATCTCCTCTAACCAACGGAATGACGCAATTACTGCGTCCACCTCCATTCTTATCTGGAGGTCGTAGTCTCATTTGCCAGGCTCTTATTTTTCAAGCATCGTCCTTCGCGATGAAACCCCAACCACTACGTTTATTTCTCACCACTGACCCATCAGTGTAGATGACTATTTCACATCTATGTGTGTAACTCTGGATCAGTTGTTGTACCTCTACCTCAGTGTTGCCTACTGCCCATTCTATACACTTACGACCCAGTATTACTATGACATTGTTCCAGTCCGTCATGTTTTCCGGTACTTTAACCCAATAATTTTTACTATTGATGTCCCTAGATCACACACCTGGCGGATAGACATTTCTACCTGTGCCATCCAGGACCTGCTTCGTCTCAGTTTATGACGCTTGGACCAAATCCATGGCTTCATGCAGGGGGTAATCCCTATCTTCAGGTACCATTTGGCTTGAAGGAACATATGCCTATCCGCCATTGTTGGTAGTGCCAGGATATGCCCAATGCATATAATTGGCGTGTCCTTTGTGCATCCCAGGATCACCCGCATGGCCGCATCTTGTATGCACTAAAACATTTCAAGCTGGCTCTTTGACATTGCCAGCAGCCCCCGTCCATACTCATTGACATAAATAATTAACTGCCAAAAGCATCTGTAAAACGTACTCTGCTCTACCCCGGTTGCTGCCATCGCCCTCAATGCATTAAGGCCCTTACCAGCCTTCACCACCAACGCTGCCACATGATCTTTAATTAAAAGACATATACTTGTCAAGGGTGATTCCCAGGTACTTCAATTTACTCTTTCTACTAAGAGGACATCCATGCAATATAATACATTTGACATCTGCCTTCACGACCCGGTTATCCACGGAGTACCACACAACCGATGCCTTCTCGGGTTTATAACGGCTACTGCGTCCCTGCATCACTCTGTCACCCTGTTTACTGCCATCTGTAAGTCTACAGCCAAACGTTCCACGTTTCTTCCGTCTGTACACTAGCACATCATCTGTAAATATCACAATTCTACAAATTCCTTGTGTCTCAATAGTTGCGACTTTGCTGGTGTAGTGTACATTAAAGTCCTCATTTATCCTGGAAGCTCTCATAGAAATCAAATGCAAATGTTGCTGCATTGACCCAGGTGTCTTTCCCCGATAAACAAATACATTGCTGGTATTTGTAACTAACTATCCCATGTTAATGATAATAGTAGAACAATGAATTTTATATTTGAAATTTAAAACAACAACAACAACAACCCACAAATCTTCTGGCAACACTTATGTTTTTTAGACCAGCCGACACACCAGCAGTGTTGTAGTCAATATCACGTCGGCCGTCTTTACTTCCTAAAGCATTCCTGGGTACCCATTATAGGCTTTCTCGACCAGTGAGCCAAGGTCGATTATAAAAATCCTTTTGATGAGAATACGAACTCATGACTCCCATACCGGTAGACAAGCATGCCGACCACTTCTCTGTCACGGCTCTTTTGGTCTATATGATGACTGACGGATTCTATGAGAAGTCGCTGTCTAGTCTGATTCTCTCAGAATTAGAGGAAAGCATAAAAAAGAGCCCCATAGCAAGAACCTGCTATGTGCATGTGAAGTGTGAGGACCATCATATTTCGTTTAGATCTGAGTGCAAAGAGGGATGGGTAGCAATCTTTCCAATATGATTATCCACAAATGCTGCACTGACAGTCACGTGCCATCTATGGAAAATAGAATGTCCCGTTGCTCAGATGAAAAACAATTTTTCCCTCTCGCAGACATTTCACTTTGCAACTCTGCCCCTACCACATCGTTGTGGCTCAGAAGGTACACATGCCTCAGACATTCCACCACCTAGGAACACACATTAATAAATGCTGCTTTGTAGGATTTTCCAGGGCTGGCGCCCTGCTTGTAACTCCTCGTCGTGAACGAATGCATAAGTCATACATCAAGATCCTTGATCCTGGAAATATTCATTTTATATGTGAGCTTGCCGCAAACGGATGAAAATTCTTCTTTTGAAGAAGGCATCACAGTTCCAGTAAGTCTGTTGACTGCAACCTACTGGTCTCTTACGATACCGTCAGTGATGAATGAAAGACGCAATACACGAAAGTGATGCAGGATGTGATAAATCAACGAGTGAGGTCAGATTCAGAGCATAGTATGTCTCTGCTTTCCCTTGCCTTCCCTTGTAGTTCAGATGTCATCAATGCCGTTTCTGGTCTGGATTGGTGAAGCAATCTGAGATATTAAATCATATATATTTGTCGGCACTCATATAAATGGAGAAAAGAGGTAGAGATTATAGGACACACTTGACAATATAAAAATTGAAAGATATATTCTGGTCACACCGAGATTCGAACACGCCAACTTCAAATGACAATTTCGCGGCGTTGAAGGAACAAGTGTTCTTCGGCGTACGGCCAGTTCATGAGTGCACCCATTGAAAATATACGTAGGTATACGACTATGGCTACGGCGAGAGAGTGTATTATCCTCGAAAACTAAAAAGAAACATAAACTTTGTCAACAAATGCCATCAAGATGTCGGATCTCGGCCGATAGGCGCAAATAGCGCAGCTCAAGGTGTAGAGAAAATTTGATGTATACAGAAACAGCAGAAGAATAATGTCCTACCAAAGAGCTATCTTATTCTTTACGTTGTGAGGGCAGGGGGGTCAACTGGAAACTCGTCACAATTTACTATGTCCAAATGCCGAGGTGGGAGGCGCAATAGGGTAGTGGTTAGACACTCATCTATAAGTCCTTTGGTCATGGGTTCGAATCCGCATCAGAACTGGTTATTAAAATTGATCTGAGCTCCGAGGTAGACCCAGTTTAATTGAATACAAGGAAATGTTTTAGGAAGTTAAGACGGAATGCGTTATACGAGTACTAGCCACATCACCAATCAAGTGCCGACTGGTCTTTATAATATGGATCCAACAGCACATACTCAATGCCCCTTACGGTGTGTGAAAGGGGCGAGCACCATTTATTTTATTAAATGTCAAGATATAATTAACATGCGCCACATTTGCTGGGATTTCCTCGCTTTCGAGAACACACAGTTTGTAATTGAATGCCAAGAGAACAGTGATGAAAATCAGTTTCCTCTGACTGGATTCGAACCAGGCACATTTCGAGTTGTATAGAATCTCCGTCAATCTGACCACCGTTTAATGCAATGTCCGGTATAAAAAGCAGAAAAAAACAACTACATAATCATCTGGTTTATTGTTTGGTTGCTTGTTTACTTTTCTGGAAAGCTAAGTTCAACTGTTAAACTCATGTGCTTTGCCATTTAGGTAGTTTGAACCATAAAGAGTTTTTGCTTCGGTCGTAGTGACGTTGAGTAGAGACTTTCCTCATGAACAGGTATATATATATATATATATATATATATATATATATATATATATATATATATATATATATATATATATATATATATATATATATATTCGCGGTGACAAAACGACTACATATTCCCATCACCAGATTCAGAAACTAGATTGTGAAGGACCGCTACTAGAATGTCACATCTGCGAGAGCATGGTGATATGTGGGACGATAACCAGACAGCAGGACAGTTTGTGGATCCATACATTTGGATTTGTGGATGGGCACGCCATGTGTACATGATTCATGTCTATGACACCCGAGTTCTAATACTGATCCTACGTTCATGGCAACACTCATTATTAGGAAAAATGTACATCACCATGTGCCATGCCGACAAGCGTGAGCGGTCATGTTTCGCCATGTCGCACGATCACCAGAGCTGTGGATCATCTCTGTATTCCTGTCTCAACCTTGCCAAGTGGCCAAGCCATCCAGATATTTATCTCTTTGCCTTTCCTTTGTTCTTTACATCTCAGTCCTGCCAGTTGTCAACAAGTTCTCTAATTTATTTCTTCTTATAATGTATCCAAAATGTTACATGCCTACGTCTAATTTCTGTAATCAGTTTTCGGTTCTCATTTGCTTCTTGTTGAAACTACTAATTGAAAATGCACATATCTCGGAAACTAAAAGACTATGGTTATTTTAAACGTGGTAGGCGCGTTGGCAGAATCGATGAGGTTACGTTGATAATGTCATTACCAGGGTCGGGCAAGGGTTCGACACCAGTGCTTGTCGTCCGCTAAAAGAGGATAAGACTAGACATCTGTTTCTTCGTGCTTGCAGGCCTACACGATACAATGTTCCTAACATTTCACAGAAACATGGCAGGTTTCTGCATGGGAACTATTTCTTCCCCATATTAAGCGTTATAGTGGTCAGGGAGGAACAATGATGGAAGAGCTTGATTCCTGAAAGAACACGCAGGGGTTGACGAGCATGACGAGGGACACTGGACATTAAAGACACCTCAATCATGCACTTTCATGCGGCAAGAGAAATGGCAAGGGATCGAACACTTGTTGGAGACCAGTCATGAGTGTGACGTACTCCACAGAACCTGCAACGTAACAATGATATATTTGTAAACTAGCGCACACCTTTTTCAGATCATTATTACAGTTGTGACTGTATTCAGAATGGAAGCCAAACATAAACTTGGGCTTGTTGCCATACATGGCGTACAAATCCCGGAACCAGTTGAGAAATCGCAGATGCCTCGGCTCAGAACCAATACACCAGGGAGCAAACTTGTGGTACATCGGCTCGGCCAGCATGAAGTACGTTCTCATGGAGTGGTCTGTGGGCTGATCTCTGAAGCCTCTTAGGCGCATCTGTAGAAGACATTGATGTTAACGTTATGGGGGAAATAGCGTTAGACATGTGTCTAGGTGAGCGTTAATCTAGCATAACTGTTTCAGCAAATCAAAGAGGAATTATATCACCATCATCACTTTACACTGTACTTTGAATTGTCTACAACGGTAATTTTAAAACTGATAAGCATGTCTTCCTGTTTGCACTTGCTTTTTACATTATTGGCGATTGCTTCTGTCAGCTTTAACATGCGGCCATTTTGTGAGCTAAAAACACACGAAACACATTGTCTCTATCAATCACGTGATCGGTTTCCAAAATGTGCCGTACGGTGTTGTTTGTCCATCAAGAATGATGATGACCATTCATTTCATCCAGTGGGGTTGAAAGTATGGAGCCGTGAGTTCTAAGATGGCAGATAAGGCCTATTTTGGCTCGAAATCTTCTTTGACAATGTGGGCAAAGAATGCTTGACGTTCCAGGAGGAGGATCTCCTGCAGTGGTTTTTCTGTCAAGTCTCTTCTTCACAGCTCTTGCAGTCCTGGTTGCTTCACAAGTGACTGCACCCTTATGTAATGATGTACGCCACGAATTTCGGTCTTTAGGCAGCAGTCTCCCAGGTGTCAAGATGAATTCCAAAAGCTTTCAGTGAGATTTTCAGTTTATTTAAAGCGTTTCCTCTGGCCGCCTTGGGAGCGTTTACCACAACGCAGCTCGTCGTAAAAAATTTGTTTAGGGAGCCTGTGATCTGGCATACGAGTTAAGTGACCAGCCCAGCGAATCTGATTTTTCATTAGTAGAGTGTGGATACTGGGCATGGACGCTCTTTCTAGGAACTTCAGTGTCTGGGATCTTGTCTTGCCATTTAATCTTCAATAGCTTCCTAAGGCAGACTGTGTGGAAGTGGTTTAATTTCCTAGCATGTCGCTGATAAACAGTCCAGGTTTCACAAGCATATAGCAGTGTGGATAATACAACTGCTTTATAGACTTTCAGCTTTGTTTGCAGGCTTATTCCATTTCTGTCCTCATACATTCTTGTACAGTCTGCCAAAGGCCGCGCTGGCATTGGAGATTCTTGCATTCACTTCATCATCAATTGTAACAGTTTGTGACACAGTGCTGCCAAGATAGGTGAATTTGTCCGTACAGTAGTTTTAAAGAGACTGTCATGTCTTTCTGCTTACATAATTGTGTTTTTATCCGGGTAAATAGCAGACGCCTCGGTATACTTTCGTAACATTCTTTTCGTCTGCATCATGTCTAGATTCTAATAAATGGAGTATTACCAAAGATGGCCGCAATCGTTTATCTTAAATTAAAGCATTACTGATGTGTAAAATCCTTTACTTATTAAAAACAAACCGAACAATAACATTTGTATTAAATCACGATAACATTCAGTAATTTCAGAACAAGAAAAAAGAAAGTGCAAACAAGTGTGTTATAGATATTGCCATATAAAACAAACATATTCACAAAGATATATTTGTCTACAAAACACTTGGGTATGTATATTTCTTGTCAAAACTTGAATAAATCCACTCACTTGAAATGTCCCAATGTATGACATGTCCTCTGCCCATGCTGTCACATAGCCGGCTCTCTTATACAAATTCCAGATCCACGGGAAATTATCCACTTCAGTGGATAATGGATCGTCTCTCCTGGCAGAAGGTAGATCATGTTCGGTGTGGCCAGTGAGAATCGGTAACAAGGCCTGCAATAAAATCATAAATTGTTAGATTACCTGTGGTTAGTGCACCTGTTTGTAGAGCATCTCCGTGGCAAAGCAGTTATGCCGTCTACCTGGCGCTCTGAAAGTCGTGTGTTCGCTCCCCGGACTGCGTAGTTCAGACATGAGTGCAATTTTTCCGGAGAATCCAGGAGTTTCGTCGCTGAAGCTATAGAGTTCATGCTTGGTGTGATGCTCTCGGCAAGCGGCTTGCCGTTCTTTCTGAGAGACCGAGGCTGATTTATAAATTTTTCAGCATTGAAGTCGACCTTCTTGACTTTAGTTCTCTGGTCAGTGCGCGTATGAATTGTGTTTCTTGAAATCGTAGGCCACATGTGTATCAAAACATGTTGACTAACTGAAGTAGTTACAGTAAAACACCAGCTCAGTGGAATGTAGCATATTGCCCCGTATATGGCGCTTCCTCTTCGTGTGCAGTTTACCCCCCCCCCCTCCCCACCCCCACTGTGGACTGGCCCGGTGGTCAGGGATTTGATCCGTATCGGGACGGATTCGAATCTTTACAATTGACATGGGCTGCCAGGTCTATGAAACCAAAATTAGAAACCAGAAAATGTTGTGGGAAGTAAAGACGGCCGAAGTGATACTGATCTCATCAGCCACCCAGTGCCATTTGGTCTATGAAAATAGGTTCTTGTAGAATTTGCCTAATGTGCCTTAAAGCGTGGATAAGAGTCCTTTACTTAACATACTTTACTTTAATGCTGTTAATCACTTTTAATCACTGTTTCTACTATCATTCATTCAAACTTGCAGATACTAATGTGTACGTATTCATATGTATAAAGATAACAGTTGTTTCAGCCTCCGTTCAGCAATGAGTACACAACGATTTTGATGATATGCATATAGATAAGTAGAGAACAAACCTGCACTGTCCCATCCCCAACGATATTATAACCTTCCAGCTCCAAGCCACCCAACCTGTTCAGAAAGAACTCCCTGGTCTTTGGAAGATTGCGAATCCAGGCCATCCTTGATGTGGAGTCAAAACCTGTAGAAGTGACAACGCTTAGAGAAGGTTATACCTGTGAAGGTAAGTCTAATTATAGTAGGTTATTTAAGAATTTACTCTTAGTTGGGCCTTCTGGGTACAGGTTTGTGTCTGCTGATAATGACACATGAATACATTACCACACTATGCCTACATTAATATAGTACGTTTGTGCTATAATAACCAAGTAACATCCTGTTTTATCTTCTTCTAGATGGCAAGTTTCGGTACACGTCTAGCACACCCTATGTTCTTCTGAGCTTAAAGAGGGGGAAAAGAACACCTATCTTCTGGTTACTACCCAGGTTGTTGATATTAACTTTGGCCAGCCTGTAATCGTCATACTGTTTTCTCCACTTCATTTCCATAGACTGTTTTAGGAGTACTCTGCCTCTTTTAAGTCCTGGGATGAATGGGGATGATCAAAATCCATCCCAGCCTTTTCAATGTTACCAACCTTATTGATATAGAATGTATATAAGAAAGTGGGTTATATGACAGCATGAGCAGAGGACATATAACTTATTGCAACATTCCAGGTCAGGAGAAGAACTGTCTGTTCATTCAGGAGCTTGGTCAGTCACACACTCTTTCAGTTGTTTCAGGGGCACCATTGTGGGCTGGTATCCAACGTTTGACACAAAAGGTCAACAGTTATGTATGAATTATGTGGCTTGCGCAATAGTAACAAGCAACACACAACATGGAGGTCAGCGGGGCCAAATGGATAATAACACTACTTCTTAAACTACCGGTGTGCTGGCGCCGAGGTAGCGGGTTCAACCCCTACACCGGTCAGTTGGACTAAAATATTTACTTCTCGTTCTTGACGTAAATTAAAGTACCTCTGAAGTTAGAGTGGGTTCGCCTGATGGCTTGGGACAACAGTAATGAGGAAAGCTAATCCACACCAAAAAAATAAAGTCCGGTGCAATAGAAGCAGTAGCACGTGTTTGGGTTATGCTTCAGTTCACAGAGAGCCAACGCAAAAAAAAAACCAAAAAACAACAACACCATTACACAATATAATGTGAAATGTGTCGGGGTTTACAGACTGAAGACTTGCGTTTCATGAACCTAGTCCTGGGAAATGAATGTATGAATGTCGTTGTAACTATAACTAATATTTGATTCCAGATCCACAAAAGACACTTCCATACTATAAATATTATATTGTGAGTTCCACTGTGGAAGAACATTTACAGCGCGAACTGGCCTAAACAGTCACATTCGCTATCGCCATGGGTTGTAGCTATTAAGCCTATCTGTCAAGACGGCAAATTGCCAGTGTATGTATGTGAGTAGCGTGTCTAATGATTATATATTTGCCAGGTAAGTGATAAATTACTGTCTACAGATGTAAATTAAATAAAACAAGTCACTTGAAGTAGTATGGATATTGGCCAAGACTCCCTTAGCTAACAAAGTGTAATGGAGACGTAACACTATTTCATGTTGATATCTTACACTTTACTTCCTTTGCAAAGTGAAAATGCATTACCTTAAGCAGTCACGTCAATAAATGTCCCTCGTAATGAGTGACTCAAAGTTAGGTTTGTCAGAGAGAGTCTACTAAGAGTTAAACATAAACATCGATAACAAGAATAGAAGATTACACTCACCGGTGGTATAAACTCCAAAGCAGAGCAAGCACAAAAGTATGCTTCTGATCATCAGAAGTTGGCCAAGATGCTGTCATTTCTACGAATGGACGGGGGAAATACTTCTAATGATCAAAAACCACCTGCTGTACTTGCTCCAGAGGTTATACTGCTGGTGAGGGAAATCTACTTTCGTGTCCATGCCATGAGTAAAGGCATGTTTGATCCTGTCTTATCTCGCCTACTAAGAGTTAAAATCAAACCACGGTGGAAATGAAAGTATGCTACACTCACCAAATATAAACACATCGTAGCCTAAAGCCTTGGGCGAAGTGGTATCTGACTTGATCTGGCCTGAAGTGTTTCATTGTAGGCAACGCCGACATGAATGTTGTGGTAGCGTTTGCCTGAAGACGAGATGCAGGCCACCTGGTGGAAATAGCCACAAATGTTAAACACCCAGGAAAAATAAACACACATGTTAAACCACCTGGGGGAAATAGCCAGACATGTAAAGCCATACGGGGGAAATAACAACACATGTTAAACAACCTAAAGGAAATAACTACATAAGTTAGTCCTTCTGTGGGGAAAATTCCAAACAATCAAACTACCCTCAGATAAAAAGCACACACATTAAACCACCCTGCGGGGAAATAACCACACATGTTACACCCAACTCTGGGAAATAACTACACATGTAAACCACTTGGAGGAATACATCACACAAGTTAAATTTGCTGTGAGAAATAACCAAACCATGCCTTGTTAAACCATGGTGTGTTATGAGGGATAATCATATAAGTTAAATCATCTTCTTGCAAAATAACCGCAGAAGTTAAACCATCTTCGGAAATAATAACACAAGTTATACCATCTGGGGCGAATAACCACTCAAGTTAAACCATCTATGAAATAACCATATAATTAAGTAAATAAGGCGTCCGATTCTTGTACTTCAATGTGTATCCATTTCCAGCGAAACTGCGATATTTGCATCTTTCAAGTGACACATCCGACTTCAATATAACATTGCTATGAGAGTAATAATCAAGACCCGATTGCCTTCTCTCTTCTACACGCAGTTTCTCTCTTCCATACTGCAGAGAAAGTCTGTTATTAGAACTAGCAACTGGACATGAAAATGGGTAGTCAATCATTTGCGCTGACACTGACGCAAACTATGAGATAATGATCACGATCCGATTGCCTTCTCTCTTCCATACTGCAGAGATAAAGTCTGTTATTAGGACTATCAACTGGACATGAACATGAGTAGAAGTCAATCATGTGTGCTGACACAGACATAAATTATGAGTCACTGACTGTTTATCTCTCTTGCTGTTTTCTCGGTCCAGACCTATTTAATATGACCTTTTCAATGTGGGACATTTTTAAAGAAAAATAGAATTCAGTTAGGAAATTGACACAGAAAACAATCGTGCCATTTAGGAAACTCACAGGAAATAAAGGCATTCGTTAGGAAACTCACACGAAAAGTCTTATCACTTAGGAAACTTGTACTAAAAATAAATGTCTGGGTTAGGAAACAGGACAAATACATTATATGTGAGAAAATTAACACAGAAAATAATGGTAACAGTAAATACCACTGAAAAGAACCATTGGAAATAAAGGCATTGGTTAGGAAATTCACAGAGGAAATAACTAATCCAATCCAATTTTTGGTATGAGTGGCCCCTTTAGCCTTCGAGTTTTCGACATGGCTATGTATATTAGCCTTGTCTGGTTGGTGATCCAACAGCACACAAAAGTGGGGGGGGGGGGGGGGGGGGGGGGGGGGGGGGGCGAGAGAAGATGTGTAATAATGATTATTTATTCTTATTTTATTTTGATCAATTACACAGGGCTTGCGGTCGTGGAGAATGTGGTTTTAAGAAGAATTTTACCAACCATCTTTTGACGGCTTAATAACTGACAACGATTACCTGACTGAGGATAACGAAAATATGACAGTCTTACATGTATTGTTACAAGAATCAGACACATTATTAGGGTGTCCATATACAGAGAAGTGAGTTATTGAAGAGCATGATGATGACTGGAGAGATCAGCGGTAAAAGATCAAAGCAGACCAAGAGAATGGTGCTTATCTAAGACAATCGCATGGAGTAGAACCGATCTCGAACCGAGTACCGAATCTGTGAAGGACATGGGAGCCTACTACTCAGCAGAATACATGATGATTATTCTCTTTCTTGCTTCTCTTTCAGAGTGGGTTTATCATCAAACTCTCTGTGCGTATGACAATGACCTAATTTGTCTCAACTTACTTTCTCAAGACAGATTTCATCTAGAGTAAGCTTCGCTATCTACCAGGAGGTAGCTTTTTCCTCTAGCATTTTTTCAAAGAAAACATTGACCTACTCTTTGCGATTTCCACTACTAGCGATTTCAGCGTCAGAAGCTTGCACAGGTATCTCTAGAATTTTATCTTTATTCGGGAAGGCTAGTATCCAACCTCATTCAAAGCGATCAAGGGTCGTATGACATAACTAAATCAGTGGCATTTATAAACATTCCCAACCCTACACTAGTAAGTTAACCAGGCACTTCTGATCCCAAGGTTACAACGACAAAAATGCAGCTTCTGATCCCAAGGCCACCCAAACATCTCTCACTTTCACCTTTACTGTCTCACATCTAAAAGCCCAGGTATCAGGTTTGATTAACTCGTCAGCCATGTCCCCGCTGTAAATGGTACTATTATGTCAGCTGTTGCTACTTTTGATGCTTAATCTTGGTCTGCAATTGGTCTAGATCGAAGCTCAGACAGGTGACAGTTACATAGAGGGAATTATGCAGCACAGGCAAAACACGGTCTCTAATTTCAGCGCAGAGATGTGCTATAAGCGATATAACTCCATCTCTGGTCCCTGCCATGGGTTGTATTATTATGCCTTTTTGAAGCACAATGTAACAAACAAACTATCGTCTGTCAAAAGGCAAGGGGCCATAAGAGTTACTTTCTCAATCTCCCGTACCTATGTTATAAGGGATGGGTTGACCTACAGCCACACTGGCATCTAATGACAATATGGAGGTTTTTTTGAAGAACATGAAGTTACAGGCAGAAAAACATTGCACAGTGTCTCACAATAGTCAATATTGTGTCTAATAGTACGAAGAAAACAGAAAAGGAAGAGGTGAGTAAAGGTATAGGCAAAATATTTGATGAAAGACAGCTGATATGAAAACACAAACATATAGAAATGTGTAACCAGACTTGTGCAAATACACGGTGAGTTTTTCAAATGATTCTGATCATCATTTTCCTCTGTAGGATAATGTTGTGTTTTAGCTTCTATTACTTCGTTTACCTGGTATATATAGGTATCATTCCATTCGGGGAAGAGATATACTCATGCCATAAATAGCAAGTATCGACAGCTTTAGGAAAAGTTAGCAAATTGGGTAAGTCAAAACATAACGTTTATTTCCTGACAACTGTCGAATGCATGAATGAGCGCTCACGCACACATGTCTTCATATGTATACACACTCGACACACAACAAGCACGCACGCACGCACGCAGGCACACACACACACACACACAACATATATATTATTTGTTCGTGATTATATTGCGCTTCTTGTATGTGTGTTGGTAATGTGTGAGCGTGTGTGTGTGTTATAAAACTTTACATCTTGATTGAATATGCTTGTATGTGTACTTAATAGAGTTCAATGGTGTCATTATTCCAAAATACTCTCCTAGTTGGATAAACTTCACATCATCATCAAGTGCCTGCAGCTGGCGTAGGCGTTCATGGGTCTACAAGACTCGGGTCTTTGCGTTTTCTGGATAACTCTGCAACTGATTTTCCTCCGTGCCAATCGTCCTCAATCAATCCAGCATCATTTCTCGTGGTCTGCCTCTGACTCTCTTCCCCTCGATCTAAAACCTAGGATAATAAATAGAAAAAAAGATGGGTTTTTCCTATCCATGTCCAGCATTGGACGCATAACAAAATATGTTTCATGTACCTGACTTATTCCTATCTCACTAACTGAGTATAGGCTTGGAGTCCCCTAGCACAGACCATCTGCACCTTGTCCAGCATCGACTTCTGTGGCTGCTGACATGAATGGAAGCGGATTCAGCATCTGTTCCAGGAGGGTCTTGACCTGGGAATAAACACATACAAGAGACGAATGTCTTATCAGGAACGTATTAAACGAAGCGCTTTACCATAGACTGACAGGCAGGGTCGGTGACATAACAACGGTGAAACTTAACGATGATTACAGAGATGTTAGATTAGTGTCCATGAGAGTGTTTGTGTTCTACTCCAAGCAAGTGACCAACAAAGCTCTGTAAGATAAGATCGTAGTCATAGGCAGAGTGCTGTATGTTGTGTTCTCTCCATAATATCACACAGCTATGTAAATTAGAATCTATTGGCAGAGTGCAATGTTTTGTTCTGATGCAAGCATAATTATCATAGACTATGTAAACCAATGTCAGTTGCATTGACGGCCCAGGCTGTATTATCGCCTCAGTATAGTGACAGAAATAACATTGACTGTGTTCCAATCTATCAGACTTGGACTATATAGCTAGTAGCACAGTTATACAATGAAAGAGACCCAGCTAATGTATTAACCTGATGACCTACAGAAATTCGCTCAGGTGACTTTGCTACTTGTCATTACTTGTCATCATCATTATCACTTCCATTATCTGCTGATATCGGTGTGGGAAGGATCATAGTTGACCTCCTGACCCGCTTGATGGGTGGCACGATAGTGTCATCCGTGTAAATGTACAATGTCTTATGTCGTCATTCATTTCTTCTAGAGCACCTCTTGATCTTGTGTCAGATCTTCTGTAGTGCAGCGCTAGTGTTATTAACTGATAGTGTGCATTCTACAGAATTGTCACTTTGTAATGAGCTATCTCAGAGCTATCTAGAAAACAATTTGCACATTGGGACAATATGTGAGCTTAAGAAATGAGAGAATCATGAGGTGTTGTAGTACGACTAAATCATTGCTCGCATACCAGAGTCTAGGTCAACCACACTGTGAGAACACACATACAGTGGTAAGTAGGCATAGAGAAAACACGTACAAGAGAAAAAATAGAAATTGTTAGAAATTGTGACTTATGCAAGCTCACAAAGCGACGTGACATAATTTGGGGTAAAGCATTATTTCTTCATAGAGTTGGGGTGGGGGATTCTAGAGTATCACATGTCATAGCATATCCAGGACTTGTAAAATATTACCTGTCGACATCTGGCATGGCGATATCCGCTAGGCATAAACTACCGAGCGCTGGAAGTTATTAAAAATAAACAATATGTGGTTTCCACAGTATTTGTAAGACATGAGTAGTGATTGTCTTATTTCGTTCAATGTCTTCATTTGCATTTAAGACCTCTTAGAGCCTGAAGACGAGAGCACGAAAGCTGTATACTTTTAGCTTTATTACACATTAATTGTGACTGCAAGTGCCATCGTAGTATTTAAGTATAACATGGGAAGTCCACAAAGTTTCCATAAATAACAAGTTGTCAATGCAGCCAAAAATGAAATTAAAATAGACACATGAACAGGAAAGTAATACAGATACATCTCAAGACGTTTATTGAACGACGATACTTCTTATGTACGCGGTCTGAAAAAATAAATCGTGAAAATAATTAATATTCAACTTGAACTATTTGTGATAACTCAATAAAACAAACAAATATCGCTGCAACTCCCGTGAAAATCCCACATCGTTTAAAAGGAAATATCCAGGTTATAAGTCTGAGGGGTGTCGCGAAAGACAGCTTTTATTCAAGGAACAAGTGTGCGATGAATATGTTATAACACAAATACAAAACGCATACCAGCTCTGAGTACTTTTTGTGTGCATCGTCCGATGTCTTCTTGGTGTACTTGGCCTTGAAAGCAGGACTTCACTTTGATGTAATTGGGACATGCGTCTACAAACATAACAGATAATCCAAAGTCTTAATTTAGCAAGTGATAAACTGTTCGTATCCTAATTGACTCTTGTCTATAGTATAAGATAAAGAAAAGTATACCTTTTCTCCGCCAAGAGGTTAGTTAGTTAGTTAGTTAGTCGCAGTTCCAACTTCACAGCAACGGGTCGTCCCCATTATGCTCCGTTCCTGTGCCAGTGAATATCATACAAAACGCTCCCCACCGCCCAATGTGAAAAGTGGAAAAGACAGGAGTCTCGACAAACAACAGCCCGCACAGATGCACTGTGCATAATGCCGCCGCCAGAATGTCAACACAATAGTCCCCACAAAACACCCAGTTCATTTCTGATGGAATCTGCAGCCATTTTCCCATCTGGATGTTTCCTAGATGTTCACACCACACAGTCCACGAAATACAGTTCATCGTCGATGGCAGTGGCAGTCAACCAGAAGCCCAGCAGCCACGCATTTCTGCTAAGGCAAAAAACCGGTCAACTCTGGGACATAGCCATCTGCCATCCTCCAAACATGCAGTCACGTTAAAAAAACCTCGGGCAAATTCAAAAGCACTTCACACGAAACTCACAGCTCACAGTGTCGCGCACGCACTCACTCAGTAGCAGGGCGACGGAACCATCAAGCCTCCTTAGTCGCCTCTTACGACATGCGTGGTAGGCTGCAGTGTTGCTATTCTTGCCTCCCTTATGGGCCCCGGCAACACACGTGGAGTCCCGCCAAGAGGTATAATGGATATGTGGTGCTAGCTCCATCTTTTAGATGGCCACTCGACGGACATGGTTCAAGATCGCATCGGCCGCCTTTATATCCCAGGTCATTTCCAGTGTCCACTTTAGATTGGGTTTAACTGGCAGGCCAGGTCAGTGCTAAAATCCTTTTCTCTGGCTCGCGTATTTTGTTTCGGGAGTCTCCGTGGCGAAGTATTCAAGCCGTTTGATTCGGGCTCCGAGGTTGTGGTTCGATTCCGGGCCGTGTCCGTCGCTTCACGAGTGCATTTTTTCGGAGACTTCTGGGGGTCGTCGCTGGAGCTACGGGGTCGTGCTTTGTGCGATGCTTTCGGAAGTTCGCTGCCGAAAGAGACTGGAGCCATATTGGGATAAAAACCGGTGGCAATGAAGTTGACTCTGTCGACTTTAAAGCGACTTTCAACGATTTAGAATTTTTTAAAATTCGCTTATCCTTACAGGACATCGCTGTCAACATCAGCATCTTTCAGCTGATTGCTTGATTTCTTGGCAAGATGACGCTCAGTATTTGCCATTGCTTTCTGAGCGACCGGCTCACATACCCCTAAGTTACCGACGCGGAGAGAACCGCTACCGATTTCTCATTCAACGTCACGTTACTCACGAGAGTATACGGGATTACGGAGAAAGTCGTGTACCTCTAGACGCAGTAGACCGACACGCAACTATTACAAAGACTCTTTTGGTCGACCCGGTAGAGAAGATCATTTTCACGGGATTGTCTATGCAAATCGCTTCTTCTCCTCTTTTAGCGGAGAAACCAGTGCGTGTGAAATATGGGTACTTTACTTCGAATCTGCAGAATGGCATGTTAGGAGGTAGCACACACGGCTGCCTGGGATTAGACCTTGCTTGGTCATGTTTTCTATATGGATTGAGGTATTTCACTAGCAACGGACTCAACCCAAAGTCCAGGGACCAGACAGTTTCAATCAGCTCATCAATATCATCATTGTCATGGCCATGTAGGCCCGTGGTAGAAGAGACAGATAGACACCGTTAAATGCCAATTAAAGCATGGGTTTCACTTCAAAGGTGTGAATTACGTGGCCGTCTCAGTGTGAAGCTTAACGGCGTTGGAAACAAAATATACAATTCTTGGCAGTCTTCCGACAGACGGGTCTAATAGTTCTGCAGTGAATATTTTATATAACTACAAACTAACCCTAACCCTAACCTACTTATTCACTGCAGAACTATTTAACCCGTCTGTCGGAAGAGTGCCCATTCTATCTGTGTCACAGTACATCTTATATTAGGACGGCTCTAGTTATTTCAATTCATTTACTTATTAACTGATTCAGTGAGGATGGATAACATATCGCTAAATGTTACCTACCATTAGGACAGAAGGACTATATATCGCCGTACAAGGTCATCGTGGTATTTGCTTTTGTTTTGTGTATCTACCGCAATTTTAATGCTCATTGAAAGGACATTTACATGATAATACTTGTTAATTTTATTGTGTGCCATGTTGGTTTCGTGCTTAGAGGTTATGACTTTTTCTCCGTAATCTCGTATACTCTCGTCGTAACAGTGATGACGGTAAGAATCACAGTGGTTTAACCGCATCGGTAACTTACGGGGTATGTGAGCCGGCCGCTCAGAAAGCAATGGCAAACTACTGAGCGTAATCTTGCCAAGAAATCACACACAGCTGAAAGATGCTGGTGTTGACAGCGATGTCCTGTAAAGGATATGCATGTTTGGTTCAATATACGTTTTGTTTGGCACTGAATAGGTTAAACGTTGTTTTCTTTTCGTGTTATATTACATTTAGCGTTATCTTTTTCTTTGGTATATCGTTGTTTCTATTGTCATAGTATCCCAAAAAAGAAAGAAAAAAAGAAGAGCAATTTTAGCACTATTTATGACTACGGTGTCCAACAGTTGTAGATCTCCTGCGTTTTCACAGCATTCAATACCGATCATCTGCACATCTGCACATCTGCTTTATTGTAACATCCAACTTTTATTCGTGGCCTCTCTTTGATTTCTCACTATTACTTCGCTATCTAGAGAGAGTGATCTGTTAACTAAAATAACCTTATATTACTCCCTGCTTTATGTTTCAATAACATGGTGTCACATATTTCGAAACGTCGCGGTCTGACTGGAAATCTAATCTGTGAATTGACCACACACGGAGAGCTACCCAGCTCTTATCGAACAGTATATATAGTTCGTGTGCTGGCCAAACCTTCTCTAGCTAGTGTCAATTATCTAACTAGCTTTCTAACTTAATTTAATTCTAACTTAACTAACTATCTAACTTAATTATCTAAGCATGCTGACGAGGGTGAGACGGGCAGGCTTCGTGCGGAGTGGCTTGCTTCGCTTCGGTGGTCACGGGTGACAGCATTGCCTGGATCTTTTCTCCGGGCATGCCGTGTACTGGAAATGACAGGCTGACAGATTGGCTGCTTCTTCAGAACTTGGTGGAGTATTGATACCATGACAAGCAGACGTGGTTGCGGCCTTGTGGGAGCACGTGTACACCTCGGAGGAGCAAATGTATTAACATGGTCTGGCAAGAATGTGACAACGAGGAGTGACGAGAGGATCTGGCCACGCTCAACGCTCGAGGAGGCGAGACGGACATATAATCAGATTGCTACTGGTACTATTGGTGTTGGAACTCTTCACTGGCTGCTGAGGATGGGGACGGAGCGCTTATGGGAATGCCCCGAATGCTGTGATGTCGATTCCTAAATCAGTCAATCGATCAAATCAATCTCACTAGCTGTAATCTATCCAGCTGGCACAAGCGCCGCGAAGACTTGGCATAACATCTTAATCCTAAAACAGAAGAATAACATAGAAAGGCACCTGCATATGTAATAAGATCCGCCGTACCCATGCATGACCAGTGTGTCGCCCGTGTCCACGTCTGGCAGTCTCCCAATGATCCTCAGTATGCACTGACCCAGCTGGCAAGGGAGGCTGAAATAAGAGCGCGCTGTTAGCTTCTGAAATGAACTGTTCAGTGCCAAACAAACAAGTATGTTGGCCAAACACACCAAATGAACAAGTATTATAATGTAAGTTTCCATTCACTATAGCTGAACATTGCGGAATATAGTTGCAAAACGAACACATATCACTCACGATGCCCTCTTATGACAATATGCCGTCATTCTCTCTAAAATGTGAGTCCATCGGGGATGATTATCCTTCCGCACTGGGATCAGTGTAAAGATGAGAGATCCTGTTACAGGCTTGAGCCTACTGTGTTAATGATGTGCTAGTCCCTAATAGTGTGTGACTGATCAGCACTCGGTGCGTGATCTGGTCATATCATTCAGTTCGCCTTTACTTCTCAGACGACATTTCCTTGTACCGTTTTAGCGCTGGGTCGGTCTGGAGCTAGGGTCAGTATAAAATAATCCGTGAACAGGTACTAGCGTGATTCACTACCCGACGTGCATGTGAACATGGCACGTGCTGATGCCGGCATACATCATATGGTGATTGTTCTTAAATGATAAAGACAGTAGACGTTTAGTAAGTTATTGTTGTAAACGCTGAATATCACCGTTAGCTTATGACGATCGTCGTCTTACAGTCAATCTAAATACCGTGTTCTACTTACTTCCCCGGAGGACAGGATATGGTTGGTTATTTTCATTGTTGGTTGTTTGGTTAATCAGTCTAGATGACATAGGTGTTACGTACTAGTTGATAGTCCATTGCATTGGTGTTAAGATCTTCTGGGTACTGATATGGGTATGCGTGTGTCCGGTGGGATGGTGTAGATACCCGAAGTAGCTATCCCCACGTGATTAGGCTGTCAAACTCACCATCACATCTCGCAAGCCTCAGAACCAGATGGGTGGACGATCTGCACGGGGGATTCAGATCTTGTTTGTTCTTGCATATCCTATTTACAGACATCGCTGCATCAACACCAGCAGCGTGCTGTTGCTGATTTCCTGGCCCGTTTTAACGTTCCGTGCTTCATATCTTATGAGAGGTAATCCGGGTGTCACGTAGATTCAACACTGCACACTAGGCACCGGCTGAGAGAAGGCTAGAGTTGGTCATTTTCCGCACCCGTATGGCATTGAGGCGTTACATTTATAATAGACTCTGGGGGCTGAGTGGTCTCGAGGTATGGTGTCCGCCTCGAGTGCTGGAGGTCCGGGTTCAGGCCCCGATAGGACCGGGATTTATTTAAAAATTCCACCTGAAATTCCGCAACAAATTTTCCCTGGTCTCTGGTAGTGAGATCGGACGCCCGTGTGTATTGTTGCGCACGCAAAAAATCCCTTGGCAGTTGGAAATCGAAAAAGAGTAGCCTAATGGCGCTGCCGGGCAAAATTTCGAGTTAAAATCTATCCAAAGTATTTCAGGATCCTCGCCGATGCACGGAGTTCGTGCATTGAGCTGAGTTTCTCCAGACTCCGGGTTTGATTTAGGAGAAAAACGAGCACTTATGAGTTAGAGTTCCCGGTTATGATGATTCTTCTGTTTAACTCTGTGTCACATCTTAAATCGGAGTTAATGCATACGGTAGATAATTTAAAGATGTGCATGTTTGCTTTATTAAACCTTCACTATCATCTACACACAAGGGTCCTTGAAGTGTCATCGACAGCACAAGAGATGGGGAGAACAATAAATGAGGATAGCGGCGCGTGCAAGACAGCTACGTCGAGCCTGACTATGGAGATCACCCCTGGCTCCAGCGCACTCCCCTGGGCAGCAGAACAGGAAGTCACAGCACGTCGTATCATATCCCATTCCATGAACATGCTTCAAACTTGCTTCGGCTCTGATGGAGAAGTAGTATTCAGAAGTCGCGCCTGACATTAGTCATCTGGACGTACACACACCTAGATATGCCGGAGTCACGAACGCGCAGACCAGCTGGCAAATATGCACAAACGCAAAAGGAAGAAACATGGGCAGGGCTGATATAACCATTTGCAGTGCGGACATATCTGGTGGATCCAGTGTTGTTTTGTCAGTCCATGTCCTTTTACTTAGTACTGAAATCATTATACAACACAAACCGCCGGGATCTCCATTGTTGTGGGACCCACAGAACTCTGTCCCTTTAACCAAACTTTGGAAAGCCAAGTCTTTTAGATATAGGTTCATAGCTGGGATTTTCTGGTTATACTGTCTGTTTAAAAATCTCTTTTCTTACAGCAAGAAGCCTTAGGACAGAAGTATTTTCTTAGTTTTCAGCATACTCTTTCTTTAATTGAAAACTTTGTGGGAAGTCTTTACTTTGTCTTCCTCGTTCGTTAGACATAGTTACCTTCTCTCTCAGCTACACGAACAAACGACACCAGAACGAGAGACTTTGAACACACTGTAATAACTCGTATATTAGCGGTAAAGATTGGAGGTAAATTCTTGCCAGCCTTGACAAGTTACGATATATCACGGTATTATTCCATTTTATATGAGAGCGAGGGCTCCAGAGAAGCTGAGGTCTTCTATATCGCTGGCACTTTACGATGATCATATCTTTCTTGAATTGAATACCAGTAGGTCAGCATGGCCGAATGATAGAACGCATGTTCTTAAACATCCGGTGTGTTGATGCCGATGTAACGGGTTCAACCCCTACACAGGACAGTTTGGACTAAAAATGTTGACCTATCGTCCTTGACTTTGGGACGTAATTAAAAATACCTCTGAAGTCGGAATGGGTTCGCCTGATGGCGATGGACACTGTTAATAGTGAAGCTAAGTATAAGCAACATTCAGGCCGGCACTGCTAGAAGCGGTAGGTATTGACTACACTTGAGTTCAAGCGAGCGAGCGCACAAACAACAATTTGATATCAGAATTCCTTCACTTGTCCATCCAAACAAACAATTGCATTTACATGATTTAAAATTAATTATTTGCATATTTTTGCACAGTTGGAACTCTTTTATTCTCGAAACATCTACTCTTTCCGAGAGCTGTTACTTTAAGTCTATTTCTCCAACGATTTGCTACTTCTTTGATCCTTTATCACCCATTGGGACATAAGCCTTCAACCAAAACTGCAGAGCTGTCTTATCTTTCGCGATCTCCCGCGCCCCCCTCTCCGTTTTCTTCCCAATTGTATAATTTTTATCTATATTCTCTTCTCTATTGTTTTAGGTCGCCTGGTATTTCGTTTGCCTTGTAGTTTTCATACAAGAGTGTGTTAGTCATACTGTTCTCAGGTTGCTCAGTGTGTGTCCTATACAGTGTCAGCGTTTAGTCCTCACCTCTTGGTTCACTAGATTCACAAGTCTTCATTCATCTGGGCAGACAGTGGCAAACGAAGGAGAATCGAGACGTCATGGTCGTGGCCTCGAATTCCCATAGAGGTGCATTTGAATTTGACCTTTGCGTCCAGTCTACACATCCTACATGGGAACATGTTTGGTATCACGGGATCACGTGATATTGATATATCAGCTCTGCAATGACCCATTGGTCTATCACAAATAGGGGTCTAGCATTCAAACCCCTTTAAAGCACACATGTAAAAGGATTCTTTACTGGCATTCTCTCAATTCCACTATCCCTAACGCTCTCTCTCTCTCTCTCATATCATATATAATTAAGTGCCCTGCCGGCTGGCTAAGGCATTCATGACTCTCCACAGATCTCGGTCTTTGGTTTTCTGGATCACTCCGCTGTTGATATTCCTCCATGCCATCGTCTCAGTCCATCCAGCATAAATTCTCTTTGATCTGCCTCGGCCTCTCTTCCCCTCGATCTTTCCAGTTGTCAGGATGATCTCTAATGCCTCTCTTCGCATCACATGACCAAAAAACTGTTTGCCTCTTTCTTTCTCATTGTTGAATATAATGTTCTAGTTTCATTAGCCTCTTTCAGACAGTCGCTGTTAGTTACTTTGACACACACACACACACACACACACAAACACACACACGCACGCACGTACGCACGCACGTACGCACGCACGCACACACGCACATCACACACACAACACATATATATATATATATATATATATTATATATAGCGTACTGGTCATAATGTGTGACCCATATTTTTACATATAGATATAGTACCGTGACATACATATAGATTTGCATCTCCGTTGAACATATCCTCACATGATGGATACAATTACTTGCTACATGCATAATCTCTCACTGCTTGTGATCCATTGTTGAAGTTGCCGTGAGGCCTTTTAGACGGGCTTAGACAATCTCCGTTGCCGTAAGCAGTCACGCCCCAGAGTGCAGGTTTACATTTATTTGTCACCTCCGACAGATAAGCATCTACCTTTGCAGGATTGAATAACTATAAATGTATTATGATTCACTGATGGCGAGCTTATGAGAGAACTAAATATGTTCCCGGGAACCATGAGTTAAAGAAATGATGCTAGTTCTGGAAAGGACACATATTGGGACAGCCTGTTAGCATGGCCGAAGGTTCTTATTCTGGGATCCAGATCTTTTACAACATATTTTAGACCCATCAGATCTCTGACATTACAACATTACTCTTTGGTTCTACACAAACATATACAGTAGTTCCTCCTGTTGAATACACACAAGTAGTTTCTGAGTTTATACAAACACGTACAGTAGGTCCTCATTGTACACAATCATGTAAGTAGTTTTCTCAGTTGTACGCAATCATTTACAGTATCTACTCTGTTTTACACAAACACGACATTACACCCAGATTGTACCAAACACGTAAATTAACACCCAGATTGTACACAAACACTGTAATTAACTTCTCATGTTTACGGAAATACATAATGTAACTATTTACTTTCAAACAAACATGTCAATTAACTTCTAAATTCTACAGAAACATGCAAGTAACTCACGCCAACCTCCCTCCCCTTAGTTTTCAAATTGTGCATGATAGTGTAAAGTAACCCTTCAGTTATACACCAAAATGTTAGTTACTCCTCATACTAACATGTAAGTAAACCCCACGTTTTACACAAATATGTTTAGTAGCGACACAGTTGGTTGTACATAAACATGTAATGTAACGACCCAGTTTTACACACACCTTAAAGTAACCCCCAGTTTCTCTCTCTCTCTCTCTCTCTCCTCTCTCTCTCTCTCTCTCTCTCTCTGCTCTCTCTCTCTCTCTCTCACGCACGCACGCACGCACGCACGCACGCACACACGCACACACACACACACACAAGTAAAATAACAGAAGCACTTACCAAATAGTCTGCCTTATCGTGTTAGGCAGAGAGGCTGTGGCAATGCAGAACGCTGTAGCTAGCAGAATCTTCATTGAAATTTGGCCTGCCCAAATTTGACAAACTGGTAATGTTAATGTCTGCGTCGTCACTCTCTGCGGTCGCCGCTGCTACTTCTTCTATCTGATCCGGTGAAACCAGAAGAGGATTCCGCTCTCTGACTTCGGGATCTGTGTCTTGAGATGTTTGCGATTCGTATGGACTGACAACTGTATTGAAATTAAACATACGCTTTTCATATTCGTTCTATATACATGTTCTTATTTCAGTAACATATCCTCTTCTTTATTCTAAGTATTTCGTCCTCCTCATCCTTATTCCCCTTCTCCAACTCTTCCTTTTTTACGGCTTCTCTCGTACTTAATGCCTCATTGGTGTATAAACCATCAACAACTTACTCCAAGATGTCCTATTCTTAGCCATCCAGTACAGCTACACCGATGTACCCACAATCTGATTCATTTCTGTCTCCACGTCGCTTTGTCGTGTGCTTTAGACTGATCTATTCTGATGCTCTGAGGATTCCAGACAAATGTCTGTCTAGTTAAGACTATTTTCATGTTTTCTCAATGTATGCCTACCCAGAGCCAACATTGTTTCTTCGTCCTTTGATTCACTGTTTCTAGTCTAGCTCTCTCTCTGTGACCAAACATGATCTAATGTCTAAGCTCATCCTCCACTTCTTTTGGTCCTACAGTATTCTCCGTGAAGCGTCGCAGAGAGGAGGCAAATGTGATTTTCTGCTTCGCCTATCTTGTTGCGTGTACTAACAAAGCAATCAATTTCTTCAATTACTCTTTAACTCCATCTAGCCAACCCTTTCTGGGTCGTCCTTTCGCCTTATATCCCGGAATTTTCACATAGAACGCGCTTACAGCTGGTTGATTATATTTCATTTCAACTAAATTTCCGAACAATTTAATCTTGGTATTCTTTAAAGTCAGTAACAGACGTTTATCTATGCACTTGTCTTTAGTTTCTCATTTGTCTCTCTAGCTGGTCTTGTTTATTTTGTTTTTTTTGCTCCGTTTCTTATGTATCTCAATTCAGGCTGTGTGTTTCAAGACTGTCATGTTTGGAATTGATAACACAGCGTTAGGATGAACAAATGTTTATCAGATTCTTATTTGGTATGCATGTTGATATTCGGATGATTTGATAGGTGCTATTTTATAGCTGATTTGTTTGTTTTCTGTATTCTCGTTTCTATTTCTCTATTTATTCTCCCATCCTTTGTGAACAAACTGCCCAGATACTTGTGCTCTTTAACTTGTTTCAATTATTGTCCATTTATATGTACGATATATTTACTGGAGTTAGTAGAATTGTCATAAATGCTGTCTTTTCGATGTAATCTTAATATCAAATTCTGACAGCAATTTCCTAGGCTATATATATGGTGCTGTTGATCGCATTGTTCAGTAAACTCTGGTTGTCTGGAAACAGCAACCATTTACACTCTCAAGATGTGGATTTGCTTCTTTAGTACTCTTATCCATATAAGCGATGAACACAAGTGACGATAAAACGCATCCTTGTCTGACACCTGGTGGGACTTGAACCAGTTTGGTTATGCCGGCATTTGTTCTTACTGCACTTTTCACTGTTTTGATACATAGCTCTGACATTATCCAACAACTGTCCACCTATGCCGATATTCCTTCTAGCCCTTAAAGTCTTAAGACCTGTGGGCCACGTCCTTCGGTTTACGGGTGCACTTTTCGGAGATCCCTGAGGGTCGCCGCTGGAGCTACGGAGTTCGTGCTTTGTGTGACGCTTTCCGGAGCTGGCGAAAAGAGACTGCGCCATATGAAATTAAACGCCTAGTGCAACGAAGTCGATCCTGTCGACTCTTAAGCGACACTTAAGCGACTCTTCTAGCCATTTCCACAGTTTATTCTTGTTTTACTTGGTCACAGACTTTTTCTTGATCTATGAAAGCCACACTTAGTTCGCTGTTTCAAACGTCTGTCTCAATGCCAACGTGGCATCAGTGCACCCTCTTCCTTTTCTACAGACAAACTAGTTACCCGTTAGAAGCGGTCTATCTTGTATTGTTGTTCTCTGTTCTAAAACATTTCCATAATGTATTTCTTACATCGCTGAGCCTTTATATTATCATCTCATCTCATCTTGTTCCTCTTGATCTTGCGGTATCGATGTGCTCTATATGTATTGCAGTATTTCTTTGCTACCATTGTTCCTCCGAAAAGGTACAAACACAGCTATTTGCCAATTGTGTGATACTCTCCTCCCATGCCATACGTGCTTTTCTTGTCTGTTGGAGCTGAAGGAAACCCTTTCCTGCACAGTTCGCAACGACCTGCAATAGCTAGGCGGATTTACATCCATCAAAATCACCGTGTCCTATATATACCGCAAGGTAGTAGTATAGGCAGTGATATAGACTGACCGTGATTGCGAAATGGTAAATAACTCGCACTCCTTATGCTGGCCACAGGAAAGATGCATGCTCTCAAATGTGCTATGTTAACCTGTGTCCAAGTATTGGGCTATTTTTTAATATTGTAAAATCTCTGTATATTTGCTGTGCCCAGCCTATGTTTGACTTGAAATACAACCTGAAGATAACACTGACGATTTCGGCGTGTGGTAATATAAAGTATAGGAGAAATATCTGGCAGACAGAACACAAACACTATCATAATTGGAATTGCAGGTCACAGCATGCCTGATGGATAAGAGCGCTCGCTTTTAAACTTCCGATGTGCTGAACCAAGGTGGCGGGTTCAACCCCTATACACCGTCGTTGGACTAAAATGTTCACTTGTCTTCCTTGACTCGTGTGCGTAAATTACAAGTACCTCAGATATCGGAGTGGTTCGCCTGACGGCGAGGGACACTGGTAAAAGGAAAAGTTATCCACGCGGGAAAATCAGTCCAGTAGTAGCAGGCGTATGGACTGGGCTTGAGTGAACGCAAAACAAAATCACCGGAGTTGAACAATGTTAGTGAATGTGATCAAGATTTGGTCGTTAGTGAACTATCTGGAAGACTACGTTTTAACTCTGAAGTCCTTCCTCCGAAGTCGGAGAGTATCTGCCTGCACGGCGAGGAACCACCAGTCTGCACACCAATAAGCCAGACATGGGACAACGGATACTCACGCAAACATCAGGTCCTGTATGACATCACACTGATGTTAGGACAACAGGATGTCTTCATCCGACATACAGGACTTCACGCTGGAGTTCATAGCCAGCGAACACAAGCACGCAAGCAACTCTGAAGTCCGATGCATCATATCATGTATTCATAGATCTGATAGGAGTTTGCATCTAACAGATTTAGGCTGATGTAGAGACTTTCCTCCCTGCCAGGTACTAAAGTAAACAACTCCACGGTGACTGTTTTACAAAACTCCCCTTCCGCTCTCCAAGCTCAGAAACCAGTGAGGTGTGCAAGTGAGTGGCACCTTGCCGTCTTGACAGACGAAAGTGTGAGGTGTGCAAAAACCGCTACTGTAATTACACATCTGCTGCTGGGACATGTTATGTAACCAGATGGAGGTGCCATACCCTCACCGAACAGCTGGGAATAAGCCTAGTTTTTGGGTAAATGTACTTTAACCATATACAGATGGACAGATCCTTGGCAAAGCATGTTTGTTCATAACACGACCAGGATTACTTTAACTCGCATTGAGACTTTTGGTGGCAGTGTAGAAGCCCTAACACATTTATAGACCAAATGAGTGGGTGTTGTGGTCAGTATCTCTGCTTTTGTCTCTGTCTCTTCACATGTCTCTTTCTGCCCCTGACTTGAAAATACAGTGTGAGTCTCTGTCTCTACCTATTGTGACTCTCTCCCTGTCTGTGACTCTCTCCCTGCCTGTGAATCTCTCCCTGTCTGTGACTCTCTCCTTGACTGTGACTCTCTCCCTGGCTCTATCTCACTCTGTCTCTCCATGTCTGTGACTCTCTCTTTGTCTGTGACTCTCTTCCTTGCTCTATCTCTGTGACTCTTTCCCTGTCCTGTGACTCTTTCATTGTATGTCCACCGTTTCCCAGTCTGTGATTCTCTCCCTATCTGATTCTCCTCCCTGTCTGTGATTATATCCCCGTCTGTGACTTCATCCCATCTGTGAGTCCCTCCTATCTCTATCTCTCCCTTTCTGTAGCCCTCACAATGGCTATATCTCTCGATGTCTGTGAATGTCTCCCAGACTCTGTCTCTCCTCTCTGCGACTGTCTCCTTGGCTCTGTCTGTCCCTGTCTGTGACTCTCTACCTCTCTCTGTCACATCCTGTCTATGTCTCTATCTCTATCGCTCCTGTCTGTGACTCTCCTCTCTCTCTCGCTCTCTCTCTCTCTCTGTGTTTCTATATCTCCCTGTCTGTGACTCACTCCTTGTCTCTATCTCTCCTTGTCTGTGGCTCTCTCTCTCTCTGGTTCTTTCTCTCCCTGTCTGTGACTCTCGCCCTGTTTCTATTTCTCCATGTCTGTGACTCTCTCTCGGGTTCTGTCTCTCCCTGTCTGTGACTCTGTCCATGTCTTTGACTCTCTGCCTTGCTCTATGTCTCTCTGTCTATGACTCTCTCCCTGACTCTATCTCTCCTGTCTGTGACTCTCCCCCTGTTTCTATCTCTTTCTATCTGTGACTCTCATTGTCTCTGTCTCTCCTATCTGTGACTCTCTCCCTGTCAGTGACTCTCTCCTTGGCTATATCTCTCCTGGCTCTATATTTCCCTGTCTCTGTCTCTCTCTGTCTGCGACTCTATCTCTATCACAATCTCTGTCTCTTCTGTTTCTGTCTCTATGCCTCCCTTTCTGTGACTCTCCCCCTGTCTCTATCTCTCACTGTCTGTGACTCTATCCCTGTCTGTGACCCTCTCTCTGTCTGTGAATCTCTCTTTGTCTGTGACTCTCTCCCTGCCTGTGACTCTCTACTTGGAAATATCCCTATATGTCTCTGTCTCTTCCTGTCTGTGACTCTTATTGTCTCTGCCTCTCTCTGTCTGTGACTCTCTTTCTACTTGTGACTCTCTACTGGATATATCCTTACTTGTCTCTGCTCTCCCCTGTCTGTGACTCTCTACCTGGATCTATCTCTCCCTGTCTGTGACTCTCTCTATGTCTCTGTCTCTCCATGTCTCTATCTCTCCTTCTCTACATTTCTCTCATTCACTCTGGCACACCATGTCTCTGTTTCTCAATGTCGCTGTCTCTCCCTGTCTGTGACTGTCTCACTGTCTGTGAAACTCTCCCTGTCTGTAAATATTTCCCTGTCTGTGACTCTCTCTTTATCTGTGACTCTCTCTGTGTGACTCTCTCCATGTCTGTGGCTTTTTCCTTTTCTATGATGTCCTCTCTGTCTGTGACTCTCTCTCTCTCCTCTCTCTCTCTCTCTCTCTCTGTGACACTCTCCCTATCTGTGACTCTCTCCTTTTCTGTGATTTTTCTCCATTTTGTGATTTTCTCGCTGTCTTTGACTCCTCTCTCTCTCTCTCTCTCTCTCTCTCTCTCTCTCCTGCTCTCTCTCTCTCTCTCTCTCTCCGTGACTCTCTCTCTCTCTGTCTGTGACTCTCAATATCTGTGATTTCTCCCTGTCTATGACTCTCTCTCTGTATGTTACTCTCGGTGTGGCTATATCTCTCCATGTCTGTAACTTTCTCTCTCTGACTCTGTCTCTCCCTGTCTGTGACACTGTCTCTGTCTTTCCCTGTCTGTGACTCTCTCCCTGGCTTTATCTTCCCTTGTCTCTGTCTCTCCTGTCTCTGTCGCTCCCTGACTGTGACTCTCTCCATTTCTCTGTCTCTCCCTGTCTGTTTCTCCCTGTCTGCGACTCTCTCCCTGTCTCTGTCTCTCCTTGTATGTGACTCTCTCCCTGACTATCTCTCTCCCTGTCTCTGTCTCTCCTTTCTGTGACTGTCTTCCTATCTATGTCTCTCCCTGTCTAGGTCTCTCACTGTCTTTAACTCTCTACCTGGTTACATCTCTTCTTGGCTCTATCTCTCCCTGTCTGTGACTCTCTCCTTATGTCTGTATCTCCTTGTCTGTTTCCTCCTGTCTGTAACTCTGTCCCTGGCTATGTCTCTCCCTGTCTGTGAATCTCTCTATGCTATGTCTCTCCATGTCTCAATCTCTCCCTGTCTGTAATTCTCTCCCTGGATCTATCTCTCCCTGTCTCTGTATCTCACTGTCTGTGACTCTCTCTCTCTCTCTGGCTATATCTCTCCCTGTCTCTGTCTCTCCCTGTCTGTGACTCTCTCCCCGTTTCTGTCACACCCTGTCTCTGTCTCTCCCTGTTTTCTGCCTCTCCCTGTCTATGACTCTCTCTCTCCGTCTCTTCTCTCCTGTCTGTGACTCTCTCACCGTCTCTGTCACACCCTATCTCTGTCTCTACCTGTCTCTATCTCTCCCTTCTCTGCCTCTCCATGTCTATAACTCTCTTCCCTTATCTTCCTCTCCCTGTTTGAGACTCTCTCCCTGACTCTATCTCCCCCTGTAGGTGACTCGCTCCCCGTCTCTATCTTTCCATGTCTGTGAATGTCTCTTCGTCACTTTCTCTTATTGCCTGTGGCCCTCTTCCTGTATCTGCTTCACTATATCACTCAATCTCTCTCTTTCTCTGTTACACACACACACACGCACGCGCGCGCACGCACGCACGCACGCACGCACGCACGCACACACACTTAAATTTATTTTTTTAAAATGTATTTATTCCGCTTTTGGTAGAGAAATAGTTCAACATTAACTTAATTGAGGCTTTGACAGTGGTGTAGCTTGCTTCCAGGTGTGTGGTCACGCTATGATCGTATTAAACATATATAATGGTGTTCACTTGAACTTCGTGAGCATTATGTTGTAAATAATGGTTAGTGAGACCTGTCGCTCCAGTTTCCGTAACGTGGACCTGCCAAATGTGTCTCGGTGGTTGATGTTCTTGGAACGGTGCTTGGACTTCTCCTCGGTGTAGTGAGACAGCTCGACACAGAGTATGAGTCGTCTGCGATGTCGTCACCAAAAGCTGAAGCTGCAGTCTGGGTGAATGTGATGACGCTGATCTCCGGAAGCTGTTAAGATAGACAGACAGATGAACTGCCGAACCTTGATGTGTGGGTTAGCACAGACAGACAAACAGATAAACTATTGATGAACGACATTTGAACTAAATGGACAGACATATCTGCCGAACCTTATGTGTGGGTTAGCAACAGACAGACAGATGAACTGTTGAATCTTTATGTGCATATTAGCATCAAATGGACAGACAAGCAGACAGATGAACTATTGAACCTTGATGTGTGTGGTAGCCATAATGGAGAGGCAGCAGGCAGCAGACGAATATTGAACTTTGATGTGTGGAGTAGCACCACTTGGACAGACATACAGACAGAGAGATAATTGTGTAATTTTGATGTTTCGGGTAGCAATAAATTGGCAAAAAATAGACAGACAGGAAGAGATAGAGATAGATAGACACAGACAGAAAGGCAGACAGAGATAGATGGACACAGACGGGGACAGTTACGCATCGATAGAAAGATCGATGGATCAAAACTGACAGACATATAGACATGCAGACAGGCGGGTGAGCTGGCAGACAGGTGGGCTATCAGACGGACAGAGAGACGGACCGACCGTCTTTCCGTCTACCCGCACACCTTTCTGCCCGCCCGACCGCCCGCCTGTCTGTCTGTCAATCGATCTACAGAAAGATAGATTGACAGCCCGCCGCCTGCCTGCCTGCCTGCCTGCCTGCCAGCCAGCCAGCCAGCCAGGGCAGGAAGGCAGATAGGCGGGAGGGCTGGCGGCCTGGGGGCGGAAAGACAGAAGACACATACATAGATAGATAGATAGATGATAGATAGATAGATAGATAGATGATATGATAGATGATAGATAGATAGATAGATAGATAGATAGAGAGATAGATAGATAGATAGATAGATAGATAGATAGATAGATAGATAGATAGATAGATAGATAGATAGATAGATAGATAGATAGATAGATAGATAGATAGATAGATAGATAGATAGATAGATAGACAAGACAATGTGGACAAGTAGAAAGAGAGAGAGACAGAGAGAGAGAAAGAGAGAGAGAGAGAGAGAGAGAGAGAGAGAGAGAGAGAGAGAGGGTGGGGGTAGTAGGTAGGTAGGTAGGCTAGTAGGTAGATCAGGTGGTAGGTAGTTAGACATGTAGAAGACAACACACTGATGCACACACACATAGCCAGATAGACAGACAGGCAGACTAAATTAACTCACCGACGAAGCACCGCCTGATTGCTGAGGACATCTTTAACAGGACTGTTGTTCTCTATACTCCGGCCACTATAAGGTGAATTCTGTGTCACACACTATGTATATCCTCTACCACTCTAACACAAACACACCAAACAAGCGGTCCTTGATCTAGATCACCACAACACACGGCATGACACCCTTATCAGTTCCTGGAATGTGGGCGAGGTTGCTCTAGCTTTGAGAGATTTTCAAGATGTTTGTGGTTACGTGATCTCGTACTTGTATCCTGAGGTGTGTCTGGCGATACAAAAGAAAATATGATATGAAGATATGCAACTGATTCAGTTTTCTCAAAAGAGTTTATAAATAAAATTGCATTGTGCGCTGATGTTCGCTGTGTGTATCAAAGCTATTAGGTGTTTTATACTGAATTCCAGTAGTCGTGGCTCCTGGTGAGTGACAGGCGTGGCTGATGATGACGCAGCTATCTAGCTGGCCGTGGTTCGGAAATAAAAGGGGGAATTACAATAACCATGCATTGTCTTGTAACCTTCGATATTGTTGTTAGGATGTCAAGCGTTTTACAACGTGACATCACTGTGCAGACGAATACGGTGACGTCATAAGGATAGTTTAAAGATGTCCGCCTCACTTTTGACATGCACCAAAGAGGAGCAGCGTTCTGTTATCCGTTTTGGTTTTATCAGTGAAGGGGTGAAACTGAAAAAACTATAGACATTCATCGGCGAATGAATGTCCAAAATGGTGATCTATGCCTATCAGTCGCTGGACTGATAAGTATATGAGTGGAGCAGGAAGTTTCAAACTTTCCGGTCCAATGGAGAGGTATAGGAAGTGGTGCATGAGTGGTTACCCACGCGATCAAGAACATTTGTATTCTTCAGGAATCTTAACACTTTATCGGCCATGGAGGACTTGCATTGAGCGCATTGACTACAATGAAAAATGATAATTTGTTGTGTACATTTCAGAATATATTCAGAAATAACAAAAATATTGAAGGTTTTTATGTGAAGCCCTCTCGTACATGTTCCTTTAACGAGGAACTGTAATTATTTGGAGGTGGCAATTTCGATACCTTCTAGAGTTATTTGTTTTCGATATTCACATTTGCTAATGTTTTTTTTTCCCGCGTTTTCCATCCTGTTTCAGGATACTGCGGTCAACACCCAGCATCTTTCAGCTGTATGTTGATTCCTAGGCTACATTACGCTCATCACCGCACGACTCTCTGAGCGACCGGCTCCATACTCTTATAGTCACTAGTGCGACTCGAACCACTTCTAATTCTCGTGCGCTTACCTCAACCACGAGAGTATTCGGGGTTAACGGAGAAAGCTGCTAACTCCTCGGCCAGGGAGCCCGCTACATTTGCTAATGTATTTGTGATATTTCGTCTTTCCTTTACTGTAAGTGCTTATCAATACATAACAATTGATTACTTAGTATAACCACACTTTAATAAATGGAACGAAAACGTGTACTAAACGAGAACGACTTACCACTTTTTCCTTACGATCTTGTCATTTTATCTTGTAAGCGGGATAGGAACATTTCATTACTATAATACACCCTATTATTTTGAGATTCGATACAAGCCCAATGCATTATTTTAAACATTCCCTGAATGTTTTCTAAGCTAAACTGAAGTTGCACGGTTGCATATTGTTAAAGATTATAATGTGGCAGAAACTTTAAGTAAAACAAAGTAAAACGAAGTAAACCAAAGTAAAATAAAGTAAAGTAAAGTAAAAGAAAGTAAAGTAAAGTAATGTAAACAAAGTAAAATAAAGTAAAATAAAACAAGGTAAAATAAAGTACAACAACTAAAATCATATAAAGTAAAACAAAGTAAAATAAAGTAAAGTAAAACAACGTACAATAATGTAAAGTAAAGTAAATCAATGTAAAATAAGTAAAGTAAAGCAAAACAAAGTAAAGTAAAGTAAAATAAAGTAAAGTAAAGAAAATCAATGTAAAATAAAGTAAAGTAAAGAAAAACAAAGTAAAGTAAAGTAAAATAAAGTAAAGTAAAGTAAAGTAAAGTAAAACAAAGTAAAATAAAGTAAAGTAAAGTGAAACAAAGTAACATAGAGTAAAGTAAAGCAAAGAAAACTAAAGTAAATAAAACAAAGTAAAATAAAGTAAAATAAAATAAAGTAAAGTAAAACAAAGTGAAATAAAGTAAAGTAAAGTGAAACAAAGTAACATAGAGTAAAGTAAAACAAAGGAAACTAAAGTAAAACAAAGTAAAATTAAGTAAAGTAAAACTTAGTAAAATAAAATAAAGTAAAGTAAAACAAAGTGAAATGAAGTAAAGTAAAGTGAAACAAAGTAACATAGAGAAAAAACATGGTAAACCAAAGTAAAATAAAATAAAGTAAAGTAAAACAAAGTAAAAATACAGTGAATTTAAGTAAAACAAAGCAAAATAAAGTAAAGTAAAACAAACTAAAATAGATTAAAGTTAAACATAGTAAAATAAAGTACCCCATTCCACCTCGCCATTAGGCGTATTTGGTATATGGTGCTAGCCACATACTTTAGACTAATTAGCACACGATGTGATCAGTATCATGCCCATCGCTTATATTGCAAAGGAAACTAAAACCATAGCTGCATCGATGCTTCAATACCTGCTGTACACTTACATAACAGGATGGTCTGTGCTGAGTGTAAATATGTGTCAGTAAAGGACCCTTTTTCACGCCTTATGGCCCATCTGGGTATGTTGTGCTAGATAACTATTTTTAAAGACCAATAGGAACTCGACTGTTGATGTGGTCACTATCACATCGACCGCTTTTCCTTCCGAAATCATTTCCTGGTACCCATTTTAGACTGGGTCAATCTGGGAGCCCGTGTACATTTTCAGAATTCTAAGTGTTTTGCTGATTGATGAGCACAATATGACCCCATTGGGCTCGCTCTTGTAACAGCTCTCAGGTTGAAAACAAAAGGGACCATGTATTTCTGTTACTTCTTCTTTCGATGGTTTTAAATAAAGTGTTTATATCTGAAATGCTGTTATTCTCTATATTTAATTGCCTGTTTTAGTCAGTGCACTGTCCGTATATTTAGCGTGCCACTGTGTTTCTCCAGGCCAAAAGGTTTGGTATTATTTGTCGTATTTCGGGACTGTCCTGAAGTACGTGATGTGATGTCTTCCGCCCCGGTCCATATAATCCCTGATATGCAAATCTGTTAGTTTGTATGCGCGTGGCTGCGTAATTAATTGTGTCATGTTCTGATGCGTAGAATAATCAATTTTTGTTTTAAATTTTACATCTTTAATTTGGTAACCGTCGTGTTCTGACATTGGTGGCTTTCTGGCTGATATGGTTGTTCTTTTCTTTTCGTGCTATGTGATTCGAACATAAGGTTGCTCTTGTGTTGTACATTCATTGGGTAAATGATTCTTTTAGGCGTTGTCCTTGGAATATCTGTCTGGAAACGAAGACGACGGAGAAAACATGTAGAACAGGATGGTTTAACTCATTCTCTTAGTTAGTTAGTCAGTCAGTCAGTCAGTCAGTCAGTCAGTCAGTCAGTTAGTTAGTTAGTTAGTTAGTTAGTTAGTTAGTTAGTTAGTTAGTTAGTAGTTAGTTAGTCGACAGATCATCCTCATTGGACATCGAACCATTCAGTCAATAAGTGCTCGCATCCCCTCCTCAGCAAAACCGCAGTTCACGACAACCAGTTCTGTTTTGGTTTATCAATCTTCTTTGGCTTCCTGCGTTGTGTTCTTGTTTGGCCACACCTCTTTTAATTTGCAGTTCTCGCAGTCTGATCATGGTTGTAGATTCACAGTCATTCACTTATTTTGTACCGATGAACTCACATTGTGTTCATTGGCATCTCCATACATTGTATCATTTCTTGCAACTGCCTCTCACCGATCTATTTGTTACCAGAAACCATTGAATCTGAATCAGCCTTTTAATCCGCCAGTTTCTACAGAGCTCTCAATTTAAGCCCGTAAATCAAAAACTGAATTAGTTAAAATAACAACAGCTTAGTATACAACAAGTTACAGTAACAGCCTCTTGGGATTGAACGATTTCATTAACAACAATTACACTTTGGGTCTAAATTTGTTGCGGATTGTTCAGCAATTGAACGTGAATGCGAATATAGCAGGGCAGCAGGCGTGAACTTCTTGCTTTCAAAGCATCAATACAACAATACTACACACTATCAACATTTTTGAAGACAATGTAGCGACGTAACAGGGAATGTAAGAGCAAAAATAACACGTGTTTGCTTTTATATATAATGCATTTTTTTTTCTTAAATACCAATTTATACTGAGTGACCTCCTGTCATACATTAATGAACCAGTGTCTCCAAGTATTTTTTACAACGGACATATACCATTTACTGGGCATCTTTATAAAGTTGATACTTATATAGTTTGTTCATTTACAGATAAAACGCAGAAATGTTGATCGCTGCAGAACAATAGAGACCATTAAAACGTAAAGTATATACACAAATTTGATTGGCACTCATACACGATAACAGAACGAAGTAGAAATAAGAAGACACGTGACTTCATGTCGTTGCCCTAACAAGGTGGTTCCCGGTTCCATCCCTATAAGTGATAATATTTTATGTTTTCAACGTGTGTGGCACATGGGGTGAATTCAGCCTCGTGACCATGGCCATCTTTATCTTCCACATTTGCCGTCAAGCATCATGGGTAGGAATAATTGACTTTCAGCGACTGATGAGTGGTACTGAATAGTGTCATTCCGTATTATTGTACAACATTGTACTTACCCCCAACCAGCAATAAAAGATCCTGTTCCTCTGTAAGCCACATCCATTTGTATTTATTAGTTTATATGCAGGTGCCAGTCTACCTACATCGGCAGAACAGAGAGGCAGTTAAACAACAGGGTGGTCGAACACATACCCAATTGGATTGACAAAATAACACAAAGTCGCCGAGAACCTAGACAAGCCGACGTACCACGAACCTCCTATGTCATCGATTGGGCGGCACATTTTGGATGACGGCCACGTGATTGATAGGGACCAGGCATTTCGCGTCTTGTTTAACACACCAAATAGGCACATGGTAAAGGTGGCATAAGCGATCACTGTTATTCTGCAGAAGCCAGTTTTGTGCAAACAGAAAGTCACGATAATAATCTAAAATCACCGAGGTAGACAAGTGAAATTACTGTGTGGATATGTGTATATTTCAGCTTGAAGGATCTAATTACTGTAGTTTATGGTGTGTGATTTCTGCAGTATGTACCTGACGAGATGCAGCAAAATATATCAGACAATAAATCGTGCAATATATTGTTTGTATCTTCTTTATTCAAATATCTTTAATTTGGTCAATATGTGTTTCTTGTTTTCTTGCTCACTTATCAGATCTTCTTTGGTGTAGTGTCAGTGCTAATAACTGATGGTGTACACTATAACCAGATGGCCAAGCCATTCGATCCTCTGCTTTTTAATGTATGTGGCACATGGTGTTCATCCCACTGTCACTTTGATTACATCATTTATTACTCTGTCTCGGATAGTTCAGTTGGTAGCTCTACTCAGGTATCTCAGGTGTTGATTTTGCGTATGTGTGATTTGAATAATGAACAAGTTCGACATTGGCAGCATAGAGTTGGTGTGAATATATTATCTATTATCTGTCGTTTTGCGGATTGGCAATACTGCGGTTGATATATAAGCGCACTTCCTATTTGACGTCTGAGTGCTTGTGGGTACCAGAACATTTTCTAAGTGCTCCATAAGTAAGAACACCACCGAGAAAGGAAACTATTCACCTCACCCCATTCTTAGTTAGCTCACAAATCCGCGCCATAATGATCTAACAAGTCAGACACAGTGGCAAGTAACGGCCGTGGGATTACCCTGACCTTCGGTATGCTAATGTCTGTTCCTGTGCAACAGAAATCAACCAGCATGCCTACATCCGGGTGTGCGTCGTCGTGTATATGCTTTTTAGCTATTAGACGTCGACGTGGCCGAAGGGATAAGATATCTCTAGCTCCTAAATTTCCGGTGCGCTTATGACGAGTGACGGGATTGTTTCCTATACGCGTCAGCTTGGACTTAAATGTTGACTTCTCATTCAGTAATCAACGGCAAACCACAGTACGTTCACAAATGTTTGCCCCTGTGTAAAGGTCCATAACTCAGTAACCAACGGAGGGATATTAATGAGATTTAGCATATAAACGTATCGTTATGTACATCCGACAAACACATTTTGGTTCTTGAGATTCTACAGCAGATCTCAATATTCCTTTATATGCGGTATACATTTTATGAGTCAGAGATGAAGTGCATATTATGACATCATTTACATTTTCACACGGAAACATCAGCGTTCAATAATGAATATCCTCCATGGTGCACGGGAATGTCCTTATCAGAATAACTTCACACAGTGGAACGGAAGTGTTCAGAGGTCGTTACCAGAATCGACGTGCTTTACAATAAAGTTTGTTAGCGTGAATGCAATACATTTTCGCCAAAACGTCAAAGAAATGTCGCCGCTTTCCATGATTTAAGCTGCCTTTGGAACTATCAAAGACATATTCGTTGGGTGGGAGAAAATGTAAAACAGCAAGAAAAAATTTCATTACGATATAGCAGATACTTAAAAAAAATTGAACGTGAATGAGAGTAAACGTTTGTGAACGCACTAAAGCAGATCAACCTGTGGTTCAGGGTGATCGCAACGTCCTGCAAAGGTCATGTAATGTGTTTTTAATGTGTTCAGTTTGTAACGTTGAATATAGAGGTTCTAGAGCAGTGGTTCTCAACCGGTGGGGAATCCCCCCCCCCCGGGGGGGGGGGGGGAATTTTGGGATTTCCGAGGGGAGGATGAAGATTATTTCAAGATCGCGTTAATACAAGAACCGATTACTTGATCTTGTTTTTCCCTTCATACTTTACAGTTCTGTATGTCTCACCCTTCTAAAATTCATTTGATAAAGTAAGTAGACCCACAAATCACGTTTTATGTGGACGTCTAGACTTGTTTTAGTATGTGCTTCCATTATTACGTATTCTGTGTAGGAGCGGGAGGGGGGAATTTTTAGGTAGAAATACGAAGGGGGGGGGGGGGGGAAATGACGTTCTAAAATATGGTGAAGGGGGGCACGGGCCAAAAATGGTTGAGAACCACAGCTCTAGAGGAGTTGGGAATGTCAAGAGGAGACCAGACGGATGACATAGAAAAGTAACAACTCGTTTCTTATGACAGTTCCAGACGATTCTGGCTTGTAACCAAATGTATGCACACAGATCTAGGTGAACGCGAGGCTTAATGCGCTTGGACTTAAACTTCCGGTGAACTCTGTAGGGGATCAATTCCTACACCGGCAAATTGGATATCAACTGTGACTTCTCAGTTTAGGGCAGTCCGGGCAGATAAGATTGACACTGGGCATAGCCTGCTGAAGAATATAGCCTTTACATCCTAAAATAGTAGAAAAAATACAGAGCAATGTTGCCACGAGCTAGAAGACAATCAGCACCTATGTCTGGCACCTACAAAAGCTAACGAAAGCTAGCGTACTTGATCGAAGTTAATGTGTTTCTCGCCTACAGTAATGTAACGAAATCATCAACAGCATTCATTAGTGTTCGTTCGTACAAAAGTAAACAACATGAATCGAAATCGTTCTACAGCAACAACAACAAAAACAATATATATTACTTTATTTTACTTATTTTACTTTATGTTGGGAGCGGCTGGTCGAGTGGGAAGAATGCCGGATTTTCCTTCGTGAGACCCGAGTTCGAATCATCGGTAAAGTGCGGAGTTTTTATTTTTCTGTCGGGGGGCAACAAGAAAACTCTAACCTGCACATTTCGCGGCGACTGCACTAGCCAGCCACCCTTAATTCCAAGGGTCAAGACCCCCTGCCATACACTGCAAAGTACTATATTGGCAGTAAATGACCGTTTTTTTTTGACAGTTGCGTGAATTCTGCAGTATGTACCTCACGAGATGCAACGAAATATGCCAGGCAATAAATCGTGGAATCTATTTTATGTGTCTTCGTTATTCCAACAACAATAGTATCATCATCAACAACAGCAGCAATAGTAACAACATCAAAAGCAGAGAATATATGAGGCATTAGGGAGAATAGAATAAGATAAGCACAAGAGGACAAATATATCAGAGAACGTTTGATGTTACTGTGGAGTGTGGTCTGCGATAAACCACTAGTGGACAAATATAGGGGTCATTTAGGAGAACAGAAGATTATAAGCATGCGTCGACTAATATTTGAGGCACTAAACAGAACTGAAGTTAAGTGCTAGGGAACAAATACATTGGAGATTAAGAAGAACGGGAGAGATTACCAAAGAATGTTCTCTGCGCAAAGCACTTTTGGGACAATAAATGGAGATTAAGGAAAACGGAAGATTATAATCATAAGTGGTGAGTTGTATCGGAGGGAACCTGATTTTGAAGGAAACTGCTCACGTTTTCTTATATATCGTGGCCTGAAATATGTTAAGTCTAACACTTCACACACTAAAGACAGTATAAGCTATGTTACTAAGTGTAACTTTACTGTCCGTAAATATAACATCAAAGAAAATGCAGATGGTACCATGGTTATTTCCCTAGTAAAGCAATGGTGCCATGATTATTTCCCTAGTAGCTCAAATACAGGCTGGAGGGCAACATTCTCTCCAACTTTTATCCAACGAAACAACGAGAAACAAAACGTGAGACGTACTACTGGGACATTCCGTTTTACACACATCATCGTGGCAACTCAGGACATTAGACATGTGTCCCGCCTGAAGTCATGTTCATTTCCTCCTTCGTTTGAATTCAAAATAAAGGCTGTCAGATATGTATCTTTACAACATCTTCTTGACGATCTAAAGCCCCGTCTTTTGTTCGTTCCTTCGCCTTTAACTTAGACCGTCAAGCATTTGTCCTATATTTTTTCACCTCCTGCTGCTCCCTGCATGTCCTCCTCATATTATGTATATGCGTCTCTAATTATCTTATCCGTGTGTTTTAGGCGTAGCTATTATTTTTTCTTATGGTTTCCAGAGAAAGCCCATTCTACTAATCTATTATCCGGTTTTCTCAATGTGTGTTCTATGTAACGCCGTCTCTTTTTCTAAGTTCTTGTTAAATCTTAGTCTAAGGCACAAGTAGCCGCATGCCAAGAACTACCATAGCATGTGTGCAGTGTTCGATGTTTACATGTTTACTGTGTTTGCGTAATTAATTGTGTCCTTTACTGAGGCATAGAATAATCATTTGTTATTTTATATCTTTAATGTGATAGCCGTCTTGCTCTAGCGTTTGTGGCTTTCTGGCTGATGTGATGGTTGTTTTACTTTGCATGTTATGTGACTCAAACATGTTGTTGCTCCTTTGTTGTACATTCCTTAGCTAGATGATTCTCATGTACATGTCCTTTGAACATCTATCTGGAAACGAAGACGACGGAGGAAATATGCATAATAGGATGGTTTAACTCATTCTGTACCAGTGGACTAGCATTGTGTTTATTGGCAACTCCATACATTGTATGATTTCTCGCAATTGCCTCTCACCCATATATTTGTTACCTGAAACCATTCAATCTGAATTGGCCTTTTAATCCGCCCGTTTCTACAGAGCTCTGGTTAAGCTCATGGAACAAAGAATGCATTAGTTTAAAAAAAACAAAAAACATACAGTTTAGTATACAACAACTGCCTTAGGGGTGTACAGTGTTCACATTTCACATATTCTAAGTTAACAGCACACTGCGGTGATGTGAACAGTTCCCCTTCTCGACGACCTACCTTTCCATATAATTTCAGACAATTCTACAAATTATCTCCTACAGAGTCGTATAACGATAAACACTACATTCACCCGTTAATGTATAGTCTTGGACAATAATCAACTGTGCTGACAGTTACCATGCAATTAACAACTAATTATCAGTCTTGACACATCAGTTGCAAAGAAAACAGTCAACAACACTTGTCAACCCACAATAAGAAACAAAACCATACATACGTGTAACTGCTGACTGGCTGTTGACAGTAAAAGATACAATCAAAACACTTAATAAGCAACTAAGTCACAATCCAGAATCAGAGTATCCACACTTTTAGTGCAGTTTCGGCCTCTTTAGATAAAATTAAAACCACTTCTTCGCCATGGTGACATCTATCTCTGTATAAACTGGAAATAGCACTGTTTAACATGTGCTTAGAAGCATTTTGCCATCTCTATTTCAACTTGTTTCGCACATAATCTCAAAATTCATCTTGTAATATTTCATTTCTTTTACCACCTGTGCTGTCTTTCTTAATGCATATATAGTTTTAATAATTCAGTTGTCAGGCCTGAATATTTTTCTGAATTGTTTTCGTGACGGGGATGCTTGCCCTAAGCATAAACCTTGTAACTATGTGCACATATGCTATATATATATCCGTGTCCGTGTGTATTGTTACTATTCTTTGCTTCCCGTGCGGGTTCCAGTAGCGCACAAATTTAAAAAGACACCCAAACGTGTAATTAATATGTCTATACCCCGTCCTAAGGCGAAGAATGGTGTTCTGTTTCTGTCTGTCAAGGTTGTGGCAGTTATTGTCGGGCACTATTCAGTCAGCCTGGGTGGTAGTTACTTTTATCACAAAGTATGATACTTCGTTATCGTTTTGCTCACATTCTTCTTCCTGTTAAGCAAGTGCATCTATTTTTTATTTCCCAGAACACAACAGTATGGTTTGTATGGTGTAGCTACTTGGTGCATTACTCAGTTGTTAGAGTTTACCAACTTACTACTTGAAAGATATGATGGTGGCATTTGCAGAATCGACCTTTGTTGTGTGAATAGTTCTGAATCTGTCCGTTACCTACCGTAGATTGTCATATTACCGAGAAGCAAATTAATGATTCGATGTGTAATATCATTGCGCGTTTCTCATTATTGTAAATACGTTCCTATTTACTACAATGCAATGGTTTCCACTACGATTGTTTTGATGCCTGATTAGTAACACATTTTAGCAAAGCTAAAAGCTGTAACCGTTCTGCCTGAATGATATCCGCTAACGGCAAAAGTTTCTGTGAACATTCTCTCCGTGGGAAAAGATTTAACGAATGATTAAATAAAATAACAACTACTGAGGGAGAAGCATGATCAACTCAAACATAATATGCGTGTATTCGATCCTTGGTAAGATTGGCGGTGTAAACATATAAAAACGAAACATGCGCATTACAATGTGTGTTATGGACCATTTCGCAATGGCTAAAGAAAACAGTTAAGGATGCTGGGATTACATGTTACTGAGTAGGTCAACATGGCCGAATGGATAAGAACACGTGTTCTTAAACATCCGGTGTGCTGATGCCGCGGTAAGGGGTTCAACTCCTACAACGAACAGTTGGACTAAAATGTTAACCTCTCGTCCTTGACTTGGGCACGTAAATTATAAGTGCCTCTGAAGTCGGAGTGGGTTCGCCTGATGGAAAGGGACACTGTTAATAGGGAAAGCTAATCCACACGCAAAATTCAGTCCAGCTCTACTTGAAGTAGTGTGTATAGACTTCGCTTGAGTTCAAAGCCAGCGAGCGCAAAATAATAATAATAATAATAATAATAATAATATAACATGTTACAGAAGAAAATGCCTTGGAATACCATGGACCAAGAAGAAGAAAACTTCTGACATTCTACTAGATCTGAACATCGAAGACAACTGGCACATGAGCAAGATCACGACTCGGAAAATGAAATACAGTTGTGGTATCACTGCATTGTGGGTTGGAAAGAACAATGATGGAAGGCGTGGATCCTGGAAGAAGAGCCAATGGTCGACTAGCACGGAGATGGACACAGAACATCACAGACGCATTGGCTATGAGGATCCTACGAGGCAGGAGAGATGGTCAGGGATCGAGAGACGTTCTGCAAAGAACCCGTTATATGATGATGATGGCATTGCATGGTGACTGCTTGGGCAAGCGATTTTTACGCCTCAGCTGAGAGAGAAACACAACTCTTCTTGCACACGTTAGCAATCACACAGAAGGCGTAATGAAAACGACACAAACTACGAAATGACGATACAGTTAGTAGCATATCCTTTACAAGTTGTCGCTGTCAACCTCAGCATGTGATTTATTGGAAAGTTTACGCTCAGTAGTTTGCCATTGCCTTCTGAACGACCGGCATTCATACCATTATATGAGAACCAGCGCATGGCGGTCAGCTTCCAAATCCCCCGCCACAGTGTTTAGAACGTGATATGCGGGATTGCAAATTGCATTCGTAATTCGTACGCCACAGAGCCGGTCAACAATTATCTAGGGGGGGGGGGGAAGAGGGAGGGGAGGGCGTCTCCGTAGCGAAGTTGTTAACCCGTGTAATTCTTGTTGAAAAGGTCGTGGATTCCTTTTCGTAACATCGACATTCTAGCAGTTTTGCTCGGAGACACCTGAGGGTTGTCGGTGGGGCTACATTGGCCGTACTCTCTGTGACCCTGCCGGCAGGCGCTAGCCGTTCTACGGGCAGATACCGAGGCATATGTGATTAACCCCAAGCAGTGAAGTCCAGTCTCGTGTCTTTATCCCTTGCCAATTACCCCTTTTTGTCATATTTTGCTTTTGAATTATGGACGACACTAAAGTTATACAAAGTGTGCTGATCATCAAATTTCAGCTTAGTGAATCACAAGAGGGATTCCGAAGCAACACACATAACTAAACTGCTGCAATTTCTACATGACATCACATGGAAGAGAAAAGTATACAGTGCGACAGCACGTTAAACAAAGCATATACGGAGAAAACATTGGACGTGGTAAAACAATAACACCTGTCTTATGTTTTTCCTCTTTTACCATTGAAGCTCCTAGTGTTTTATAGTTCTACAACCACGCATACCAATCCTTTAGTAGACGCGCACATTACTCATCCCATCAAGACGTAACACACATAGCTGCACTGGAGACATCTTAGCATTGGTTCACAATCATAAAGCGGCATTCGATAGCACACGTGTCAAATCCACAACAAGAAAACAGATGGGTAACTTTATATATATATATATATATATATATATATATATATATATATATATATATATATATATATATATATATATATATATATATATATATTAGAGTTAGTCTTTCCTCTTGAGCCTAAGGCGGCGCATAGGGCAGAAGTCATGGCTCTCCATGTCCGGCGGTTCGCTGCTACCTGTTGTAGATCCTGGATGTTCACTTGGCCGTTGAATGAGCTTTCTCTGATGATGCTTCTACGCAGGGTCTCTCTTGGTCTTCCCCGTTTTCTTTTCCCTACTGATGACCATAAGAGGGCTTGGTTGGGGGTCTTGTCTTGTCCATTTTGAGTACATGGACGATGTAGTCCCAAAGACGTTTTCTTATAAAATTGGATACATGTCTTGCTTAGTCTCTTGTCTTATTTGCGTATTGATTCTGAAATCTGTCCAGTGGAGGTTTAGAATTTTTCTAAGACATTTGTTCTCAAAATTGTCTAATTTTTTATCTAAAGCTACCCAATGATTTCCAACTCTCACATCCATACGTTAGCACTGGAATCACACAAGAGTTGAAGATTTTAAGTTTCGTATGTTTGATGAGTGTCTTTGACTTCCAGATGTTTGACAGTTTATTGAAGGCACCAGATGCCAGTGCGATTCTAGATAATATTTCTGGCGTTGAGTCCCCTATTGATGTCATTTTCTTCCAAGGTATGTGAAGCTGTTGATGTTTTCAAGAACATGGTTGTATAATTTCGTGTCGTCTGAACTGTTGGTAAGATCAATAGTTTTTGTTTCTGCAGTGTTAATTTGGAGACCAATTTGTCCTGAAACATTTTGGAGATGGTTTATTTTCTCTTGGGCATCTAGGTGTGTTGAACTTAAAAGCACCATGTCGTCGGCAAAGTCCAGGTCCTCTAGAATTTTGTCAATCCAACTGATACCCCTATTTGTGTTGTTTGTGCATTTGCGCATGACCCAATTGATAGCTATTCCAAAGAGCATCGGTGACAAGACACAACCCTGTTTCACTCCCGTTTCCACTGAGAACCAGTCAGAGTTGCCTGATTCTGTTCTAACCCAGCAACGTGTCTCCTTGTAGAAAGACTTTATGATGTTGATATATGTGATAGGGAAACCATAGATGTTAAGTATATATATATATATAATATGACCATTAAAAGAACGGAAACATACAAATACCTGGGTACAATCTTCAACTGCTCCAACATCATAAGGGAAGAAATACAAACTAGAATCAACTCTGGAAATAAGATATACTATGCACTACAACATCTACTAAAATCAAAGGCGCTATCTTGTAACACCAAAATCACAATATACAAAACACTGATCAGACCAGTTGTGCTGTATGGCTCTGAAACCTGGAGTACAACGAAAGGAGACGAAGCCTTGTTACAAACCTTTGAGAACAAAATTTTAAGACGCATCTTTGGACCCATTAGGGATACACAAAGTGGAGAGTGGAAAAGAAGAAGTAACAAAGACATTTATGATTTGTTTAAGTCCCCGCTAATCACTGGTATCATGAAGGCTAATAGACTACAATGGCTGGGGCATATAGAAAGAATGGAAGATAATAGGAAAACAAAATTCGCTTACACCCAGGAAATAAATGACCATAGACCCCGAGGTAGACCAAGAAGGCGGTGGAGAGATAATATACATACAGACCTACAAGCACTTGGAATCAACGACTGGCAAGAGAAGGTCCACCAGAGAGACGAATGGAGACAGATTGTATTTGCAGCAAAGAACCTCAATGGCTCGGAATGCTGAAGAAGAAGAGAAGATATATATATATATATATATATATATATATATATATATATATATATATATATATATATATATATATATATATATATATATATATATATATGTATGTGTGTGTGTGTGTGTGTGTGTGTGTGTTTTCGGTGTGCTGACGGAAGTCTTTGACCTTAACGCCAATTTTATGACTTGCGATCGCGTTCTAACCAAGCTGATTTATTCTACTTCTAGTTTTTGGTGATTGAATCAAAAGGCAGAGAACAAACTACAGTCTGACAGCACGCTAAACAATGTCAATAATGAGCACGAGAAAGCCTTCAACCGAACAAAACTATAACAACAGCTGTCTTATTTTTCTACCTCGTTTATCCTTGAAACTCCTAGTCAAGTGTAATTCCACAACCACCCATGCCAAACCTCTTGTAGGCCAATTCATCTCAAACGGGATTGAGAAGAAAAACACATAGCTATACTAATGCGATCTTAACTGAAACGTGACATCACGGAGAAGAAGACTGTACAACATGGCAGCCCTCTAAGCAAAGCATTTAAAAATAAAGTAGGAGGAAACAGTAGGCCGGATAAAACAACAGTTGTCTTTTCCCCCCTTCTCCAATAAAAAGATGTCAATTGAAACGAGAAAAAGAGTGTTGAGGGGATACATAGAGCCTGTTCTTTCGTATGTATGTGAAACTTGGACAATGAGCAGTCAAGCTGAAAAGCATCTGATGGCTGCAGAAATGTGGTTTCTGAGGAAAATGCAAAGAATACCATGGACAGACAGAAAAACCAATGACCAAGTACTACAGAAGACAAATGAACATCGTAAACTGATTAGAGAAATTAGACGTAGACAGTCAAAATTGTGGTTTCTGAGGAAAATGCAAAGAATACCATGGACAGACAGAAAAACCAATGACCAAGTACTACAGAAGACAAATGAACATCGTAAACTGATTAGAGAAATTAGACGTAGACAGTCAAAATTTTTTGGACATGTTATGAGAAGAAATGGGTTCGAGAACTTAGTAACAACTGGCAAGATCGAGGGGAACAGACCAAGAGGAAGACCGAGAGGAAAATACCTGGATGGCTTGGCCACATGGCATGGACGAGACAGGAACACTGAGCTGATCCACGACTCTGGTGATCGAGTGAAATGGCGAGTCATGACCGCCCACGCTTTCCGGCACGGCACATGATTGATTGATTGACTCTTGCCGTTGAGACTCCTTATGGAGAGTATGCACTAAAGCACTCATACCAATCCCTTTGTAGGCTAATTCCTGGTTGGTTGGCTGGTGTCTCTGTGTTATCTACGTTATGATACAGCCAGTCTCAGACTACCTCTTTATAGACTTCCTTTATAACATGCTAAAAGGTAAAGGGGTCTAAAGTGTCACAATTCTTTTCTTCTCCTTTTGGCGCTCCGGTTAGACAAATTCGAAGAACAACTGTGAAGAACATCAATCAACCATGGGTTAGTTAGCATGTGGTGTTTGTGTTTTTTGTGTGCATATCCTTTACAGGACATCGCTGTCAACATCAGCATCTTTCAGCTGATTGTTGATTTCTTGGCAAGATTACGCTCAGTAGTTAAGCATGTGGTAAATGTATGCAAACGTTTACACGGTGACAAGTAATGTGCTTGAATAATGAAGACACAAACAATCATCATCATATTCAACTTTGGCCGTTAAGCATCGTGGGGAGGAATAATTGGCCCTCCAGAGCCAGATAGGTGGCATTGGATAGTGTCATTCCGTATAATTGTACAATGCCTCCGATGCCGTCAATACATTTTCTTCTCGGGCGTCTTCTTGCTCTCGTAGCAGATTTTTATTGAATGTAGGGCCAGTGCTGGTAGTTGATGGCGTTGCATTCTAAAGAGATGGCCAATTCATATGATCTTATGCCTGTCCACATATGTGGCACAAGGTGTTGATCTCACTGTCTGTCTCATAACATCATTTCTTATTCGGTTTTTTATATTTAAGTTGGCAGCTCTTCTCAGGTCATCTCCATGTGCTGATTTTGCGTAAGTGTGATTTGGATAATATCCAAGCTTGACATTAGTAGCACGGGGGAGCAAACAAAATATTGCATAATTTATCACTGGCATACTTGGCTGTATCTCGTCAGGTGCATACAGCAGAAAACACTTCAACAACAATTTAAAATGATAATAAATTCTAACAACCGAAATAAAGAAAACACATTTTCATGTATTTAAATGTCACCACGGTAGTATTAAAGAAATGTGCCGGACAATAAATTATGCAATATATAGTTTATGTCTTCATTATTCAAATGCCCACCTTGGAAACATTGTTTTAAATTAATATATTGTCAGAAAGAAATGTTCGTTGTACTGGAATCTTCGATTTCAGTCTGGTGTACGAAAGGGATACAGTAAAAGTAAGTTCCATGTGTCTGTAATCTGCTAGGACCATCACTTAAGCCTGAATGCACGGAGGAATGTGTAGTCAGCCTTTCCCTCTCTTAGCACACGACAAACGTAGGCATCGAACCCTCGTCCGACCGCTAATGACATTATCAGCGTAGCCTCCTTCCGATCATGTTAACGCGCCCGCCACCGCTACCATAATCCAGACTAAAGGCCACAGAGATGCATGGTAGGTGCTTTACTACTTTCGGTTTCCAATTCTCCCTATTATGTGTTTTAATGCCGTGGCTTGTCGTTTCTGTAATATATTCAGTCTAGGATTTCGTTTCTCTACCCCCTTATCGAATGCATTCGACTGTTCCCCGAAGGGTAATTTCTGTCAAGAAATGCTGCTTACTTACATTACCTAACAACAGAAGCTCAGCTCTAATTAAAATGCACACTAAATGCAATTAGTTTTGAACCCGGAAAAGAGAAGCCTATCCGGTTACACCCACAGTGTCCCAACGTTGAAATATTGACAGTTGAAGAAATGCCATTTTGCCAAATGTGTCGTGATCAGAAAAATCCATACAGTCAGTGACGTTTCCAGAGGACGTGAAGTCAGTCCAAAATCTCTTCATGGCACGCAAAGAAGACGTTTGTGAAATAAACATAATATTTACGAAATATGTAAGCGTAGACAAAAGACCCAAGAACAAATGAGATATCTGAGGCAGTGATAGCATTTAGCGCGGGCAGAAGAATCAGAATAAGAAGAACAACAAGATGAAATAGTAGCAGTAGTAGTAGTAGTAGTAGTAGTAGTAGTAGTAGTAGTAGTAGTAGTAGTAGTAGTAGTAGTAGTAGTAGTAGTAGTAGTAGTAATAGTAGTAGTAGCAGTAGTAGTAGTAGTAGTAATAGTAGTAGTAGCAGTAGTAGTAGTAGTAGTAGTAGTAGTAGTAGTAGTAGTAGTAGTAGTAGTAGTAGTAGTAGTAGTAGTAGTAGTAGTAACAAAAATATGTTAATGAGGAAAAATTGGAGGTGGTGGAAAACTTTGAATATCTTGGGTCATTGATTACCAACAACGGTGACACAATGAAAGAAATTAAACGACGACTATCAACTGCTCTTAACAGACTAGAACAACAGAATCAATTATGGAATGGGACACTCAGAACTACAAAAATTAGATCTTTAAGAGCATGCATCTTTCCCATTGCAACATACTCCTGTGAGACCTGGACACTTACTAAACAAGCTGAGCAGCGCATAAATGCCTTTGAATATTAATGTTATAGACGAGTTCTGAGAATATCTTGGGTAAAGAAAAGAACAAATGCATCAATACTTCAAGAGCTGAATATTGAAGAAGGTTGGCTATTAAAAACGATAAAACAAAGAAAATTGAAATATTTTGGTCACTTGAAACGTCACGAAAGTTTGGAGAGAGCAATAATGGAGGGGTATATGCCTGGGAAAAGAGGAAGAAGAAGGCCAAAGAGAAGATGGGTGCAGGATGTGGCAGGTGATCTCCAGATGGGTGTATCGGACGCGGGATATCTTGCTTATGATCGAGAGGTTTTCCGGAAGGTTGTTATGGGAGCGAGGTTCTGCAAAGAACATGCTACTGAATGAATGAATGAATGAGTAGTAGTACATACGCCAGTGATGTGTATTTACTGGTAATTAAAGACAAGTAGCCGGAGTTAATTGCACCGAGATGTGCCCAATATGGTCCTGTCTCTTTCGACATAGCGGTTTGGCGAAAGCGTCGCCCAGAGCACGAACTCTTGAACCCAATGACAGAGTTAAAATCGAAACGTAAGTGGCGTCTAATAAATAACCTGGTGTGCAGTTGCGAGTTTAGGGTTTCTGTTATTTAGTGTATGTGTAGATTTCTGCTGGTGCCTTGTATGTGTGGAAATCAATAACTATGAATGTGTTGGTCGTATTACCCAGGTAAGGATACAATGGTAGTTCCCCAATGGCAGACATTCAAGGGCCTGTAGCCTGCGATTGTATGTGACAAGAACTGGGCTAGAGTACGCCTCTGGTGGTGTTTATGTGTTAAACTGCGGATGTGAGACAGTACACACACTCGGCATAATGTGCACATTATCATTACATTATTTCAAACTTTTTTTTTCTCAATCCAATGGCGGTGTCTTCTTCTTCTTCTTCTTCTTCTTCTTCTTCTTCTTCTTCTTCTTCTTCTTCTTCTTCTTCTTCTTCTTCTTCTTCTTCTTCTTCTTCTTCTTCTCTTCTTCTTCTTCTTCTTCTTCTTCGTCTTCTTCTTCTTCTTCTTCTTCTTCTTCTTTCTTCTTCTTCTTCTTCTTCTTCTTCTTCTTCTTCTTCTTCTTCTTCTTCTTCTTCTTCTTCCTCTTCTTCATTCTCTCTCATTCTTTCTTTCTTTCTTTCTTTCTTTCTTTCTTTCTTTCTTTCTTTCTTTCTTTCTTTCTTTCTTTCTTTCTTTCTTTCTTTCTGTCTTTCTGTCTGTCTTTCTTTCTTGCTTGTTTGCTTGCTTGCGTGCTTGCTTTCTTTTGTTCTGTCTGTCTGTCTGTCTGTCTGTCTGTTTATCTGTCTGTCTGTCTGTCTGTCTGTCTGCCCGCCCGCCCTCCGTCCGTCCCTCCGTCCGTCCGTCCGTCCGTCTATCTGTCTGTCTGTCTGTCTGTCTGTCTGTCTGTCTGTCTGTCTGTCTGTCTGTCTGTCTGTCTGTCTGGTTGCTTTGCTTGCTTGCATGCTTGCTTGCATGCTTGCTTGCATTCTTTCTTTCTTTCTTTCTTTCTTTCTTTCTTTCTTTCTTCCTTTCTTTATTTCTTTCTTTCTTTCTTTCTTTCTTTCGTTCTTTCTTTCTTGCTTGCTTGCTTGCATGCTTGCTTTCTTTTGTTCTGTCTGTCTGTCTGTCTGTCTGTCTGTCTGTCTGTCTGTCTGTCTGTCTGTCTGTCTGTCTGTCTGTCTGTCTGTCTGTCTGTCTGTCTGTCTGTCTGTCTGTCTGTCTGTCTGTCTGTCTGTCTGTCTGTCTGTCTGTCTGTCTGTCTGTCTGTCTGTCTGTCTGTCTGTCTGTCTGTCTGTCTGTCTGTCTGTCTGTCTGTCTGTCTGTCTGTCTGTCTGTCTGTCTGTCTGTCTGTCTGTCTGTCTGTCTGTCTGTCTGTCTGTCTGTCTGTCTGTCTGTCTGTCTGTCTGTCTGTCTGTCTGTCTGTCTGTCTGTCTGTCTGTCTGTCTGTCTGTCTGTCTGTCTGTCTGTCTGTCTGTCTGTCTGTCTGTCTGTCTGTCTTATTCTTCTGCTTCTACAACTTTCTCTACTTCTTTTTTGATCAGCGTTCGCTTTACGTCTATTCCAGGATATATCACAACTGGGTGTTTCGTTTAAAGTCTCCAGCTCCCCCCCCCCCCCCCCCCCCCCTATTCCATCCGGCCAGAGGTCCTCCCTCCTGAGCTTGTCTCGCAGGCTATTCCATCCGGCCAGAGGTCCTTCCTCCTGAGCTAGTCTCGCAGGCTATTCCATCCGGCCAGAGGTCCTCCCTCCTGAGCTAGTCTCGCAGGCTATTCCATCCGGCCAGATGTCCTCCCTCCTGAGCTTGCCTCGCAGGCTGGCTCCAGTCGGCCAGATGTCCTCCCTTCTGAGCTTGTCTAGCAGGCGGGCTCCAGTTGTCCAGATGTCCCCCCCCCCCTTTTCTCATTTCGGCGAGGCGAGGGCAGTTTTGTCGGACATCCTTAGAGTGTACTTGAGTGCTAAACATCGGCAGAGGCCGAACCAGGGACACCCATTCGCTAGAGGTATGTGCCCCAGTGCCATGTTTAGAATCTATGGGTGTTGGTCTGTGGATTTCTGCCAAGCTAATTTATCCTTTCATGTACTGGTCTACAGTTTTTGTTTACATGTCTCCAAATTATTCTTATGTTAGTAGTGTTCTTGTCTCCCTAAAGCTCTGAGAATCAATGGCAGTGTAAAAAGAATGTTGAGGCGCTATATAAAACCTTAAATATTAAAAACATGTCAGACATGAACAATAAATAGACAAGCTGAGAAACATCTAATGACAATGGAAGTGTGGTTTCTTAGGAAAATGCAAAGATTATCACAGACTGACTGTAAAGCGAATGAAAGAGTCCTTCAATGAGCAAATGGAAACCGAGATATGATTAGAAAAATTAGACGTAGATAGTCAATGTTTTTTTGTGTGTGTGTGCACATTATGAGGAGAAATGCACTTCAAAACTTGATGACAACTAGCGAAAACGATGCAACATCAGCACGAGGAAGGCAAAGAGATATATACCTGCATGGCCTGGCCACATGGCATAATCGGGACAGGAGCAGAGACCTGAACCAAGGCTAGTGGTCATGTGAGTGAGCGAACTTTGGCCGTGTACGTTTATCGGCATTGCACATTATGAAGACAATAATGATGATGTAGGAGACTTATTACTGAGAAACACCCGAATAAGGTAGTTTGAATGAAGTGGCTGCCTGGGGACATTCTAGACTATAGAAATGGTGTGGCTATAGAAAAAAGAACACACGAATACACTTTTTCAAAGGGGTAAGAATTAGGCACGCAGGCCCGTGTCACATTCTGTCCCTCTTATCTGTCTGCTCTCATGCATCATTTTATTCATACATCACTTATGAATCGAATCTTAGACAACAATAGAGCCATATGCATTAAAACGCATGGAAAATGTACAATAATTAATAATACACGACACACTGAAACTAATTTTTGACATGGCAATTATAATTACCTAAGGTAGGTGTAAAGTAGCACAGTTATAGTAATGTTTATTATACTATTTGTTACTTGAGATAATTATTATTATTATTGGCGTCACAAGGGAGTGGGTGAAGTCGGAATTGCACCAGGGGACACAATCCAATTTAATTTAATGTTTTGCATATCCTTTACAGGACATCGCTGTCAACATCAGTATCTTTCAGCTGTATGTTGATTTCTTGGCAAGATTACGCTCAGTAGTTTGCCATTGCTTTCTGAGCGGCCGGCTCAGTTATCCCGCAATTCACCAGCGGGGGTCGAACCGCTCCCAGCTCTCGCCCTGCTACGAGACTCTGCGTGATAAACGGGATTACGGAGAAAGTGTTGTAACCCCTCGGCCAGAGAGACCGGCACACAATCCAATGCATGACGCTAATATTAAGAAAGTGAATGAAAAGATCAGGACTCTTTTTTTTTACACGTCTTAATACGTATTGGGCGTATGATGCTAGCCTTATTTGTTTATTGACCAATCGACGCTCGAGGAGTGATATCGTTTATATCACGTCGGCCGCCTTGACTTCCCATGACATTTCCTGGCAGCCATTGTTGGGCTGCTCATTCAATGGCCAAGTAAATATCCAAGATCTACAACAGGTAGCAGCGAACCGCCAGGCATGGAGAGACAGGACTTCTGCCCTATGCGCCGCCTTAGGCTCAAGAGGAAAGACTAACTAACTAACTAACATTGTTGGGCTGGGTAGATCTGGGCGCCCAGATCAACTTTATAAACTCGCCTTGGTGATAATTCGAACCCATGACCACTGGGTCGGGCTGCTCATTCAAAGGCCAAATAAATATCCAAGATCTACAACAGGTAGCAGCGAACCGCCAGGCATGGAGAGACAGGACTTCTGCCCTATGCGCCGCCTAAGGCTCGAAGAGGAAAGACTAACTAACTAACTAACATTGTTGGGCTGGGTAGATCTGGGCGCCCAGATCAACTTTATAAACTCGCCTTGGTGATAATTCGAACCCATGACCACTGAGTCGGCGCGCAAGCGTGCAATCCACTGCGCTGTCGCAGCCCCCTCGCCACCAACATAAGTGTCCTTGAAATGTCTGAAGATTTTCAGGAGAAATACATACAATGCAAATATCTTAAGACGATCTCGGATGTGGTGAATTGCTGTTGTGAAGAACAATTTGTTAATCTCGTCTCTTGTCTCTTAAAAGGGGAACTCCGGTCCCCAGTATGGCGGAATGGCATTTGAACGGTTAAGCCTCTGGAGTGTTTATGCTTCCGGCTGCTTGTTGCAGTCGCATTTCCCTCATGTTGGACTGGTAGTGCATGGTTCCGTTGCCCTGCTACTGAGTTGAGTGCGTGGAGCGACACTGTGAGCTGTGAATTTTGTTTGGAATGTTTTTACATCTGTCCAAGGTTTTTGTAGCGTGAGCTGCATGTTCGGAACGATGGCGGTTGGCCTGTCGCTTGGAATTGACTGGATTGCCTTTTCAGTTCACGAGTGCATTTTTCTCGGAGAGTCCTGGGGGTCGTCGCTGGAGCTACAGTGTTCGTGCTTTGTGCGATGCTTTCAGTGGGCCGCCCTGCCGACAGGGACCGAGCCATATGGGATCAATCCCGGGGCAATGAAGTCGATCCTTTCGACTTTTAATGCTGTAATGACGTAATGTGAGGCTGCTGGTTTTCTAGTGACTGCCGCTTCCATCGACTGTATTTTCCGTGGAGGACTTTTGTGTTGGCATTCTGACGGCGACATTATGCACAGTCTACTTGTGAGAGATTTTGGCTTGTCAAGATACCTGTCTATTCCACTTTTCACACAGGGCAGTGAGGAGCATTTCGTGTGATACTCACTCGCACAGGAAAGGAGTATAATGGGTACGACCCCTTGCCATGAGGTTGGAACCACGACTAAATAACTAACTAATATAAGAGGATTTTATGATTAGAAGAACTATTTATTGGGTCCCAGATGAGTTCGCCTTATCAGGTCTGCACTGTACTTTCTTTAGAATAATCTCAGATACTTTTTCTTATGATCCATGCCCCGTGGCGTTGGTCATCATGCCTGCCCAGTCTCTTAAATTTCTAACCATATCTGATAGCGACGTTACTCCATGCCATGATATCAAACTATCCAGTATCTTCTCTCTTGGTCTCATCTTGTCTCTTTTCTTCTCCAACTGTCCCGCTGTGACGACAGCATGTCGATTGCCTTCTTATGATGCCATTAACTAGTTGTCTTTTTTTTAGATAACTTCTGTTAAGATACCTTCATTGCTCTTTCTATCCGTCAACGAAGTTCTCATCGTTGTTCTATAAAACTACATCTCGCCGCGTTAACATAGTTTCTGGCTTGTGTGCTATTTGTTCATGATGCGCATCGGTATATCAGGATTGGCTAAGTATAGTGCTTACTAATTCCTTTCTTTATCTTGACTGAAAACGATTGTCTAAGACAATCAGTCAATCAAACATGTGCCATGCCAGAGAGCATGGGCGGTCATGATTCGCCATTTCACTCGATCACCAGAGTCGTGGATCAGCTCAGTGTTCTTGTCTCGACCATGCCATGTGACCATCCAGGTATTTACTTCTCGGTGTTCCCCTTAGTCTGTTCCCTTCGATCGTGCCAGTTGTCACCAAGTTCTCCAATCCATTTCTTCTCATAACATGTCCAAAAATGTGTGACTGTCTACGTCTAATTTCTCTAATCATTTTACTATTTTCATTTATCTCCTGTAGTACTTGGTCATTCTGTATATCCATGGTATTCTTTGCATTTTCCTCAGAAACCACATTTCTGCAGCCATCAGATGTTTTTTTCAGATTGACTGTTCATTGTCCACGTTTCACATCCATACAATAGAACAGGCTCTATGTATCACCTCAACACTCTTTTTCTCGTTTCAGTTGACATCTTTTTATTGGTCAGTATGTTTTTTTATCTTGCTAAAGATTACATTCGCCATGGCCATTCTTGTTCTAATCTCTTCAAGGCATCTCCCATCAGATGTTATTACTGTTCCGAGATAATTGTACCGATTCACTTGTTGAAGAATATGCCCATTTACGTGCATATTACATTGTGGTATTTCTTTAGTCCTAGTGACGACTATAATCTGTGTCTTTTTACAATTTAATTCTAATGTCTAAGACATGTAATTACAATTGTTGGTAGACATGTCACCTTGCCCACAAGTTTCCCTCACAAGAACCCTAGCCACACCAATTTTAGTAACGTCAAATAGCAGCTAGTTTCCTGCTTTAGGCATGTGATTTGATAGGGATATCACATTTTGTAGCCTGAATGCAAAAAGCAGTTCCCTATAAACTACGCTTAAGCCACACCTATAAAAGTAATTGTATTTTCAGGTCTCACTAAATAAGTCTTTCCTAACTCATGACACCACCCGCCTACTATGAAACATCTTTACGCAAACGTTCAAGTTAAAGTTGCACACCGCTGTCTTACAAAATTGGTGTGCAAAGTTCGTGTTCTTGAGATTAGAATCCAAGAAAAGACAATTACACTTTAATGACAGTCAGTGTTTTACAATCCTGCAGCGGGCGTGTCCCATTTATTATGTGTGCAACGTCATTACAACTTGAGATGTATTCAGTATACGAGGTAATGGGGATAGCCTCTGGGTATACGTGAATACAAGTAGGGCTCCCTTTTGTGACGGAATGTCAAGCTCTGTTTCATGCCAGCAATAAACATTGTTGACCTGTGACGAATGTTGCGAACAACAGACCGAACCAACCAACGCCTGAATTAAATAACATGTGAAAGGATTTAACATAATTCAAGGGATGTGTCATTATTTTTGTTTTCTTTCCAGAAGATTGTCAGAAAGAATAGAATTATAGTGATGTCATAGATATTTTAAGATTTAACATAATGATGTAATAGAGACAATGAAGATTTAAGATCGTGATGGAATAGATATTTTGAAGATTTAACGTAATGATGTAATAGATACTTGTGCTTTCACGCATCGAGTATGCCCTGGCCATCCTCACTGTCAGCCCTACACAGATTGGAAGACTTGAAAAGGTACAAAACGAAGCCATGCGCATCATTTTGGGCTGCACGAGAGACACCAGCTGTGTAGCAATGAGATACTTACTTGACTTCCCGACAATGGAACACAGGATCAAGATCTGGAGAGCTCGTGCATACTTAAAAATAAGTGCAGATGAGCAGCACCCTCTGCATGACGCTATATTCAGAGAAAAGGGTGACAGGCTAAAGATGGGGGAAATCATGGATGGGTCGGGCGGAAGATGTCGTTAGACAGGTCTGCAGTCTTACCAGTATCAAGCCCGGCAAGGAATGGGTGCCGGTGCCTCCAGCTTTTAAGTGCACTTTCTCCTGCATTATCACACTCGACAGACGGTGCAGAGAGCAGAACCCTGCCTCTGTCAATGCAGAGGTTAACGCGCTCATCTATGAACACTCAGATAGCCCCGAAGTGCTCATCTATACAGATGGATCTGTTGTAAAGCAGCAGAGAAGTGCGTGGGCATTTACAGCCCGTTCAGCGTGCCGAACCGTTCAAGAATCCAGTGGTGCCCACTCTATGACCACGAGCAGCATGACGATGGAGGTGATGGCAGTTACACAGGCTTTCATATGGCTGGAATCACAGCATTATACCAACGTGTGTGTACTAAGCGATTCAATGAGCATGATTCAGAAGGTCGAAGCTGGATCTGTACGTAGACAGTGGACTGAGTCGCTGCGGAAGTCTGTTGTCCTTAAAGTCCTCTTCATCTTCGTCCCGGGATATGCGGGAGTCGAGGGAAATGAACGAGCTGACAAACTGGCTGGCTCTGCACCCCCTGTAGATGGCCAGCCCATGGATCGAGCCGATGTTATTAACGTCCTCAAAGATATGGCGAGAACAGAGGATTTTGACGTCAGTGATTCCACATCGCTGTCCAGGATGAAAGACTTGGGAGTAAGAATCGGCACAGCCAGACGTGAGAGGTACATCGGGAAAACAAAGCGCCTCGTCAACCAACACAGAACTGGCACTATTAGCCACTGGACGCTGATGCATATGATGGGGGGGGGGGGGGAGGATCTGAGCACCTATGGACATGTCCGGAGTGCAACGAAGATACCCCAACTGATAACTGAACTAACTGATGTAATAGATATGGTGAAGGCTTAACATAGTGATGTAACAGATATAGTGAACATTTAACATACTGATGTAATAGGTATAGTGAAGATTTAACACAGTGATGTAATAAATATAGTGAAGATTTAATATAGTAATGTAATAGAAATAGTGACGATTTAACATAGTGATGTAATAGATATAGTGAAGATTTAATATAGTAATGTAATAGATATAGTGCAGATTTAACATAGTGATGTAATAGATATAGTGAAGATTTAACATAGTGAAGTAATAGATATAGTGAAGATGTAAAATACTGATGTAAAGGATGTGGTAAAGGTGTAACGGGTGCCTGCCACTAAAATGGTCTGACAATGTGGAGCTTACAGAGAGAGTTAAACAAAGACCACGAATCAAGAGGTGTTGAAAAGTCGCTGGAATTGGATAGAACATAATCTGAGAAAACGCGAGAATAATAGAATTAAAGATAACTGTTATCTGGAATCCACAGGGCAAACGAAACAGAGAAAGACCGAAAACCATACGGAGAAGAGAATTAAAGACATACATTTGAACACAGAAGCCACAAACAATATATTGCACGATTTATTGCCTGACATATTTCGCTGCATCTCTTCCGGTGCATACTTCTGTTATATGTAATCTGAATTGAATAAATTTAGAATACTTTGGCTGAAACAATTAAAACACATAATGACAGGTATTGTTCGAATGTGGAACATCTGTTATCCCCACAGTAATTTCAAATTTAACACGAACTCTTTCTATTTGCCCAAAACCGGTTGGAACCGTCAAATTGCTACCGCCTCACTGTATTTCAGCAATTGTTTATTGTTTGTCGATTACAGTATATAAAACGTCTTTTCTTTGTTCACTCTACTACTGCATTTTATTAGGTGTTGAGAAATCAGCGATGACGACGTTTCGTAGACTTTCGAGTTCACAGGGATTCCTATAAGATGATTAGTTATTCACATTTCCAACTACACTGAAATATATTCGGTTACACTATTTGCAAATTGTCTATCCGTTCAACCTATGTAAGTTGCTTGGCACTTACTCTGGAATTGATCAATACAGTTTGATGTGGCAGAAATTAAGAATATGGAGGGGATATCGTCGGAGTTGTATGAAATAGCAAAGGGTAGAACAATGTGTAGTGACTTGAGTGTGGCCGTATGCCCTTATGTGGAGATAAATGAAGTAAGAAAAAGAATAGATATGGAGGTTTTCTACTTTACTGAGGTCTAAAAAAAAGCTATAAGAAATTATGGAGAACATATACCATATTTTGGGCACATACAATGATAACTATAGAGGGAAATGTTCTGGTTAAGGTGAGAAGAGAAAGACTACAATGTAGATTAACTCAAGATGTGATAGACACACATAACAGCTACAGAGCAGGAAATCTGGCTTACGATAGCGAGAAATGTGGAAAGACTGTTATAGAGGCACAGTTCTGCACAGAACAAGTGAGTGGATGATGATGATTAGATGTGGTGGTAGCGGCGGTAGCGTATGCGCTAGCACGCCTCTTCGCCGGCACATTGATCCTGAGTTCAAATTTCCACCGAGGTAGGAATGTCCCCCATTGACTTCGACTTCCAGGTCGACGAAATTAAAATGTGAACCATTAAATGGTATGGGAAGTAAAAGATGACGGCTTGATATTAATCACTTCTCCAAGTTAGTGCCGAATGTTTTATAAATATGGAACTAGAACCATACACCCAATAGCCTCAAGACGTGGAAAATAGTCCTTTAACTGATTAAATGCCATGGGATGATCAATCGTCTTAAGCTACTTGCTATATCTGCCATGGGCTTATATAACGCCGAAATGTCACTGCCACTTCACAGCTAAGTGTTGTTTCAATTAAAATGTCAATCTAGTAGTTTTCACAAAGCAACCTGCTGTAATTTGATATTTACATCAATATGTCTGGCTACCATATTAACAACTTTTAGGTCATAACTGTGACACACCCAATTAAGATTTTCCGCTATCCATTTTTATTTAATCCAACTTACTTCATGTTTGCCACTAATCTGTTAATGTGTTTACTAAACAATATGACATCCCAGCAGAAGCTATTAAAGCTAGATAAACATGTCAACTGAATCACTGCAAACAGTATTGAAAAGTCTGAGAGACTGTTGAAACAGCAGCAGACTTGAAGGAATTATATCCTATAAATCCGCCAAAGTAAGGAGATCTGCAGAAGTGGGAAGATTATGCAATAATAATGTTATTATCAGGACCTGGGAAAATATATAGAAGAAACATTCTGGAGAGATTTAGAGTTGCCTTTCACAATCAATTAACGGATAACAGGCAGGCTTTCCCCGACAAAAGAGACCCTGCACTGACCAAACAGCCACATTGCGTACATCAATCAATTAACGGATAACAGGCAGGTTTTCCCCGACAAAAGAGACCCTACACTGACCAAACAGCCACATTGCGTACATCAATCAATTAACGGATAACAGGCAGGTTTTCCCCGACAAAAGAGACCCTGCACTGACCAAACAGCCACATTGCGTACATCAATCAATTAACGGATAACAGGCAGGTTTTCCCCGACAAAGAGACCCTGCACTGACCAAACAGCCACATTGCGTACATCAATCAATTAACGGATAACAGGCAGGTTTTCCCCGACAAAAGAGACCCTGCACTGACCAAACAGCCACATTGCGTACATCAATCAATTAACGGATAACAGGCAGGTTTCCCCCGACAAAAGAGACCCTGCACTGACCAAACAACCACATTGCGTACATCAATCAATTAACGGATAACAGGCAGGCTTTCCCCGACAAAAGAGGCCCTGCACTGACGAAACAGCCACATTGCGTACAGCAACAGAGCAATACATTGAAATGAAGTCACCACTTTCTGCTGAAATTGTGGACTATATGGGATCACTTTGGAAACTGCTGGGGATATATGATATCCAAAGGAAGATCGTGGACTTAATAACAAAAATATATAAACACATGAAATGCAGAGTTTGTCTTTAGGGGAAACTTATAGATACCCCTGAAATAAGAACAGCGGTGGAACAAAGATATCTGCATTCCTTTTGACTATGGACTGAATTATAGCTACAACACTAACTACCACAAAACGTGGAGTTCAGTCGACACTGAAAGGGCAGCTGTACTGTGCTGAGGACAATGACCTGCTGTTCCTGCTGAAACCAGGCTCAAGAAAGACATTAAATTATGAGTATATATGGCAAGAGGCGCCTTCGTGGCATCGGGACATTTCAGAAAACCAAAAGACATTAAATCAAGTAGAAAGCATAGAATATTTAACTCCAATATTGACCTTGCAATCACTACTTCCTTGCGGGTCAATATTGACCTTGCAATCACTACTTCCTTGCGGGTCAGAAATATGAAGAACAAAAAGCACAAAACCTCATTATCTGGTGCCGACGCACGATACAAGGACTAACATGATTTGTCAGAATCACTAGCGCCAAGCTTATAGGTAGTTGCATTCCTTTGCAGGACGTAGCAATAAACCCCATCATTTTTTGGATGTTCGTGATTCCTGGGCAAGTTTACGTTCAGTAGTTTGTCATTGCTTTCTGAACGACCTGCACCCGTACCGAAACATAATAAAATCAACACAGCTGTGTTTCGAACGCGGGTATGCGGGATATCGAACTGCGTCCGTAACACCTTCGCCGCAGAGTTGATCAAGCTTATAGAGAGAACTAGAGAAACGCCAGGGAATCTAGAGGTGAGGATGAGACGCAGTCACTGTATAGGAGACACACTTAGAAAACTTGTTAAGTCCTTTCTCTGGAGCCCGCAGAGCACAAGACATAGAGGAAGACTTAAGAAGACATTTATAGAGACAGAGATGCGTGATACGGGGAGGGACGGACGGAACTGCGGGAGATTTCTAAAAATAGAAGGGTATTTATGAGTTGATGGCCTGTGATACAACTGGGTTAAATGGGGAAATGGGAAGGGGTGGGGGAATAAACGGCAAAAGGAAAAAACAAAATACATATGGGAATGAGAACGCTTGATCAGACGTCACAGGACGCATACATTATATATTACAATTTGAAATATAACGATAAATATACTGCGAATAAACAAATTCAAATAAAACATATAATTATCCTTGATGAAGTCATAATTACCCTTAATAAAACAATTTCAAAGTGTGGAACCACACATAAAATAGACATAAACGGATTCAAATGCAATCCATGGCTAAAAACTGTGGAGAAGGACTAGTTAAACAAGAATCTCATTTATGTGAAATCTTATCCCAAGGGTCACATACAGCAGTTATGAGAAGGCGATATTTAACAATTTCATACCTGCAATGAGAAGAGAAATCGATGAGTTCATTGTTTCAGCTGGTAAGTATAATAGATAATAGTGACACAATAAAACTACACAACAGAACATACACAACAGTACTGTAATATAGTGTTGACAGATTTCATGAATAACACCACACATTCAGGGTAAGGTGACATCTGCGAAACTCCTTGCTAATTGTTACTTATATTTATAACGCCTTAAATCCTTATACTTGTATGTTTTTTGTTCTATCTATATAAGCTATTGGAGTAAGCTTCTTGGCACATTCTGTATATATTAGTATTTAAGTCTACCGACACTATTAAGTAATTTAAGAGTACCACATAATACAGACGTTAACAGAGGCCACATATTTCGGTACAAAGACACAATTAAGAAACCCAGCATGAAGACAACAAATGCTGCTACATGTACCAACGTAATTGCGATGATTAGCAACTATAATGATGATGATGATGATGATTATCATGCTAAGGGGACGATGATGACAGCTTTTGATTGTTGTATTTGTATATTGTTGGCTGTCACATTGGCAATCACTGTTTCTGACACCTCGTATATGCTCAAAATATTCACATTATTGTATTACATTATATTTATTTTTTTTTAATTATTATTACATTATACTGGAACTTTAGTTTTTCAAGGCCTGAGTTAGATCTACTTTGCAGTGTCCTCGGATATTAGAGAGCTGAATTTCTGTCATCACGGGCCCCAAAGTGCTGGCCTTCAGGGAATGACAAGTGACAAATGATACTCCCTATGTATATTACATTGCTGCACGATGACACAGAGCTTGAGAAATCAACGCACGTTTCGCTGTTGGAAGTTGGCATCACTTGTAGAAGTTGCAGACAGGTTTACTATAATGCTTTCACAAATGTATGCCCCTGTATACAAATCCATAGTTCAGTAACCAATTGAGAAAAAATGATGAGATTTAGCATATAACTTTATCATCATGTACACTCAACAAAGCCGGTCTCTCTGGCCGAGAGGTTACAACACTTTCTCTCCGTAATGCCGTTTATCACGCAGAGTCTCGTAGCGGGCGAGAGCTGGGAGCTGTTCGACCCCCGCTGGTGACTTGCGTGATAACTGAGCCGGCCGCTCAGAAAGCAATGGCAAACTACTGAGCGTAATCTTGCCAAGAAATCGTCGGACAGATGAAAGATGCTGCTGTTTACAGCGATGTCCTATAAAAGGATATGCGAATAATAAAAAAAAAAAACACACACCCCCCCCCCCCCCAAAAAAAAATGTTTGTTTGGGAAATTGTACAGCAGATCTCAATTGTTGTTTATATGCGGTATATAATTTACGGGTTAGATAAAAAGTGCATATTATGAAATGTATTACATCTTCACACGGAAACATCCGTATTCAATAATGAATGGTCTCCGTGGTGCACGGGCATTTCCTTATTAAATGCACGTCACATAGTGGAACGGATTTGTTCAAAGATTACTGTAAAACAAATTCGTTAGCTTGAATTCAATACATTTTCGCCAAAACATCAAAGACATTTCACCGCTTTCAGCGATTTCAGTTGACTTTGGACCTATCAAAGAAATATTCTTTGGGTGGGAGTAAATATAAGACGGCAGGAATGTTTTCATAACGATGCAACAGACACTTAAAAAAAATAACTGAGCGTGATTTACGGCAAAAATGTGTGAACGAACTATAGTGGTGACATCTTAGGCGTAACCACAAGCAGCACACTTCAGTAACAGTTATGATTCCTATTCTTTAATACTTGCTGAGTGAGATGTAATACGTTTATATCCCGAGTAAGGTCTTGGCTATTCTAGTCAATGAATGGATGGATGGATGAATGAATGAATGAATGAATGAATCAATCAATCAATCAATCAATGAATCAATGAATCAACGAATCAATGAATGAATGAATCAATCAATCAATCAATCAGTCAATCAATCAATCAATCAGTCAGTCAAGCAATCTATCAATCAAGCAATCATTTCCTCTGTTTCTTTTGTGTTTGTTTGTTCTATGATAAAGACCTCCCACGAAACTGTCCTATAAGTTAGTGGCATCTCTATCGCGAGTTCTATTAACTACTACCTTGTGCACATTCACCGTATGTTGATAATGATGGTAATCTGCATATATGATGATGCTACTGGTTTATTTATTTATTTATGTGTTTTTTTGTACGTGCCTTCGCGAGCATGGAACTCTAGCGTAGTCCTTACACTTGTTACTACTTCTCGTGCACTGGACTGATTTTTGCGTGTGGATTAGCTTTCTCTGCCAGTGATGACTGATTATCTTCATTATAATATGATGAAAATATGACGATGATGATGGTGATGATGATGATGACATTTATGATACTGATGATACTGATGATACAGAAATGTTCACGGGTCACGATTCGCCACATGGAGCGACATTTCCAATTGCGTAAAGGGTGTCCTCATAGCGTGCAAGACAACGTCACGGCTGAGTGATCGTTTTACCCCATAATTTTTCAAGCCAAATATAAAACTAGACATGTCTGTCCCGAACTCTTAACCATGCCCCATTTGATGTCTTTCATGACATGACCCAGATAGACATGTCTGTGTTCATGAAAGTTACGCATGTTTCGTCACTTAGAATGTACTTAGAATTAGGCAAATCTTATCGTTGCTGGTGTCAAAATATTCTTTTGTTAAATGGACGACACACCCTGAATCATGGTTGTCACGTCGTGAAATAGCGTGGAAAATGGGTGTTAGACACTGACAAAACTGGAGTTTGTTAGAGAAAGGCTATGCCTGAAATGCTCATTCATGTTTGTGTTCTTCACAACCTGTTTATGGTAGCCCAAAATAGTTGTATTTTAACACACCTTGTCACGATAAAGCAATTATTAAGACATTGGCATTTGGTGTTGACGTGCTACGGAGATCCCGCTACATAAGATATTGGCATTGGCATCGATGTGCTACACAGGACTTGTACCATTATATGGAAGTGAAACGTGGACAACAAGCCGACAAATTGAAAAATATAGTTGCAATGGAAATATGGTTTCCAGGGAAAATGCAAAGACTATGATTGACAGACTCGTATTAGACGTAGACAGTCACGACTTTGTGGGCACGTTATGAGAAGAAGTAAACTAAACAACTTTGTGACTACTAGCAAGATTATCGGTAAAAGAACAAGTGGAAGACAGTGAGATACATATATAGATTGCTTGACCATATGGTATAATTGTGACAAGAACACGTAACGGATCAACGACACTGTGATTGTGTGAGATGGTGAAATATGACAAGCCCACACTAATCGGCATGGCACAAGATACCGATTGGTGTCAGTTGTACATGTCTGTCTATACAGAGCAACGACAAATGGTGATCACTTATTCCTACAGGACAAGGATTGTTTAGTATTCCCTTTCTGTCTTATGCAGTCATTAACTGTTATTAGTTAAAGACTGAAGTATTATGTACTCGAGACAACCCATTACCGCTCCATGACTCAGAATAGTATCGAAATGTCTAGATGCAGCCACCCCTGCGCACCTGGCTCGATATCATCATAACACATTTCATCATAATGCCATACCACCATAGGCTAACACTTAAGCTTGTTCACCTGATGACGAGGTAGGAGGTTCGATCCACACACAAGCAGCTGACTTCTCGTTCAAAAATAAATAACCGTTAAAAATAACAAACTACTGAAAAAAATTGCCTAATTCATCACGAACAGACAATAGGGACTGGGGTGATTGCAAAGCCCTGCAACGAACATGCAGTTGTCAAATTATAAGTTAACACCATCATATATAATACTATCGAATAGCTAACATTTTCTTAACTTAGCATTCATTCATTCATTCATTCATTCATTCATTCATTCATTCATTCATTCATTCATTCATTCATTCATTCATTCATTCAGTAGCATGTCCTTTGCAGAATGTCGCTCCCATAACAACCTTCCGGAAAAACTCTCGATCATAAGCTAGATGTCCCGTTTCCGATACACCCATCTGGAGATCATCTGCCACATCCTGCACCCATCTTCTCTTTGGCCTTCCTCTTCCTCTCTTCCCAGGCATATACCCCTCCATTATTGTTCTCTCCAAACTTTCGTGACGTTTCAAGTGGCCAACATATTTCAGTTTTCTTTGTTTTATCGTCTTTAATAGCCAACTTAGCACTACAATACGTTAATGCCACCATGAGTTAAGACTACTAAAAGTATAGTATTATGCATCAATGGAAGTCATGTATTAACCCCACAAGCCAATCACCGCCACAATTAACTTGCTGTGAGTGAGCATGATCCAGAGGTATACTCTGTATAGAGCTCCGATGTTGTCTAGTATGTGCCCTTTTGTTCCTTATTCTTCTAACATAGTTAAGTACCGAACCGTTTACACAGCTTGAGACGAATTAGTTATATGTTGCTTGCTATATACTCTGTATAGACGCTTCTGTGCTCGATGGGTGATTGATCAATATCACACCGACTGCTTTACTTCCAGTGACATGTTTCTGTACCCATTTGAGATTGAGTCGACTGGTGATCCCAGGTCAATTCAAGAAAACCACATAAAGGAGGATATTGAACACAAGACAGTTAGGCTGATCGACAAGAGTGATAGTCACTACTCTACACGACTTCACCTTTTAAAACAGACAACAGCTTATATCTGTCAACTATGTTGCAGTCTTTCTCTCGACCTAAGAAAGCAAGTTGAAATATATCCTACGAAATATAAGGTGGGGAAAGGAATGTTTTCGTCGTATAGAATGGCTTGCCTCTTTCATATGTTACAGATTGTGGAAATGTATATAATTTTACCCTTGTCGTGGGGGAGTACGGGGGTGGGGGGATGAACAGGCTGATAGGCTGGCAGGAAATGCACCTCTTGATATTGCGGGGGATACGCAGGGGGGCTCTAGACGAATCTCAAAACTGAGAGGGAAGACCAGGAGGACTTTCAATCAGATGGTATTTGAACCATTAGCAGTATATCTCTTTGCTGGATGTTGAACGAGGGGACGGAGCGCTTGTAGGAATGTATTGAGTGCAGTGATGTTGTGTCTTAGCTCACTCAACTCAACTTTACTCCTACAAAATGAGTGATCTAAATACAGCTTGTCGCAAACATGAGAACGTGGAAGTCATCATGTTGGTCCTATCATGAGAATAGAAGAACTGAAACATGCCGTTACAACTGGGAAGATTTGTGGAAAGAGAGATAGAGAAAGGGAATAATTTCTAGACTGCCTTTCTCCATGATACGGAAGAGTGTTCCCACACGAATCGATACATCATGATGAAGATGGCAAGTTATAAAGAAACATGATCTTCCATGCAAATCGACTATACACTTGATGATGATGATGATGATGATGATGATGATGATGATGATGATGATTGTTATATTCTATAATAGCAATTCTGTTATCGCTTGCAAGCTTTCCAGTATGTAGGTTGTTATTTATTTATTCTTTGATAGTCTTCAAAACTGACATGCCAGACATTTGTATGGCTGGTGAAATGGAGGCATCGGTTCTAGCATTGTTTAATCCCTGGTGTTTTATTACACCTCAACTGCTGTTATGAGATTCTAGCTTCAGCCCTGACGAGGTTAAACTTTAGACCAGTGTTTCCCAACGTGGGGCCCACGCCCCACAGGGGGGCAATTCGACTGTTAAGGGGGGCAATTCGAAAATGGAAGAAATCGGCTGAATATAACAAAACGGGGAGACTTGAGACTGAAGTTAACTAAATTGGAACCTGACATAAGATCTCTTTGCAGCAAGCATCAAGCGCAAAGATCTCACTAAATTTAAATAATAAATAATTACTAATAATTAAAATAATATAGAAAAATCTTTCATTAAAATTATTTTGTACTTGAATTTCAGTTCTCTATTATGTATATGTTTTGAAAATTTACTTACTGTGTTTGCTCAATAATTACCTAGTGATTTCTTCCTAAAACCTATCATTCAAGTTTCTTTAGTGAACATTTCAATTTTTGAATATTAAAAATAATGTATATGTTGAGCGTGGGGCGGGGGAGGGGGGCAATATGAATTTTAGAAAGGCTTAAGTGGGGCACGGCACAAAAAAGGTTGGGAAACACTGCTTTAGACGGTCATATATCTAAACTGTAAATGACACTTAATGAAATCATTTTATATCTCCGGTTATATACACTTGGGCCAGAGAACGAACGAACAGACTATTTTCAAAGGTTAAGAATTGGGCACGCAGGCCCATCTAATACTGCGCTCTTCTTTCACTCTCTTTCATACATTATTTCATCCACACACCACTTATGAGGCTAACCGAGAACAATAAGAGTATCAATATATACATTAAAGCCTTGGGAAATGTGCATAAATCATTACTACATGACTCAGCAATATTAATTATTGATGTGGCAATTGTTATTAGCTATGTGAAACATGATGCACTACACATAGGAAACTGTTAAACTAGGGTTGTATTATTATTATTTTTATTGCTATTGTTATTGTTATTGTTATTATTATTATTATTATGAAGAGGGGAGGCATTCTGTTGTAGGCAGTGGCAGAAAGAAACGATATCTTTGTTGGTGTTGTCCCAGGTTATACTAACAGGTGTGGTCCACATCAGCCAAGCCTTAGTGACGTCTCTGGCATATATACGAGTATGCTCTTGTTTGTATTTGCCAAACTTCCATTTCTGCATTAATCAGTACATCGTTTTAACAATACTATACTACATTATCATATAATATAAGGTTATGAAGTTTCTACTACTAATACATAAACTACATATTATACAATGTGTAAATATAATCTTATTATCATCACCATCACATACCATCTCCGCATTGAGTAAGCGTCTGTTTGAGTTTGAGTTACTAGCATCATCCCTTTCGCACATTTAGGGTGCACACGCACACGCTTATTCCAGTCCTTCTCATAGTGTGGTCCACAGATAGATTTGTCTTCGTCTTGCATGCTTCACCCAAACTGTTCCCTTAAATACATTCTTTAAACACCGAGTAATGTTTTTTAAAATGATTTAGGTAATTTAATTCAGTAGTGTTCTCTCGTTCCCAATTCATTATAACACTGTTTATTTCTCCAGCCAAGATAATTTATCTAAGTTTCTTCTTCTTCTTATAGTCCGTAGCCTCTGGCGCTGGGGATCATGTCTGTCCATAACCTTCCGTCTATTTGTGCTTCATTCATTTCAGATATTGATGTTCCTCCAAACCATACTGCTACACTGGTCCGACATCCTATCTCTTAAGGTCACCCCCACCCCTACTCTTGCTTCTTCTCCCTCTAACTTACCCATTGTGACGACATACTCCAGCTGACCCCTCCTCATGACATGGTCAAAGAATGCGGAATGTCCGCTTCTAATGCGAGTAACCAATTCTCTTTGTGAGTCAACTTCTCTCAAGGTATCGTCATTACCCTTTCTATCGGTCCACGGTGTTATCATTCTTCCATACAACCACATCTCTACAACGCCCACATAATTCCTGATTTGTCTGCTATTGTGTCTACGTAACCACATTCAGAAAGCCTCAATGGCGTAAGAAGATGTTTCATAGTGTTGAATGTTACTTTGGCCACCCCTGTTCTTTTTCTTATAAGTGCTCCACATCCACCATTGTCTGTTTTTAACAATTCTTGATAATACAAGCTACGGGTTACCCAAGTGTGTTTCCAATTTGTTTGTTTTTCAAAATTGGTGTGGCTCTGTCTTTATTGATAAAAAATGTTTAATGTCTTTCTATTTATATTTAAAGCATTATCATCGCTTAATGTTTGTACTCTTTCCATTTTGTGAATAATAGGCCTCATTAAGCGAGATAAACTGTTTTCTTTTCATTCTCTTCTTTCTCCTTCTCTGTCGCCCAAGTGCTCTTCTATTTCCTCTCCTCTACCGCCTCCCACCACCCCACCTTCCTCCTGCTCTTCCTCCTTCCTCTAGTATATCACACACGGCAATAAATTGTGGGATTGATTGCAACGCCTTTTAAAAGTCATGGAATTTTGCAACTAAAATTTCATCATCATCATCAAGTGCCGTGCCGGCTGGCGTAGGCGTTCATGGCTCTCCATAGATCTCGGTCTTTGGTTCTCTGGATCAACTCTGCTGCTGATATTCCTCCATGCCACCGTCTCAATCCATCCAGCATCACTTCTCTTGGTCTACCTCTGCCTCTCTTCCCCTCGATTTTTCCAGTTGTTACGATGTTCTCCAATGCCTCTCTTCTCATCACATGACCGAGGAAAGCTGTTTGTCTCTGTCTTATTGTTGTATATAATGTTCTAGTTTCATTAGCCTGTTTCAGGCAGTCATCGTTAGTTACTCTGGCAGTAACTAAAATTTAAAATAAATTATAAATTCAGAAACAGAATTCACATATCTACGCTAGTTAGAATGTTTTCCTTAATGTCACCGACGCAGAGTTAGGGTTCGAGACTTTGAAGTCGTCATAATTGGATAATTCCTATTAAATATTTGTTTCATTTTCCCTGTTTATAAATTTTATACAATTGTGTCGGCGTATGTAGCTAAGGGGTAGTGAACGCGGTTAACAATCCCGACACACTGACGTCAGCAGCAGATGATTTGAAAGCAGACAACTTTGCGTTGTTTTTTACAATGGTATGGGCTTGGGCCGTATAGAAAGCAATGACAAACTACCATAATCCCTTAAATTGTCATGTTAATCAGACACAGTCAAGAAATTCTGTTGTTGAAAACGACTTAGTGTAAGAAACATAACGTAAATTTATACATTTTGATGATCCTGTTTATTAACGCCTGCAAAGGCTGATGAACGCGTGTCACAACTTCCCGATATACTGAGTCGAGGTTTCGGAATCAGCTGCCGGAGATGTGTAGGCAGGCCGCCTGATGTTGATTCCGATTATATGAGAGTCGGTCGTTCAGAAAGCGAGGCAAATTACTGAATATGATATGCACTACTGACGAGCTCAAACGAGAGCGAAACTCGAGTCTAATGCTTCAACATTGACGTGGACAGGCCGAAGGTTCATACCAGAATACGATCAGCGTTGCCAGTAGTGGGTTGTGCTCAATATTTAAATTACTGAACGTAAAATTTGCCTAGTAAATTACAAACAGCCAAAAATTATGATATTTGATTGCGATATCATGTAAAGGACATGAGACTAACTTTATACATTTTAAATATCGCTTTTATTAACACTTAGAATACTAATATAAGTTTGAAAACCGTGGAAATAAATTAACATTTGAGTTCTTAGCACTAAATTTATGAGAGAGAGAGCGAGAGAGAGAGAGAGAGAGAGAGAGAGAGAGAGAGAGAGAGAGAGAGAGAGGAGAGAGAGAGAGAGAGAGAGAGAAATCCTACATCGCTCAAGTCCAGTAAGAGTTCTATAAACGGTTGCGAGCCATATGTAAACTTACTTACATTCAGTTCAAAAGACAGGTAAATCCAAACGTTTCTCACACAAGCTGTCTTAGTATAAGCAGTGTTAAGAAATGACACCACACAAATTTATTTGTATCTTGCATAGCTCGATGTCGTAACCTAACTGACAGCAGTTGAGATATTCAACGTTGACACGAACGCATACCTGCGTTCGTTTGCTGAATAACTGAGATTGTACAACCGGGCCATAAAAGTGGCTAAGCGGGTTTTCGTAACAGAGCGAATGTCGATTCTGCAGTGTGTCTTTAAAGTTATCATTGCATATCTCATGCGATCGTAATGAGTACAGTTCAGAATTGAGTGGGAGAACTACTAACAAATGGACTTTAGTAGAACAAAAAATGTCAATTCTGTTATGTTGCTTTAAGTTAGCGTTGCATATCTCATCTGAGCGTCTTGTGAACAGAAAAACTGATTGATTGATTGATTGATTGATTGATTGATCTAGGAACCGACATCACATCATTCGGGGCATTCCCATAGGCGCTCCGTCCCCATCCTCAGCAGCCAGCGAAGAGTTCCAACCCCAATAATACCAGTAGCAATCTGATTATATGTCCGTCTCGCCTTTCCTCTGAGCGTCGAGAGTCGGCCAGATCCCCTCATCACTCCTCGCTGCCGCATTCTTGCCTGACCATGATGATCCATTTGCTCCTCCGAGATGTACACGTGCTTCCACAAGGCTAAAACCACGTCTGTCTTGTCATGCATCAATACATTTGTCAGAAAAACTGACAAATGAACTAGTTCTTGTCATTATAACAACAAATAAGATTTGTGTAAGTAAAGAAAAAGTAATGGTTCGACTGGCTTGGTTATAACACCACGCAGAGTCATGAATGATACAGGGTCGTCTGTGAATGGGCTTCATATTCTTCGTTCATCTTTCAGTGTGAGTGTGTCACGTCTATTTGTGCACTTTAGAGATCAGTGTGGACAGAAGTAGAGTGGTGAATGGGGTTAGATAGGTCGAGAGTGGACAGAGGTAGAGTGGTGAATGGGGTTAGATAGGTCGAGAGTGGACAGAGGCAGAGTGGTGAATGGGGCTAGATAGGTCGAGAGTGGACAGAGGTAGAGTGGTGAATGGGGTTAGATAGGTCGAGAGTGGACAGGGGTAGAGTGGTGAATGAGGTCAAATAGTGTCGAGAATGGACATAGGTAGAGTGTTGAATGTGGTTCATTACATCGAGAGTGGACAGAGGTAGAGTGGTGAATGAGGTCAAATAGTGTCGAGAGTGGACATAGGTAGAGTGGTGAATGGGGTTAGATAGATCGAGAGTGGACAGAGGTAGAGTGATGAATGGGGCCAGATAGTGTCGAGAATAGACAGAGGTAGAGTGATGAATGGGGCCAGATAGTGTCAAGAGTGGACATAGGTAGAGTGATGAATGTGGTCCATTAGATCTAGAGTGGACAGAGGTAGAGTGATAAATGTGGTCCATTAGATCGAGAGTGGGGCACAGGTCGAGTGATTAATGTGGTCCATTAGATCGAGAGTGGACAGAGGTAGAGTGGTGAATGGGATCAGATAGTGACGAGAATGGAAAGGGTAGAGTGGTGAATAGGGTCTGATAGTGTCGAGAGTGGACAGAAGTAGAGTGGTGAATGAGTTCAGACAGATCCAGAGTGGGCAGTGGTAAAGTGGTGAATGGGGTCGGATAGATCGAGAGTGGACAGGGATAGAGTGGTGAATGGGGTAAGATAGTGTCGATAGTGGACAGAGGTAGAGTGGTGAATGGGATCAGATAGTGACGAGAATGGAAAGGGTAGAGTGGTGAACAGGGTCTGATAGTGTCGAGAGTGGACAGAAGTAGAGTGGTGAATGAGTCAGACAGATCCAGAGTGGGCAGTGGTAGAGTGGTGAATGGGGTCG